>VUYV01000211.1:1353991-1442570 GCA_008711295.1 Anarhynchus alexandrinus | reverse complement strand
GGGGGGGGGGGGGGGGAAAGACCCAGAACAAGTAACAAAAACAAACTTGAAAGATTTTATCAATTTCCTGGTGCAGATTACATTTAGGAAAGTTGAGTTAAGCTTCCTAGTGTTACTGATTCAGGAAGGAAACCCGGATGTGTCATAACCAGAAGTTTCTCATTTCCCTAGGCTAGTCATTACATCCTGACGTGGATCCCTGTTTGAAGTAGTAACCTATGAGAGCTTGTTTCAGGAGTCTCAGAAAGAAACTGAGCCTAGAACCCTGCATTTTAGACATTTACAGCATTGTGGAAAGATGTTGAACATGGGGAGTGTTTGCTTTAGATACTTTGGCACAAGTGTGTGGGGGGAGATTCCAGGCTAAGAAGAATATTCAAACTGTGTCTTTTCATACTGAAGCGCAGCACTCAGACATGGTGACATCCAACCTTTCAGGCCCTCCATAGCTTCCAGGGTGATATCCAAAATAGTAAAGGCACTTAGTCCCTGATTAATTTCTACTCAAGGCACAAGGATTAGGAGCTCAGGGAAAGAAGCATTATTGCCACAAGGGAAGAATCATTGACAGAATGCCATCATGCAGTGATTTGTGTTGAAGGTGGAACAAATCATCCTCTGTAGGGCTATCTCTCCATTCACTTCAGATAAAGAGAGCTTTTCACAAGTGTAGTTCTGACTTCTCTGCCTTACTAGATTCCTAAAGCTAGGGTCCAGATTAATTTCACCTAAAATGCTATGTAGAGATACACTTGATTGGGAAATGAGAATCTTGGACCTGGAGGAACAATGGGTGAGAGGAAACTTAGATCTAGTTTACTGGTTATATGATTTTATTTGGAATGGGGAACCCTCACTTTCTGATGTCTACTTTTTTGACAGTTCAAATCTTATTGTATATTGAAGTGAGTTATATATATGAACCCCTCTACATTGTTAAAATTCAAATTATTTTACGTATTCCCCTCAGTAGAAGCACTGGGTGCTTACCTGAAAGTAAACTGGATGGCAAGAAATTTTAGCTGCATAAATAACAGACTGTTGGCTCTGTGTAAAGATCAGTGATTCCTGGGCTTCAGCCTTTGAAATGAAAGTTGGTCACCTATACTGCATTCTATAGTAAGTCTTGATCAACACTTACTCAAATGTGGGGTTTTTGAGATTCATTATAATTTAACTAGGAAAATCCATTGAATATTTTATTCATGTTGTCAGTATTAAACAGTAATTGCTTTTGGTGAATTTAGCAATAATAAAACAGTTTTAACTACCATGGCCTAATGAGTAATGTTTTATGCTGTAATATGTATTTGAAAAGTAAAAGATCAAATAAGTTTTGGTGATGATATCTGGTAATGTATTTCTATTACTAATGTAAAATAATGAGATAAAACAATTTCAGAAGTTTTTTTTTTATTAAATAAAGCATTAAAATGAAATTTCCATTTCATATAGAACTCCATAGAAACTGGTTTTCTATCGTAAAATGAAAACATGTAGTGCAATGTCATTTTTTGCTATGAAATGGAAACCACTTAAATTTTGATCAGCATTTCTGTGGGTTGTATATCAGAGGGTGGAGGGTATTTTATTTTGCTTACTGCTTTTTAAGTCCTTTTACATAGGTTTCACTTGCAATGATTGCTGAGATTTAACCAGCAGATAAGGGGAAAAGTGTTAACAGAGGAAGAAAATATTGCTTCAGACAAGAACTTCGTCAGTACACGTGGAAATGCAGATTCATTACAGCAGTCATTTGTATTTTCCTGTAGAATTCCTCAAAGAATCAATTGCCCAGAGTTGCTGCAGGAAAGGTGGTCTACCCTGCTGAGATTCAGAAAGTAGTCTGAAAAGTAAGTGAATTCACCTGGCGTTTGGTAATCAGAATGATTTATTTCTGTTTCTTCTGGAGCCTTAATACCATCCTGGATATGGGCATATAACAATAACAGGTCGACAGCTACCATCCACACAAATATTTAATTAGCCACGTTTCTTGCTGTATGAAGATGTTAAATCATTACTAAATATATATATTTATTGTATATATATAAAATATATATTATATATTATATATGTATTATATGCAATATGTATGTTTTTTATATATATATATTTTATATATATATATACTGGGTACAAAGTGGCAAAGCTCACGCCATTGCAACCAACTGGGAAATAAACCAGGTGAACCAGAGCAGTCACAAATGTTCCTTAGCTGCCTCACAAGATGAGAACCAGAAGACCAAACACCTCAATTGTGTGTGTACCAATACATGCAGCCTGGGGAACAAACAGGAGGAACTGGAGCTCTGTGCCTGGTCAGAAAGTTTATGATATCATAGGAATAACTGAAACATGGTGGGACAACTCACATGACTGGAGGATCACAATGGATGGCTATAGGCTCTTTTGTAAAGACAGGCAGGTAAGAAGAGGAGGAGTCGTACTCTATGTTGAGGAGAACTTAGAATGTATAGAGGTCAGTTATGGGGATTGTGGAAGCCCTATCAAATGCTTCTGTGTCAAGATCAGAGGTGTCATCTTCAAGGGGGATCTCACAGTAGGCATCTGCTACCAACCTCCAAACCAAGACAATAAGGCCAACAAAGCAATATTTTGGTCACTTAAACAAGCTTTGGGTCCACAGAACCTGGTTTTTATGAGTGTCTTCAACTACCCAGACATTTGCTGGAAGAACAGTGTCACATGTCATCCATCAAGTTCCTATTAGGCACAGAGGACTGCTTCCTCATACAAACGTTAGATGTGCCAACCAGGAATGAGGCACTGCTAGACTTGCTACTCACAAACCAAGAAAGCCTGTTTTGTAATATCTCAGTTAGTGATAGCCTTGGCTGCAGTGGTCACAATATTATGGAGTTTTGGATCCTGCTGAGCATGCTGAAGTTTAGTACTAAGACAAAGGTTTTAGATTTTAGAAGAGCAAACTTCAGCTTACTCAGAGCTCAGTTGGGAGGGATTCCATGGGGAGCTTCCATGGAGGATAAAGGAGTTAGCGAGTGATGGGAGTTTTTCAAGAATGTTTTCCTGGAAGCACAAAACCAGTCCATCCCCTTTAAAGGTAAGGGAAGTAGGTGGATTAAGAGATCCCTTTGGCTTAACTGCAAGCTTCTGAGTCTGCTGAAAACCAAGAGAGAAGTGTGCCAGAGGTGGAAAACAAATAACTGTTGAGAACTGCAAGGGCATTGCCAGGGCATGCAGAGATGCATTAGAAAAGCAAAAGCTCAGCTCAAATTGAAATTGGCCAGAGACGTCAAAAACTACAAGAAAGAGTTCTTCAGATATGTAAACAACAAGCAGAAACAGCAGGAAAATATTGGCCCCTCAAGCTGGTCACATCATTGTAGTACACCTGCTGTTACTTTTCATTAAATAAGAATCATAGAATCACAGAATATCCCGAGTTGGAAGGGACCCACAAGGACCACAGAGTCCAACTCTTAACACAGGGCAACCTAAAAGTTAAACCATATATCTAAGAGGCCACTTTTTGAATACTGATGCTGTGTTCTATGTCTAGAAAAAAAAACCCTCTTTCTGTGCATTAATTTAGAGTGTTGCCTACACATTCCCTGTTCCTAATCTCCTTATCTTGCTACTCTTTGTGAAGGCCCTGTTGTCTGCTTCTCTCTCTTCTGCTCATCTCCTCTCACATTGAAATCCAGAAGCTTGTTACACCAGTGCATGCTCAGCTGGTGTCAGGGAAAGAATAATCACTTTCCTTTCAGAGAGTTTCATCTTACCAAGAATACAGTAGCTAAGAAACTGCAAGTAGCTGCTTTCTGTTTTGCTGCCCATCCATACCTTTTCTCAAAAATGTGACATAGCCAATTCAGAACAAACAAGTCAAAACAAATACCATCAGTCTGATGGGTTAATCGTGTAAATCCAAATACATAATTTGCAAGCTTAGCCCAGTAATATATCTAAGAAACATGTATCAGCAATCTTCTCATCTATATACACAGAATAATAAGTACTTCACAAAATACGTAATGGAGCAAGCATCCATCAATTTCTTAAAGTTACTGTACTAGAACGAGCATTAGAATAATGATGTTGGTCCTAAATTTATTACCATTTACATTTTTGTCCCAGAAGAACCCTTCATTGACTGACAAATGTTCATATTAACTTCTTTTTTTTTGCTTGNTTTTTTTTTTTTTTTTCCCTTGTTCTGGAAGTCTACATAAAGAGCTGCTATTAGCAGCAATGTGTCTGACATCTTCACTTGATAATGATATATGGGCAGGTCAATATTTGCTCGGCACTATTCATTGAAATTGTATCTTCAGGTAATGAACTTTATGGCTAATTAACTGTTTAAATAATATTAAGAATGTGCAGTTTAAATCCGACATTAAAAAAAAAAAATTAGAAATGACAAATGTAGACAGCTATGATCCTGTTCATTTAAAATTTTGCCCTTAGGAGTCTTTAAGTGGAACATGGTTTTGGGAGGTGAAATGGTGTTTTTTTTGAAAGAAATTTATTTTAATTTAAGTTCAATTTTTTTTTTTATATTACTGATAGTGTCACTCTCCTTTTCTATGAGTGGTTGTTTATCTCAAATTATAATGGAGCTTCATAACTGATGTATTTTAATTTCTTCATTTTTTGGAGTATAATGTGTCTCATGTTAAAAATATTTTGCTTTCTTCATCCTTATCTGCCACTGCCTTTTAAGAAATTCAGTGTTTTCTTCAAAATAATATTTAAATATATTATTAAACATATTATTATTAAATAATATAATATTAAATAAATACATAACTGAAAAAAATATAATATTATTATTAATCACATATACATAATTAAATATATATGTTCTATTATCTACAGAATTATTTTCTCATAATCTGTGTATGGATACTGCTATGAGTCTAATTCCTTGCTCTGGTATGCCACTTGCATAGTAACCCATATAGGGACGTAATGCAGCTCTTTTGGACATATCATATTTTCTGGGACTTTCCATCTTCTCTCCAGGCTGGACTGCAAGGAAGTCACAAAACAAGAGCACATTTTTCCAAATGATACATGCAAAGGAACGATGGAGGAAGAGACTGAAGTATCTTACTGGGTGTGGAGATGAACTGTCAAAAAGAAATAAGGTAATGTCAAAGATGATAGATGATTTCTCTTATAAGCTCTCTAGCTCTTTTCACGTAAGCACTGAATTGTATGAGAGACGTATTGTAGCCTAACCTCAGGTACCTTCTTGAGCAGCGCAAGTCAGAAGCCTAGCTGCCTTAGGTTTGGTGTATAATAAAAAGTACCTTTAAAAAGGAATTTAAATCTTGAATTTCAAACACTCTTGCAACTATATGAAAGATTACATCTAAGCTACATCATTCTTCATTTCATTTTCTAACTTGGTCTGGCAGCAATGGTGGACAACAAAGAAAGTTCAACTTGAAGTGGTATTTGCTCCATCAACCCCTGAAGACTGACAGTGCAATTTTTGGTGCGAGGTTGGGATCTTTCCTTTGCCTCCAATTCCATCACATAGCCTATGTATGTTAGTATAACTAACAATTAATTAACTTCATTCTAGGTGTGACTCATGAAAATGTGGCACAGACCAGACTACAGTTTTGTGATGTATCTTTTAAAAAATACTTGGATATAATGCATCCTACTGCATTAAATCAATTCATATCATGATGCATTCATTATGAAGTAATAGAATACAGCCAGCTTTGTGTCTGAGGTATCATAAAAATTCAGAAAGACATAAAAAACCAAAGTTCTGAAGTATTTAAATTGCTTTGAATTTGCAATCAACCTCACTCATCAAATGCTTAAATTACTATGACAAAGATTTAAGTGAATAATTCTAGAGAGTAACCAACAATGATGGAATAGTTAACTGCCTTACCAGCCAATAGATTTAAATGCATTAAGAATGGGTGAATTTTGACGAAGGGACCAAGATCCACCTTAATGAAAAATTAACAATTATGTGAAAAATTACCTTAAATGAGGCATTGAAGAAAAGATGACAGTGGCTAAACAAAGTTCACTAGATTATATCTGCTCTGGATTTCAATGAGTACACCAGAAAGGCAAAAATAATATCACCTGAACTACAAGAAGAGGGTGATTCTGATCATAAAAGGCATTCTGGAAGAGTAACAGGATGAGAGAATACAAACTTCCATGCGATATATGTACAATCTACAATAAACTCAAAGATCTTACTTCATCGTGTTTCATTTTAAGCACTTAACTTAGTTATTCCTTTAATGTGAATCATGCCTTTGGTTAGGTTACGTGATAAAAAGGTTGCCTTCACACACAAAAAGTATCACAGAGGAACAATGGCAGGTGGTGTAACCTGCATAATACCCTCATTTGGCTACTACCAGACCCACCACAGGACTAGCCTAGTCCAGGCGTGTGATCAACCCATAAAAGACACATCTCCACATACACAAAAGGACCACAGAGGCACAGTGGCAAGCAGGCTGACTCCAGCATCCCCTTTTAGAAAGAAGCCCCAGCCCAGCCCCTCCTGGGTTATCCATGCAGAATCTCAGTCTCATGGTACAGGTATGAGACCCACCCCATAAGTCACTGGGAGCAGCTCTCCAGAGCACCTTTTGGACTGAGGGCGGTCACTGTCTAGAGATATGCAACTCCTCACAGGATGCAGGGGAAGAATATTTGGGGATTGTACAGGTCTATTATGAGATGTTAGGGGAGGAACCGAAGGCAGAGAAAAGGGATATACCAAGTGACCTTCTATGGTGGAGTAATTGCATCAGTGGACAATGGAAGAGCTACAGATGTCATCTACCTGGACTTCTGTAAGGCCTTTGATACGGTCCCCCACAACATTCTTGTCACTAAATTGGAAAGATGTGGGTTTTAATGATGGACTGTTAGATGGAAAAGGAACTGGCTGGATGGCCGTGTCCAAAGACTCCAATGAGTTGGCTCAACGTCCAAGTGGAAACCAATGAGTGGTGTCCCTCAAGGGTCTGTGCAGAAACCAATACTGTTTAATATCTTCATCAATGACATAGAAGGTGTGATTGAGTGCACTTTCAGCAATTTTGGGGATAACACCAAGCTGAGTGTTGCAGGTGATACACTAGAGGGAAGGGATGCCATCCAGAAAGAACTTGACAGGCTTGAGGAATGGACCCGTGCGAATCTCATGAAGTTCCACAAGGCCAAGTGCAGGGTCCTGCACCTGGGTTGAGATAATCCCCAGTATTGGTACAGACTAGGGTATGTATGGATTGAAAGCATCCCTGGGTACTTGGGGATACCGGTGGACAAAAAATTGGACATGAGACAGCAACATGTGTTTGCAGCCCAAAAGCCAATTTTACCCTGGGCTGCATCAAAAGAAGCATGGCCAGCAGGCCACAGCAGGTGATTATCCCCCTCTGCTCTGCTCTCCTGAGACCCCAGTCGTTTTATCAGGGTCTGAAGTAGCAGGACAAGAGGAACGGGTTTAAAGTGAAAGAAGGTAGATTTAGATTGGATATAAGGAAGAAATTTCTATGATGAGGGTGGTGAAACATTGGAACTGGTTTCCCAGAGACGTCATGGATACCCCATCCCCGGAAGTGTTCAAGGTCAGGTTGGATGGACCTTTGAACAACCTGATGTAGTGGAGCATGTTCCTGCCTATTGTAGGGGCGTTGGACTAGGTGATCTTTAAAGTTCCCTTCCAACCCAAACCATTCTATGATTTTATGATGTCAGCAGTTTGTGGAGGAACAAGTGTGGGTAAATGAAGGGATGAGGGGTTAAAAGGCCCTGTTTCTTGTACAGTTGTCTAGTCAGTGCACTTGTCTGGCTGTGCCTTGTGCCTGATCCGCACAATCTGTCTTGTCTTCTGATTAAACTCCATTTGTAACTATTTTCCTGAGTGAGGGACTGTGTCTTCTATGTGTGTGTGTGTACAGGGGTCAAAATACCAGCGTATGGAGTCAGACCAGGGGTCTGTATGTTGGTGGTGTCAGCACCTGGAGAGAGTTTGGGTCTGTGAGTGAGTGTGTGAGTGCTAGCTGGATTAGCTGACAAGGAAGTTAAGTGGCCAGGAGGGGTGGTTGGGTCTTTAAGAGCGAGGCCATGGGAGGAACCGGTTAGTGGGCTCTGAGGTCTCTAAAAGTGAGATAAGTGTGTGTGTGAGAGAGAGAGAGAAAGAGAGTGTGTCTGTACCAGCAACTGGCGTGGGGCTGCAAGCCTGGGGGCTCCTGTGTCCAGGCCCTAGAAAGTGGGGAGACTGGGATCCAGGCACAGCTACTGGGGAGACTGGGATATAGGGACAGCTACTGTGCAGACTGAGGATCTGAGCCCAGCTGCTGGAGGAATCCACACTTTACTTGTGCACATGTATATGGATATGTGCACGTGTGTATATATATGTATTTTATTTTTTTTTCCCCAGAGAGGGCAGCAGGATGAGGCCAACGGTGCTATTTGTGTTTTGTGCAAGTGCTGATTGTGTCTGTCTGTGCTGAGCTGTGTGATTGGACATGTTTATGTACATATAAATACACACGTGTGGGTGCCTACTGGGAACATTTGCTCAGCTTCACTATTGGTTGGACCTGGGGGCATGGGGCTGCAGCAACCTCACTTCCCTTGTGCTTCTGAATTTTGTAACTCCCTAACACTTTTCTTTCTAATGGTACAAGACAGGACCCTTGAACTATTCCTAACCTAGACATCTCCTTTCATTACCTAAACTTGTATTTGATGAATTTTACCCTAAAACTCATATGGCAAGATGAAATATGTAAAATCAAAGTCAGATCTATTGCCTCTGACAATAAGAGAGGACATTTAAAGTAACAGGGATTGTATATTCCCTGCCACTGAGAAACAAAATTCTTGGACCTGTTCTAGCATTTAGTTATTGCCACTTCAGCTCCCTAAATGTTTTTTTTTTATTCACCAAACTAAGAAAGTGATAGTTATTCTCTTTCTTGGATGTTGTGAAGTGTAATTAATTCTTCCATAGCATCCAAACTGCTAGTACAACAGATTGTACTAGTGGGAACCATGCCAATTAAATTAAAACTACTAACTTTTAATTTAATTGTCCTTGCTTTTGTATGTCTAAGTCAAATCTGTGATACTCCTGGTGTTTAGTATTTCATGTATTACACAAAAAGTGTTTAGATCTCATTCTGTCAAGTTCTAGAAATTATCCAACATACGTGTTTTTAGCAGATAGCTGATGCTCTGGAGAAAGTGGGTATTACACCTTGGTTCCAGAGTGTCACCTTTCTGCTTCAGTGCATTGCATAGCTTTAAATCTCTTAGATTGCATCATCTTGTGTAACGTCAACTCACATTGGCTTTTCTGCATGACACAATATAACATGATGGGTGGTGACACAGAAAATGTAATGCAGTATGACACATCAGGAATGCAAAGGGTACTGCAATTGGATAGTTGGTGTCAATTTAGATAGGAGGCTTCAAATCCAAAATGAATCTGGCAGACACTAATGGAGTGAATGTTACAGTAACTACTGTATGTGTGAAACTGTGAATTCTGCAGTTCATCATAGTGCATTGAACAGGTGTAGAAATGAAGTCTGAAATATTAGGAAGAACAGGTTGCCATAGGTATACAAGTTTAAATTATACTGAAAGGTTATGTATTGCAAAATGTCCCTCTCCCTGTATTTCAGTCTTTTCTGTAATCGTTACTTATTTATTTTAACTCCTTTTCTAAACTGTGAGCTACCAGAAAAAAAAAAAAAAAATAAAATCACAAATCATTGCTGTCTTAGATTATACCAAATGTAATTTGCATCAGATAGTCAAATGCAAAAGGTATGGATAGAAATGTAGTACCCAGTTATCCCAGAGAACACTACCAAACTCCTTAATGTTTAGTTTTTTGGACATTCCAATGAATTTTCTACCAGATAAATCTGCAGCAGAAGTAGAAAGTCCTAAGAATTTTCTCACAAGACATTCTGTGCATTTCAGACTGTGGTCTTGTTTTACATAAACAATGCAATGTCATACTACTGTTAGATTTGGTTATTTTTTGGGATAAAAAAGAACAGAAAGTCCAAAGAAGAAAAGGAGAGTAGACACAAATATATAAAATATCTTGTTTTGTATCAGATGGCTGTGAAGCGATATGAGAAGTTTCTAAAGTTTTGGTTCATTTTGTTCTCTTGTCAAATCATCCGTAGGGCTGAGACTCATTGTCTTGTTCCCCTAGGCAAGTCTTCTTTTTCCCTTTTTTCTTTTTTTTTCTTTTTTCTTTTATTCTTTTCTTGTGGCAACATTTTCTGCCATGTGTTAGTTATTGCTATGGTTCAGCTCTTTTACAAGGCAGGGACTCAATAGTGTTCCCAAAAGATTAAAAGTATATTAAGCTATTATAGAACTCTCCAGTTTTCTCATAATCTGTGCTCCAGAAGAGGAGAGAATTTTAAACGTGTGTCGACACTGATTTTCCTCACTGAAAGAACCATTAAATCATCTGTGATCAGACTCTAGAAAAAGAGTAGATGGGAAATGCCCTGTTTTCATCTTTGGACTGTGGGAGAAGAAAGGTAGGCATGTGGGACACGAGTTCTTTAGGGCCATACTTAATATTTCAAATTAAATAAACAAACATAACCTCAGAAAGTGTCTTGTGCAGGACAGAAACTCAGGGGATATCACAAAGTCTACTTTCCTGCTTGGAAAATGGAAAAAAAAAAAGAAAAAGGATTCAAACAGTGTGCTTCAGAATAAAGCTGAAAAGTAGGGTGCAACAGCCAGGGGCGATGCACTGTAGCTGATAAGACAGGAAGAGAGGTTTAAATCCTTTTTTGTACTGTGTAGTTTTAGCCCTTCAGGAAAAGATCTTTTTTAGTGATAACTGCTACCTTCCTCCAATCATTCTTTCTTTTGTGACACTCACAATTTTTTTGGAGTTTTTGCCCACTAGTGTAATAGGACAGCTTTAACAGTTAGAAGGAAAAAATAGCAACAAATCCCCTTTAAGTGCTTTTACCAATATTTCAAAGGCAAACAGAACTGCTTCACTGTTTCTGAGGAACAAGAAAATCAACTTTACTGCTAGTTTCACCAGAAGTGATTTATTCCCTTGCTCAGTTTTTGCAGTTGCCATTGTTTCCGATGAAGTTAGAGTACCGTGTAATTTTTGCAAAATCACATGCAATGTTTCCTGGTGAATGTTATTTGCCATCATCGTTTTGACAGGATCAATACGATGATGTGTTATAGATGAGACCAGACAAAACTCTAAAGATAAATTGTAAGGCACAGTCTCGCTCAGCAGCAGACCATCCAGAGACGGTGATGGTCAATCGACAGTTTAGCATCACTTACCCAAAAAAGGATATTTACAAGCTCATGGTTCCCCACAGGTCCCCTTTCAGGCATGCCATCAGCTTGTTGCCTGAGGCCCTATAATGAATATTTCTGTATCATAACTGCATTAGCAGCCCACTGCAATCTTCTGGAAAGGCCTGACTCAGTAATCACATCCTTCTTATTTGTTGGATCAAGATTGAAGTGGAAGGGTGGTAGTGTGATTCCATGCCCCTTTGAGATAGTATTTTACCCTAAAGATATTGATTAGCTTGGACATGACCCACATTAATCTATTAAAGTACTACTGAAGTGGAAAGTAACTGTCTATCCCTGATGATAGGTAGGGTAAGAAAATTACTCAGTATTTTTTAGTTGTTTCTACATGTTGATTGTTACACTTGTTTATATATTAACTTCACTCATGTCTCAGTTCTGTAAGTGTTTATTCATGTGTAGCATAAATTTGTTTTTTCAGCTGCGCTAAAGTTCTTTGCAACCGTGTATGCACGAAATTAAGCATAATGTTTTGTAGACTGTGGCCGTGTTTTATCATGTTTTTAAGGAAAATTGTTTCTTCCTGTGGATATTATCTAATGCTATGGTTTCTGGCTGCGAATTTTAGTGTTGACCTGTCTTTCATGTCCAGTTAGTATGTCTAGTATCTCTTTTCATTTCTAAGTATGGAAAGCGGTTTAGCAGAGGAAAGCAAAAGACAAGATGCCTTCGTTGATGTTCCTAGCCAAGTTTCACTCCTTTGAATTTCAAATACCTTTTGTTACAAGTGGGACTGATTTGGATAGATCAGGCTCTTAGTAAAAAGTAAACCAAATTCATTTTAGGAAACAAGGAAAAATGGTCATCCACAACTCATATTTTTTGATGTTCATATCTCATTGTGCATATTCTCCAATATCCATGTATCCCTTCAAACTGTGTGGTCAAACAGTCTCAGTATGTGACCTGCCACTCCAGGAGCCACAGCGTCCATGAGTTCATATCTGTCCAGACTTAACTTGGCTGGGTTTTCTTCCTATTTTATTCACTCCTTCAAGTCATGATTAAAGAATCAAGTTCTTCTCACTGTTTCTTTGCATGTAATAGGACTTTAAGTATGAAATGTACTTGGACTCTTACACACAGAAATACGCATGCTTTGTATGATATTGTTTGCCTAAATCATGCCAAGTCACTGGCCTTAGGAGGAGATCAAGTGAAAGGAAAAATTTACAGGTAGGGCAACACTTTTGTAGCACTGGATTTACTTCCTGTTCCCCAGAGCTAATTACAAAAATGATTTCTTTTTTTCTTTTTTTTTTTTTTATTTCTGACAGAATCCTACCTATATTCCTTTTAGACTAGTGTTTAGCATAAATTACCAGTTTCCTCTTTCTTTGAATTAAACTGGGCTACAACCAAATAGCACTTTGTTGTCTGCATGGAATGCAATTATAACACTTCCTTGAATTTATACTCATGGGATTTTTCACTCTTTATGAGAGAGGTATACAGTGTGTATACTTTACTACAGTGCCTATCAATGTTATTAAACAGAAATAAATTGACTCACTAGACTGATTAAAATTTATTACAAATTAGTAGTTCTTTCATATTTTGATTCCTTACTCATCTGTGGTGGTTGGATTTATTTTACCTACCTTTAGGGGTGGGATTCTACTCCAGATTTAGTATTTAATATGAACATCTGAAAATATATGCTTCTGTGAAGGAGAGGTATCTAAAAAAATAGTGTAGCCAGTGCTGATGTTGGACTTGATTCAATTGCTCAAATATGGTCACTGACTGATATTCAAGATGTGTTATGGTATTCATCTTGTCACCTAGCAGCCACTCCAGGGAGGTGTAGTTTTCTCATAGGCCCCCTGTCATATCTGCCAATCCAATGCAGGTCTTGCTGATATATGCAATGTCACATGACTTCCAGAGGTCCCTTTACAACCTTAATAATTCTGTGATTCTGCAATATCCAGTGATATGAAATAACCCTAAGTACTTGTGACTGGAGATCTGAACTGGGTTCTAGTTATCACTGGTGCCTAAGGAGGTATTATCCCATCCTAAACTAAAAATCTAATGTCTGGTCAAACATTCCCTTCGGTCCTACAGTTTACAAGACTACATGGGATTCAGCCCTTCTAGAGTCCCTTCATACTCAGTAGAAAGAGACAGGCACCTTTTTAATGTAGATTAATCTGTCCTTTGATAGACATGTAATGTAAGGGCATAATTCACCTTACCCTAAAATGCCAGTCTCTCCATTGACTATAAAGGGAGCTTACCAAGAGTCACTTGGATGTAGGCATCTGCTGATCAAATCATATTTGTTCAGATAAATGTGCCCCTGAGTTACTATAACTGTGCAGAACATCATTTAATTTTAGCGATTTGTGGCTGAAAATTTTCTTACTCTATAACGGTGAAAGAAAATGGGCTGTTTGAAAGAAAAATGTTCATTTTCATACTTGCATACATTAAAGATACAAACCAGTTGAGGTAGCTCTCAAAGTAATAGTCATGAAACTCACAGAATTTATATATCAAAGAATGTGTTCAATGGCTTGGCAGACAGGATTTTTATGATTTGTTTTGTTTTGTTTTTGAGTGATTCCAAGCTGATCAGTCAGAAGCCAGATATGAACTGAAAGCCATGTAGCTATGTCAGTATGGCTACACATTAGAGTTGAGTTATCTCAAAGCAATATCTTCCTTGCTCTGAAAATGACATCGTAACGTATAATTGAACTAAGGCAATCCACATGTGGGTTCCTGACTCAAGACAGAAGAAAAAGTAAGCCTGAAACTAACTGCAAAAGTGACGTCCTGTTGGTTGAACAAAGTTTTTGACATGCTGAAATGAGCTTGGTTGCAGAATCTCAGGAGTGTGCAGCGAAATTTTTATATGAAGAAAAAATCAAATATTATTCATTAAAAAAACAAAGTTTTGTACATGCGATAAGATTCAGAATAATGTGTGTTTATTTATGCATTATAAGGCATTATATGTATCCCTTGAAATAAAGGCATCCTTTTGTTCATTTCATTGACTGCCATCAATGGATATCTTTTTCTACAAATATATAATTTTATATATTCATTGAAAATGGTTAAGATTATGTTGCCCATATGTATTGAGTGTCCATAGCAAGGTGTTGGCAATTGGGTACTGAAGGGGTGGCCTCTGTGAAGAGAGGCCGGGACTGTCCTGTGCTGGACACAGCTGGTTCCAGCTGACTTCAAAGAACAAACAGCCGAGACTCTCAGCCAAGGTGGTGGTGCCTCGGGGAAAGCATATTTAAGACAGCAAAACACTGCACAGACAGTGAGGAGTGAGGGGAAAAAAGTGTCAGAAACAACCCTGAGACACCAAGGTAGGAAAAGAACGAGGGGGAGACAGTGCTTCAGGCACCAGAGAAGAGATTTCCCTGAAGCCTGCAGAGAAGACCATGGTGAAGCAAGTTGTCTCCCAAAGCCCATGGAGGACCATGGTGGAGCCCGTGAAGGACCCCACACTGGAGCAGGTGGATATGCCCTGAAGTAAGGTTCACTCTGTAGAGGATCCATGCTGGAAAAGGTTTATCTTGAAGGACTGCAGCCTGTGAGAAGGACCCACACTGGAGTAGGGAAAAGTGTGAGGAGGAAGGAAAGGCAGAGAGGAGCTGTTGTGGACTGACCACAGACCCCCATTCCCCACCCTGCTGTGATGCTCAGGGGATGGGGGAGGTAGAGGAGTTGGGAATGAATGAGTGAAGTTAATGCTGGCAACAGGGGTGTGGAGAAGGAGTTAGGTTTTGGTTTTGTTTTTCAGCATTCCAGATGATTTTAATTGGCAATAAATTAAATTCATTTTCTTCAAGTCAGTTCTGGTTTGCTTATGACAGTAACTCATAAGCGACTCGTAAGTGATCTCCCTGTCTCTTTCTTCTTCCCTCTGTCTTTTTGAGGATGGAGAGTGAGAGAGCAGCTGGGTGGGCATCAGGCAGCCAGTCAAGGTAAACCCACCATACCATATCACCTGTATGATGACATAACTGGTTGTTACACTGGACTTTCTAGAAATTTCCAGAATTGTCATAAGATGATAATGTACAACTTTTAAAATAAAAACAACTAAATGGGTTTATCTTACAGTTTGGGTGGGTTTGTTTGTTTGTTTGTTTATTTGTTTATTTTTTTTTCCTAATGTTCTGGTCTATGTGTTTGTTTTGTAAGACTAAAAGCACTTGCAATTATTTTCACTAATCATCATTAAATGTTTACACCAGGAAATTACTCACTGTGAGAAGTTACTGTACAAATATCAGGCTAAATCCTTCTCCTAGTTATACCTTTGTTGACTGCTGAGTAACACACTCAAATTATTAGGTTACAACAGAAAAAACTGAAATCAGAAGTTGGTCTTTATCTCCTGATGCATATAATCCAAGAATTAGGTGTATAGCAAGACTAACTGAAAATATATTTAAAAGAAATGGAGGTTTTTTTTCATAGTATTCTCATTCAACTGGGAACCTGCTGATGAGTATTCCACATGCAATGACCAAAGAAAATTTACATAATCACGGTCAAGATCCCCCAAAAGAGATTTTGTGAGAAACCACATTTCTAAAGAAAAAAAATGAGTCAATTGAACTACTTAATAAACTTCTGAAATTTTTTCAGGCTGTTTCATATTATAAAAATAACAACTCTAAATCATTAAAAACACTAATCTAGTAACAAAACAATCTGCTGTAACAAAGCAGAAGTCTTATATGAAGCAGATCCCTGCAAAGGCATTTGAAAAAAAGTCAACAATAAATGCAAAATGCTGGATTATCCTTCCCTTCCTTCCTAGTGAAAAAAAAAAGTGTTGAATTGAATGGTGAAAGACACTTTTCTCGTAATATCATCCAGCCTTCATTCAGCGCTGAGATAGCTGCAGTTCTTGTCCTAAGGAAAATAAATGCAGCTGTTGCAGTCTCCAACAGTCAGTGCACATTTTGGAGATGTTGGAGATGATTACTGACAGTGCTTTGCCAAACACACTACTCGTCCAAGGTTTCATAAAAATAATAAACTGTGCACCACAATAGTATTGCAAAGCTGACAATAGCTTAATATATCAGGATGCTATAGAATCAGAATATTTTGGGTTGGAAGGCACCTTTAAAGGTCATCTAGTACAACCTCCCCTGCAATGAGCAGGGACATCTTCAACCAGATCAGCTTGCTCAGAGCCCTGTCCAACCTGACCTTAAATGTTCCCAGGTATGGCACATCTACTGCCTCTCTGGGCAACCTGTTCCAGTGTTTCACCACCCTCGTGAAACTTTTCTTCCTTATATCTAGACTAAATCTTCCCTCTTTTAATTTAAAGTCATTACCCCTTGTCCTATTGCAACAGGCCCTGCTCAAATTTTGCCCCCGTCTTTCCTGTAGGCCCCCATTACATGCTGAAAGGGTGCAATAGGGTCTCCCCGGAGCCTTCTCCAGGCTGAACAACCCCAACTCTCTCAGCCTGTCCTCATAGGAGAGGTGCTCCAGCCCTCTGATCGTTTCTTTGGCCCTCCTCTGGACCTGCTCTAACAGGTCCATGTCTTTCCTGTGTTGAGGGTCCCAGAGCTGGGTGCAGTACTCCAGGTGGGGTCTCACAGGAGCAGAGTAGAGGGGGACAATCACCTCCCTTGACCCACTGGCCACGCTTCTTTTGATGCAGCCCCAGATACGGTTTGCTTTCTGGGCATGTTGTCAGCTTATGTCCAGTTTTCATCTACCAGTACCCCTTTAATGTAAATTATTGTAAATTGATAAAGTTTTGTTTTAAAGCCTTCCAGAGCAGAAAGACCTTATTTTTATTTTCATAGTAAAATGCCTAAAATTTGTGCTTTAATGCATCTCAGCCTCATTTCTATGTATTTTTATGTATCTTGATATTCCATTTTCTCTTCCAAGTAAAGTTGACTTTTGTTCTTAGGTTTATTTCATTTTTCTGGTTTTCTTTTGCCATGCTCATGCCATTATTCTGTCCCAGGCATTTGTTACTGAGCATAAACAGAACAATTTAGGTAAAATAAGAACTTATCTACTGCATGGATACCTAAATGTAAATAACAAGCAAAATCTTACGTTTCAGATTCTTAGCTAATTGCTATGATAAATGAGACAGACTGCCACTATGTCCGTAACATCATTAATTGTGAATGACTCTGAAACTGTACGATCTAGTTGTGGTATTTTAGATTCATAAAAAAGAACAAACTAATAAAGCTATTTTTCCACTTGTGAGCTGTGATATTTTAGAATCTGAAACTGTAACAGTGCTAACGGGCATTAAAAAAAAAAAAGCAAACAAATAAAAACAAAGCAAAATGCACTTGCCATGCTTTCTTTTTCCCCATCAGTGATATTATCAAGGCCTTTTTATTTCACAGACCAAATGGTTCTTTACAAAAAATGAAACACAAAGAAGCATACAATTATATATTCAGAACACAATAAAAATAGAAATAATCCTCAGTGTATACCTGCAAAACCTGTGCAGGGACAAATCCCATTGTCATAATACTCTATATTAACTGTGTCTAGCAGTATGCGTCTCCCACGACATGCACGATGATAGTGTAAGTAAAGTATCTCTCATCTAAAAATTTGGGTTTGATCCCTCAAAAATTTTGCATGACTGCTGCACCTCTTACAAAAAAAAAAGGTAACAAATTACATTTGTAAGTCTTTGTTTCTATTAAATGAGCTGGTTGTAAGGGTAATTTTTGGTTGTGTGGCAGCTCCAGTGTGTCATGCTAACTGTGGTCACCTCAGTGTCTTACTGGCCGTGACTGTCCAGAATATGTGGTGATTACAGTTGTATTTCAACACCAATAATTTGTCAGTACAAGGAGGTATCATCATGACATATAAACACTATTAAAGTCAGTGGCTTCTTCCAGTTCTGTCTTCAATTGATTTTCATAAGGTCTCATCTTTCTCATAATTACTAATTTCTTTCAGTTGCAGCAGACTAAATGAAATACTCGCAAGCAGAAATGTAGGGTTTATTTAGGTTATTGTCAACTGCAACAACTGATGATATTTTCTTGAAAATATGCTAAGACTAATGGTACAGGTGTTAGATCACCTCTCATCTACCGAGGTTATCCAGAGAGTAGAGCAACATCAGTGCTTATACTTTTGATCAGCTTATTCCAATGTCATCTAGAGATGGAGTATTATGCATAGATTCATACTGTCATTGTTTGTTGTAGTTCATTACAAGATCAGTTTCTCAGAGGAATGTTATAGCCGTACATTCTCTATTATTTCTGTTATCAGCAGCTTTCAATAGTATTGACAATTCATGCCGCCGCTGCTCAGTGCTACACACAATGAGGCTGCTCCTGCTGAGAAAGGCCTTCTGGTATCAGAGAGATGCTTAGTTCAAGCTGTAAACATTGGCATTTAATATAAGCACAATTGATTGGACAAATAATTTTAGTGCCCAGAGAGTCAAAGAAAGGTCAGAGAAAGCTTTGACCATTTAATGATGACTATTAATTTATTCAGTACAGGCAAGCAAGACAGTTCTATGGTGATGGACACAGTTGCTATATCATAGAAGACTACTAAGTGACAATATTTGGAAAAAAAAAATAAAAGGAGATAATAATAGTGGAATTTCTTCAGTCTAAAACTGCAGAACATATTTGGAAGGGAAGAACAAGATGGCAAAGTAATAAATTTATTGAATATAAGACCACACAGACATCCATTGAGGCTGTGCAGTCTCCGTTTATATGCTTAAGAACAGTAACAACGTTAGGTCAGGTGATAAGGTAAAATAGGTAAGATATGCTTTAATACTTGAGATCAGGAAACAAAAAATCACTCGTGTTATTGAAATTAAGGCCATGGAAATTTAGGAGTTATTAGAGATACACAAATTACAGACAAAATCTTTTTGAGTGAAAGTTACAATCCCACATTCATTCCTTAGTGCCTTTTGTGCTTAGCAAGAACATGGAAAAGTCCCACATCTTGAAAACAAACTATTATTTTCTTAGAGATGAAAGAAAGAAGAAGAAGATCAAGTAGATCTTCTGTAGAAGAAGATCAAGTGCGGGACCACCTGAGGAACCTGAAGGTGCACAAGTCCATGGGACCTGATGAGATACATCTGCGGGACCTGAGGGAACTGGCAGATGAAGTCGCTAAGCCACTAGCCATCATATTTGAGAAGTCGTGGCAGTCTGGCGAGGATCCTGATGACTGGAAAAGGGGAAACATAACCCCCGTTATCAAAAAGGGAAATAAGGAAGACCCGGGGAACTACAGGCCAGTCAGTCTCACCTCTGTGCCTGGCAAGATCATGGAGCAGATCCTCCTGGAAACTCTGCTGAGGCACACAGAAATCAAGGAGGTGATTGGTGACAGCCAGCATGGCTTCACCAAGGGCAGATCATGCCTGACTAATTTGGTGGCCTTCTACGAAGGGGTCATAACGGCGGTGGACAAGGGAAGATCGACTGATGTCATCTACTTGGGCTTGTGCAAGGCATTTGACACTGTCCCACACGATATCCTGGTCTCTAAATTGGAGAGACATGGATTTGACAAATGGACCACTCGATGGATAAAGAACTGGCTGGACGGTCGCACTCAAAGAGTTGCGGTCAACGGCTCGATGTCCAAGTGGAGACCAGTGACAAGTGGTGTTCCTCAGGGGTCGGTGCTGGGACCTGTACTGTTCAACATCTTTGTAGGAGATATGGACAGTGGGGTCGAGAGCACCCTCAGCAAGTTTGCCGATGATACCAAGCTGTTTGGCGAGGTAGACACGCTGGAAGGGAGGGATGCCATCCAGAGGGACCTGGACAGGCTGGAGAGGTGGGCCCAAGCCAACCTCATGCAGTTCAATAAGGCCAAATGCAAGGTCTTACATCTAGGTCGGGGCAATCCCAAGCACAATTACAGGTTGGGCGGGGAATGGCTGGAGAGCAGCACTGAGGAGAAGGACCTGGGTGTGCTGATCGACGAGAAGCTCAACATGAGCCAGCAATGTGCGATCGCAGCCCAGAAGGCCAACCGCATCCTGGGCTGCATCAAAAGAAGTGTGGCCAGCAGGGCGAGGGAGGTGATTCTGCCCCTCTACTCCACTCTCGTGAGACCCCACCTGGAGTACTGCGTCCAGCTCTGGAGTCCCCAACATAAGAAGGACATGGACCTGTTGGAGCGTGTCCAGAGGAGGGCCACGAGGATGATCCGAGGGCTGGAGCACCTCTCCTATGAGGAGAGGCTGAAGGAGTTGGGGCTGTTCAGCCTGGAGAAGAGAAGGCTCCGGGGAGATCTTATTGCGGCCTTTCAGTACCTAAAGGGGGCCTACAGGAGAGCTGGGGAAGGACTTTTTACTAGGGCATGTAGTGACAGGACAAGGGGGAATGGCTTCAAACTGGAAGAGGGCAGGTTTAGATTGAACATTAGGAAGAAGTTTTTCACTTTGAGGGTGGTGAGGCACTGGAACAGGTTGCCCCGAGAGGTTGTTGAGGCCCCATCCCTGGAGGTGTTCAAGGCCAGGCTGGACGTGGCCTTGGTCAGCCTGGTCTAGTGGGAGGTGCCCCTGCCTATGTCAGGGGGGTTGGAACTCGATGATCTTCAAGGTCCTTTCCAACCTAAACCATTCTATGATTCTATGATTCTATGAAAATTATCTTGGACTGAGCATTAAAAAATTGTGAGTAGTTGCCTTTAGAAGCTCTTTGCTACTGCAACAGAACTTTTTTCCTGTAAGGTGCAAGGAGCTTGCAACAGTTTGATTGCCCAGGCTTTGTGATTAAGACTTTTGGCTTGTTACCTTCTCCCACCCAGCATTTATCTCTTCAAAACGCTTTACCCTTTTCAGACTCTAATCCACCCATTCTTCACCCGTGCTCAAACATCACTCAAATACCCCATTACCTGTGAGACTACTATGTCCGTCTGCTTCTGAAAGAAAGCTGACAGGAGATTTAGGTTATTGGCATACTTTTGACATAGTAGTCCATAATACCCACCAACTATTTCCTAAGAATTCTATAGCCTAAGCTTTTCTACTCTGAATTCCCTTGAAATAGAGGTGAAAAAAGATAACCTACCAGTTTATTTGCATGTAACTATTATTTTTAGCAGCTCACACATACAAGATTTAACAATAGTTACTTTTTATTATGAATGGCATCATTGCAGGAAAAAAGGAAAACAAGGTTGGATTATATTAATCCTGTAACAAATGCAGTAAAATGACTACATTTTCTTTTAAGTGATCTTTCTCTATTAAGGCAGTATTTTTTTCAGCATAGCTTCCCTTGGAACCAAAGTAATAAAGGGGTATAATGAAATTATGGTTACTACTTCAAAGCTATTGATTCAGAAATCTTCATATGGATCCACACGGAGAAATGACCATCAGTGAAAAAATCTCCACCTCTTGTATGTGGGGAGTGAGAGACAATCATCTGAAGTACTGTGACTCTCGCTTTCAAACTTTCAATGGACACTCTCCAAGGTCATGAACCCATTGAATGGCTTGGCAAGAGTCAGCTGTCACAGGCTATAGAATCATAGAATACTTCGGGTTGGAAGGGACCTTTAAAGGTCATTTAGTACAAACTGCCCTGAAATGAGCAGGGGCAACTTCAACTAGATCAGCTTGCTCAGAGCCCTGTCCAACCTGACCTCAAATGTTCCCAGGTATGGCACATCTACTGCCTCTCTGGGAAATGTGTTCCAGTGTTTCACCACCCTCATTGTAAAAAATGTCTTCCTTATATCTAGTCTAAATCTTCCCTCTTTTAATTTAAAGTCATTACCCCTTGTCCTATTGCAACAGGCCCTACTAAAATGTTGCCCCCGTCTTTCCTGTAGGCCCCCATTACATGCTGAAAAGCTGCAATAGGGTCTCCCCGGAGCCTTCTCTTCTCCAGGCTGAACAACCCCAACTCTCTCAGCCTGTCCTCATAGGAGAGGTGCTCCAGCCCTCTGATCGTTTCTTTGGCCCTCCTCTGGACCTGCTCTAACAGGTCCATGTCTTTCCTGTGTTGAGGGTCCCAGAGCTGGGTGCAGTACTCCAGGTGGGGTCTCACAGGAGCAGAGTAGAGGGGGAGAATCACCTCCCTCGACCTGATGGACATGCTTCTTTTGATGCAGCCCAGGATACAGTTGGCTTTCTAGGCTGCAAGCAAATAATCATAGAATCATAGAATTATAGAATGGTTTAGGTTGGAAGGGACCTTAAAGATCATCTAGTTCCAACCCCTCTGCCATGGGCAAGGAGACCTCCCACAAGACCTGGTTTTTCAAAGCCCCATCCAACTCACGTCCAACTTTTCATCTACCAGTACCCCCAAGTCCTTCTCAACAGGGCTGCTCTCAATCCCTTCATCCCCCAGCCTGTATGCATACTGGGGGTTACCCCAACCCAGGTGCAGGACCCTGCACTTCGCCTTGTAGAACCTCATGAGGTTCACATGGGCCCACTTCTTCAGCCTGTCCAGGTCTCTCTGGATGGCATCCCATTCCTCAGGTGTGTCAACCGCACTACTCAGCTTGGTGCCTTCTGCAAACTTGCTGAGGGTGCACTCTACCCTACTGTCTATGTCATTGAAGAAGATATTGAACAGTACCACTATCCTGTGGATGAGAACATCCAACCAGTTCCTCACACACTGAACAGTCCACCCAGCAAATCCATGCGTCTCTAATTTAGAGAGAAGGATGTTGTGGGGGACCGTTTCAAAGGCCTTACAGAAGTCCAGATAGACAACATCCGTAGCTCTTTCCATGTCCACTGATGTAGTCATTCCATTACGGAAGGCCATTAGATTGGTCAGGCAGGACTTGCCCTTTGTGAAGTCATGTGGGCTTTCTTGAATTGCCTCCCTGTCCTCTATGTGTTGTAGCATAGCTTCTAGGAGGATCTGCTCCACAATCTCCTCAGGCACAGAGGTGAGGCTGACAGGGTGGTAGTTCCCAGGGTCCTCCTTTCTACTCTTTTTAAAAAGTGGTGTAACATTTCCCTTTTTCCAGTCAGCGGAGACTTCACCTGACTACCATAAGTATTCAAATATCATGTAGAGTGGCTTGGCAACTGCATTAGGGGGGAATACTCTTTCTTTGACCTTCCTTTTCTGTCTGACATACCTGTAGAATCCCTTATTAATATTCTCTGTGTCCCTTGCCAAGTTCAGCTTCATCCATGTCTTGGCCTTCTTGACCCCATCCTTACACAACCGGGCAGCATCCCTATACTCTTCCCAGGATACCTGTCCCTGCTTCCACTGCCTGTGCATTTCCTTCTTGCCTTTTAGTTTGAGCAGCAGGTCTTGACTCAGCCATGCTGGTCTCTTGCCTTCCTTTCCTGATTTCTTACACCTGGGTTCAAGAGTTCCTGAGCTCTGTGGAAAGCATCTTTAAAGATGCGCCAGCTCTGTTCTGCTCCCTTGTCCCTGAGAGCAGTTTCCCAGGGAATCCTGTTGACTAACTCCTTGAAGAAATGGAATTTTGCTTTCCTAAAATTCAGGGTCCTGACTTTACTCTTTGCCTGACCCATATCCCTCAGGACTGAACTCCACCAGTGTTTGATCACTGCAGCCCAGGTTGACGCCAATCTTGACATCATCAATTAGCTCACATGCGTTGGAGAACACAGGTCTAGTATTGCATGTCCTCTGGTAGCGTTGTCTATTACCTTGCTTAGGAAGTTATCCTCAACACATTCCAGTCTCCTAGATTGCCTACAGCTTGCTGTGCTACTTTCCCAGCAGATGTCGGGGTCTTTGAAGTCTCCCAGCAGGGCAGGAGGCTACGAGTGCGATGCCTCCTGTAGCTGGAATAAGAAGGCTTCATCAATAGGCTCTTCTTGATCGAGCGGCCTGTAGTAGACACTAACCACAAGGTTCCCTTTGTTGCCTTGGTCTCTGATTCTTACCCACAGGCTTCCAACCTGCTCATGGCCATTCTTCAGAGACAGCTCTTCACACTCTATCCATTTCTTGATGTAGGCTATGCCTCCGCCCCTCCTTCCTCACCTGTCCCTTCTGAACAGCCCCTAGCCATTGACAGCTGCACTCCAATCATGGGATTCATCCCACCAAGTTTTAGTAACGGTAACTAGGTCATACAATTGACATAAGAACAAATCTTTTTGCATTTTCTTGCAATGATTCTCAGATCACATAATTATGACAACAGAGTCCAAGGATGACAAATGCTTATATTTTGTTCCTTGACAAAGTTTCTGTCATAGGCATGGACACTGTTCTCTTTTGCATAACTGTAATGTGACCAAGACCATGTGTACCACTTTAAAAATGAAAGTACTTATGAGTCAGGAAGAGGGACAATTAATCTCTTAGGCCTTCCCTCTGCTGTTAAATCTATGAAGGATCCTAGGAAGGCTGTTTTCTTTAGTAAAATAATACTTATATTTTGCTAAAAGCAATCATACTGAAAAATGAAAAAAAAAAAATTCTTGCTTGATTCAACTGTATATATTTAACATATGCTGCCATCTGCATGAAAAAAAATCAGCATTCTTATGAAATAGAGAAAATGTCATAGAAGGCCATTTCAATTAAATTGTAGTTCTTGGCAAATTAGAGTTTTCCTTCACTCATATATTTTCAGGTAGATAGGAACCTCAAAACAGAAAGTAGTTTTAAAGTATTATTTTTGGAAATTATGTGTATGCAATGGTATGCAAATGAGTGGCCTGGTTGATTTATCTTCACTTTTTAAGTCTTCTTTTGAGATACATGCCTTCCAATCTAAAAACTCAATCTGCTATGTATGAGATGATTTGGGAACAGTAATGAATTGCCTGCATAGGCAAAGACTATCCTGAATATTCTCTATTTAATTCCCATTAAATTATCACTGCACAACCTGCATAGAAGGCAAAATTACTATTTTTTTCTTTCTCTGGAATTTGGTTTGACATAGCCTCGGGTTTGGCATAGTCACTGGAGATGTCATATATCCTAATTTATAATAGGTAACAAATTCAGATCTGGTTCTCCTACTCTCAGTGGAATTTCATGTTGAGAATACAATTCAATTCTTCCCTTACAACCTTAGAAAACACAAAAATGCTGATCCACTAAAAAGTCTGAGCTCTATAGCTTTGTTCTGTTTTAGTGAAGGTAGCAACATTGTTGATATCCTACATTTGAAATGGAAAAATTCTAAAAAATTAAAATGTATTAGAGCACACTGAAAATCGGTTTTCCTCCAAGAATATGGTATTATTCCCAGTAGCTAAAATATAATTATCAAATAGAGCTGGGATTGTTGTTGCATTTGAGAATGATATTTGCTATACTTTTATTATCTCTGCAATTTTCAAAATGTTAATTCATGCCTACATTTGCAGATCAAGTTTATTATGTTTAAGTTAATTATGTTTCCAGTTCAGATATTTTACTTTTTGTTGGATTTTACTGTGATAGTTAATTATTTAATCAGTAGATATGACCTTGTTCCTTAGCACAGAGTAGGATACATATTTATTCACAGAAACAGGTTTTTACATCCTAAATTAGATAATAAAAGTCTTGTTGCATTCTGGCAGTATACACTACTACGTTTTATCTTAGAAATGTGGCATTATCTCAACACTATCATGCAAATGCCAAAGAAAATGAATGGTTTTATAAAGCAGAAGAAAGAAGGAAAAAACAGCAGGATAATGTGAAAGAATTTCAGATCCTATATTATTTTGCAACTGGTTGATAAATTGGTTTGATACCAGTGTAATAGCTGGCACTACAGAATAATGCTAATTTTACTGTCTTCAACTTTAACTTTTTTTAAACTGTTTTAATTCAAACATCCACAAAAAGCTTGTGTTGGGTTTATTTGCATGTTGCATAGTTTCTTTTAGTAACAATGATTACTGGGAAAATTCTGACTTTAGACATTTTTCCATTATATTTGAGTAATGAAACTGTGAGAATATAAGTTTAGACTTCATACAATGACACCTACACTTAATGTAATCTTTAAATAAATTAATGGTATTGCAAATGAAGAAGATTCTATGAATCATTATTGTTTAAATGCATTACTGAGCTATAATTAGTACATGGATGGACATGGTTATATATTACTTAAATGTATGTCATGGTATAATTTTTACACAAAAGTAATTTTAATTATATCATTAAGAACTCAGATACATAATGATCAATGACAGTATAGAGTCCTAATTAAATATAATTAAATCAACAGATAAATAAAAAAATAAAATGGGCATCACCCAGTTTTTACAAACCACATACCAACTCTTCTCTGGTTATGGTCCATCAGTCTGTCCAGTCTTTCCATAAAAAGAGTCACATAAGCTGATTCCTATGAGCCAGACCTCTAACCTCTCTAATACTGTTGTCAGGGATCAGAAACATTCCCCTCACTGAATTAATTAAATGTAAAGGTGCTGATGAGGGGACTGGTTAAGTACGGAAGCATCTGAGCAAGATACGAATGTTATGGAACAAGGGGTGGAATGTCCTGGTTTGAGGTAAAACAGGAACAATTTTGTTCAGTAACTTTGCTTCTTAGCTAGACCTCTTCTAACTACTGAATTTAACAGCATATTTTGCAGACTTTGTTCACTCTCTCAGAGTGATAAGACCTGTGTTTATAATTGATGCCCAGGCATGGTATGCAGAGAGGCTCTTGCTTACGCTTATTGCTATGACACCCAAGGCCAACTTACTTTGTTACTTGCCTCTTTGGAGGGTCAGAAGCGGAAAAGCGTAGAGGGGTCCCACCTGTGGGGAAGAGCAGACAGGACAGGTGACCTAAAACTGACCAATAGGGTGTTCCGTCCCATCTGCCTCATGCTCAGTATAAAAGCTGAGGGATCAAAGGGTCAGCTCTCTTTTCTTCAATGGCCGACATCTGAGGAGTACTCTGTCTGTTCATCTGCCTTTGATCCCAGTCCTGAATGCAGATCCGGAATCCAGTTCCCGTCCATCACTGAGTCCATTCTGGGACTTGCCCAGTGCCAGACAGTGATGTGATTGTCATCCTGGGAGCTTGATACGGTTTTGTACGTATTTCATTATTTCCTTTTTATTTTATTATTAATATTTCATTAAAGTAGTTTAGTTCCTTCTAAACTCATAAGTCTCTTTTTCCCTCCTCTGCCTCTCTCTTTGAAGAGGGTTAGGGGGGAGCATCTGTCAGCCCCATCCAGGGTGCCCAATGTCCCCAGTAGCCAAATTGGCCTAAACCACAACAGGTTTATATATGGATGAGAACACTGGCAGCAATTTGCCAAAAAAAAACAAACAACCCAACATCCTTTGAAATGTTTGCATTTTTGTTCAGCCTCTGTCCACTCCTGAAAATCTATATTTGTGGTATAGATAATGTAGCAATGGAAAATGGTTCTATGGTAGGTAAGAGAGAGTAAAGGCACTGGAGAGATGGCAGAGGCACAAAGGCTTTTGGAAGCAACCCACTACGGTCCTACACAATCAGATAACTTAGTTCTCTGTCAGTTCACAAGTTCTCCTGCCTAACTTTCATGTTTAGCTCATTTTCAAGTATTATTCTGGAATACACCATCCAGTTTGCTTTGAGTCAAAACCCAGGTGAAACTCTAAAGATTGCTTGCCCCAGATACCCATCATTTTCAGCAATAAGGAGGAGGGTGTACCAGTGTTCTTTCTCTCTGTGATGAATCTACATGATTCTCTATACAACCTCAGCAAGACTTGTATCTCAAATGCCTCTCTGTGTAAGAGTGCGTGCTGTCACCCACATTCCAAGAAACACATATTTTCAGTATCTTTACTGATTTTTACTGGGATTTGAGAGATAGTCCTTCTCCCATTATGTTAGCAACTACAAGGTTTAAAAACACTTAATGAGCCAAGGTGACTCCATGTTTGACTCGTGGTATCACCTCTGCACAAACTCTTGCAGAAGAAGTAGATACGTCCCGGGAAGTTCTGGATGCCCCAACCCCTTGAAGAATTCAAGGACAGGTTGGATGGGGCTTTGAGTAACCTAGTCTCATGGAAGGTGTGCCTGCCCATGGCAGGGGGTTGGAACTAGATCATCTTTAAGGTCCCTTCCAGCCCAAATCATTCCATGATTCTATGATTTTACATATGACCTATGCCTGACTGCATTTTGCAATAAGAACTCAATGGAACTGGTGGAAACTATTTTAGAAGTGAGGTGAAGGTGCTGCAATTCATAGCTGATGACAGACACACACCTGTAAGAAGATTGGGATAAACCCAGTCTTATCACTGTGGGAGGGTAATGCCTAACTATCCATCAAGAGGACCCTCTGGAATAAACAGAACTGCTTGTATGTGTAATAAACTAGTGTGCGCTGTTTATCAGGTCCTTTTATCTGAACTATTTTTGCTCAGATCAGTTGCTGTAGTCCTTCACACAGAAAAAGAAATAAGTATTTGGTGAAAGCAACACAAGTGACAGTGCAAAATTCGTATTTTTTAATCCTGAAAGACTGCACTTACTTTCTCAAGCACTGCTTAATTTACATATCAAGAAGTGTTTTTGAAAGATAAGAAATATTCCAGGAAAAAAAAATGTAACTTCTGTGAGGCTGTGAAAATAATATATCAGTTATTATGATGTTAACGAACAGTTAAAATCATGTTTAATCGGAACTAGACACAGAGTATCAACTCATTGCCATGAATGAACCTATTTTGTATTCATTTTTTAATGATTATTAAAACAGAATATAGTATTATATAACACAGATTTATCATCCGTCTATTAAATTCTATTTGACATAAAAGGTGATGTTTTCATATTACATAATTTTCATTATAAGTACTGTGACATTTATACCTGAGGTCACAGGATCTATTTTAGACATATGTTTCACCATAAAATCAATTGTACTTAGTAATTTTCTGTTTCTCATAATACATTATAAAGAAAGTTTGAATTACCTATTTATGAATAAATACACTTATTTTAGGGTGAAGGAATCTTACCCAGCATGTCTGAACCTTCTAATAAAGTATATCTTAGATACTCAGGACTCTGCTTCCAACCAGGACTGTATTGTCATAGACAGGACGGAGATTATGAGTTCTCCAATCTATAGGGAAGGGAAGAAAAGATAAGAAAGGGGGGAAAAAAAAGAAAGAAAAAAAATAAAAAAACAGATGCAAAGTGAACTTTCTTATGGCTCCCTTGCAGTTTTAAAATGGCACATAAAAGAATAAAGAGTATGGATGTTTCCAACTAGCATATCATCTCATGCTCGGAAACATCAACTTTTTTTTTTTTTTTTAAGTCATTAGGATAATATAAACAAAAGTTCGTTCACAGTTTCATCATAAATACTTATTACAAAAATAATCACTAGATGTAATAATATTCTGACATTATCTTATCATAAAGTGATTTACAAACATGTTAAGACCCTTTAATGGATACTAATATGAAACACTGTGATAAAGCAATCTGCACATTTTCTTAAAACAGTATATGTGCCTGCTATACTTAATGTTCGACTTTAAGTTATAAAGTGTACTATGGAGTGCCATATAATTTGATAAATATAAAGAATTACATACACGAAACTGCACATACAGTATAAGTAATTTCCCTGAGGAGACTGGTGACATAATAATAAACCTCAAGAATTCAGCTCAAATGATTTGTTAATGTCACAAGTAGCCCCAAACAGAATTACAGTTTCTTATGTACACTACAAGTGTATGCAATTTTTATAAAATAAAGAAATCATTCTGATCAACACTACCATTTTAAAAATAAATGTAAGCAATATTTTCTCCTTGCCATTAGCTCAAACTGCTCTCCTTTCGGCTCTTCTCCAGTCTACTTTTGTCACTTTCTCATTCCACTCTTTCTTCTGTTTCTTTTCACCCTATTCTCTACCCATACTTCTCAATCCGCTCCAGCAAATAATATTTTCAATCAAATACACTTATTGCCATGAATTTCCCTAGGGGAGGACATGAATCAATAGCAGATTAATGTTATTCAGAACGTTCAGTGAGCTACCTAATAAAACTATTGAATACTCACAAAAGAGAGACATTTCTTTGCAGAAGAAAACACATTTAAGAATATTTTCCAGGGACCTACCTGGGATAATCCCCACCCAAGAAAAAAGAATTGAGTAATTCTCTACTGTATTGTTTCCCTTTCCACCAATTATTTCTTATATAAAGCCTTAAAAATGAGAACAGGTTTCCCTTCTTCTCTCTACCTCCCAGAACCCACAGTTTAATTTGTTTCCTTCCCTAACAGAAAACCAGCCACTACTTCAGAGTTTTAAGGGAATAAGCTCAGAATTCACTCTAAACAGGTTATTTTCCCTCTCACAATCCATAATACCAAGAAACACCACACCTGAAATAAGCATTCAATATTTGATTATTTGCTCTAAGTTAGGGAGTAAATATACTGCTCTGTGTTTGAAATGAAATGTTGTTTGCTACTGAAATAATTTTACTGCCTACAATATTTTATTATTTAAATTTCAACCATCTGTTCAAATCAGAATGCAATGTAGAACATCACCTGTGGCATATATATGTTATAGTAATCTTATAAAAGAGTAAAATTGAAACATGAAAAAAATCCTTGTGCACTAAACCTAAACTCTTACTGTACTAATCATATAATCCACATATATGATGGATAGGTTCTCCTTACAGTCCTTTTTCCTTAAATCTTATAAAACTTAATGAAACGCAGGTAAAATGTTCTGCTTTTTCAAAGGCAAAACCCAAAATTTATGTTTCAAACAAATACATCCTGACTACTATATGCAGTTCTTCAGGTTTCAAACAGGATGTAGTAGAGATATAGATGGTAGAAAAAAACACCTAAAAAGACCAATTAGATAGTGTTTCTGGCTTATGAAATGATACTAAAATGTCTAGGACTCATCAGCTTGGAAAGAAGATGACTGAGAGAAGGTAGGACTGAAGTTTACAGAATCATGAAAGCAGATGTTAACATGAGTATAAAGCTATTATTCACCAAATTTTGCAGTGCTAGACCTCTGAGGACATTTGATGAAAGGAGGACAAAATAAATTTAAAACAGAAGAAATTTCTTCTCATATACAGCAGGTAGTAGTGAACTTCTGGAACTTTCTTTGCCACAGGAATTTTTGCTGCTAGACAACATCATCAGGTTCAGAAAGGGATTGCACACACTTACGAACAACAGGTTCCTAAACAGAAAGGCAGAGATCTGCCCTCAAATACCCATAGTACAACAGTTGTGAATGCTCAGGGGAAGAACAAGAGGAAGAACAGCAGAAAGTGGCCAGGTTCATGTGCTCTACCTAAGCAGTGTCACCTACTCCAAACATCAGAGACAGAAAGTTGTGGTGGATGGTTTCTTTGTCTGATCGAGGCATGAATGAGCAGGACATTTTTTCTGTTTCTGTGTAGTGTCTTGAAGCAATTTTTCTCATGTTATGAAGATACATGCCAACTTCAAAAGCCATTCAGTCTTAAGAAAATCTAGGAAGAAAAAAAATAAGTCATAGCCACTATGGAAGAGACTTTTTTTCCTTTTTTTTTTTTTTTTTTTCTTTCAGTTTAGACATGGAAGATTGACCAGAACAATAGCAAACAGTGGCAGGTAAAGTCCAGGTTTGCTGAAGTAGTCCTGTACTGGAGGTTGTCTGCTGCAGAGAGAGTATCAGAAAAAACAGATAATGAAAAGCTCTGACTGAGCACTGAATGAGAATTTTTATTAGGTTCAATCACAAAACTTAACCTGGCTGGGAATGCTATGTATTTTTAGTTGTTAGTAAGGTGGTTCATATCCGCCAAAAAGTATTTCTTTCTTTATTTTACTTTCAGTGATCTCAGAACTATCACTGTTTTTTTCAAGACAGTTTGAGATACATCTCTGGAATGAAAAATTAAAGTTGTCATTATCACTGGTCAAAAAAAAAGTTTTAAGGTATGGAAAATGGGATTCTATCATGGGAAATGCTAACCAGACACCTGTTCATGCAACACCAGATCTTTTAAAAGATTTGTGGACACTATAAGCATTCCTAAAGATCCAGCAGTTTTTATAGGCATTTCAACATTATCAAAACTCTATCTAACCAAAAGCAGAAGAATAATCTGGTGAGGGGTCTGGAGGACAAGTCTTATGAGGAACAACTGAGGGAACTGGAGTTGTTTAGCCTGGAGAAGAGGAGGCTGAGGGGAGACCTTATCACTCTCTACAACTACCTGAAAGGAGGTTGTAGAGAGGTGGGGGCTGACCTCTTCTCCCTGGTGACAAGTGATAGGATGAGAGGAAATGGGTTCAAGTTGTGTCAGGGGAGGTTTAGATTGGATATTAGGAAATATTTTTTCACTGAAAGGGTTATTAAACATTGGAATAGGCTGCCCAGGGAGGTGGTGGATTTGCCATCCCTGGACGTGTTTAAAAAAAAGGTAGATGTAGTACTTGGGGACATAGTTTAGAAGTGGTTTTGTCAGGGTCGGTTAATGGTTGGACTTGATGATCTTAAAGGTCCCTTCCAACCTCAGCAATTCTGTGATTCTATGATTGTCTCATGCAGAATTAAAGAAAAATAATAAAGCAGTCTTAAATTAATACCACAAAGACAAAATAAAATGCATGTATGGATAATTAAAGTATTTAAAAATAAAGTAATACAGGTAGATGTTCAAGAAATAATGAAATATCAAACTGAAAATGTTATTGTCATCTAAGACTGTAAATGCAGATCTAAGCTGAATCCTCTTAAAAGAATAATTTCCAAGAAATCCATCTTGCTCTACATCACAACATTGAAGGAGACTAGTGCAACAAATAAAACAGACAGAAAGTACAATAATTAATTATTCTAGACAATCCAAATCTGAATTGTTCTGGAAATTTATTATACCTACTTTCTAGTTACAGAAGTTACAGATATTTATTTTTACATTTTATAAAACCTACATAGCATACTAAAATATATATTGAAAAATTAATAACTTGTAATAAATTGTGCTTGTAAATCTCCAAACACACACACAATCTTGTACCACATTTTAAAACCAAGGTATTTATTTGCAAAATATAATATTTAACAAGGAGCATTATTCCTTTAATATTAGGAATTAGTGCACTATATTTTTTTCAGAAAACTAACTACATAAACAACATACTTTTCTTTAACTGTTTTTCTGTCCATTTCTTCAAAATAATAGAGTCCTGAAATCACAAACCTTTTCAGTAACTGTGCAAAACCAAGCATCAAAAGATGAATCATTTCTATGATATAAAAGAAAAGTGTTTCCCATCCAATCTATTATTTATTTTTGAGCAAATTATTGCAAGTGGTCAACATTGTATGTTTATTGATAGTATTGTCATCTTTGAGGCCTGTTATTTAAGAAAACCAAGAACTGGATTGAAATAAAATGTTGAGTACAGAAAAATAATTCTAAAAGTAACACATCTGACAAAGTATTGTATGTTACATTTTGTAGAAGAGATAGTAAAATGCTGTCAACTTACATATTACTTTTTGACAGTTACTTCAGCTTTTTTTCAAATTGTGATAAAACACAGCAAGAAAGCATGGATATTTTAAATTCTTTTTTTTTTTTTCCCGTTTCTGTTTTATACTAATGTAATTTACTTGAATGATCATTCAGAAAATATTATTTGGGAAAAAAAAAATGATGAGGTGCAAACCTCATGATGTTCAACGAGGCCAAGTGCAAGGTCCTGCATCTGGGTTGAGGCAATCCCAAGCACAAGTACAGGCTGGGTGGAGAATGGATTGAAAGCAGCCCTGAGGAGAAGGACTTGGGGGCATTGCTGGATGAAAAACAACATGAGTTGGCAATCTGTGCTTGCAGGCCAGAAATCCAAAAGCATCCTGGGCTGCATCAAAAGAAACATGGCCAGCATTCTGCCCCTCTGCTCTGCTCTGGTGAGATCCCACTTGGAGTACTGCATCCAGCTCTGGAGGCCCCAACATAAGAAGGACATGGACTTGTTAAAGCAAGTCCAGAGTATGGCCACAAAGGTGATCAGAGGGCTGGAGCACCTCTCCTATGAGGACAGGCTGAGACAGTTGGGGTTGTTTAGCCTGGAGAAGAGAAGACTCCAGGGATACCTTACAGCTGCCTTCTGGTACTTAAAGGGAGCCTGCAGGAAAGATGGTGAAGGACTCTTTATAAGGGAGTGTAGTGACAGGATGAGGGATGCTGGTTTTAAACTGAAAGAGGGTAGATTTAAATGAGATATTAGGAAGAAATTCTTTACTGTGAGGGTGGTGAGGCACTGGAACAGGTTGCCCAGAGAAGCTGTGGAAGCCCCATGCCTGGAAGTGTTCAAGGCCAGGTTGGATGGGGCTTTGAGTAACCTGGTCTAGTGGGAGTTGTTCCTGCCCATGGCAGAGGGGTTTGGAACTAGATGATCTTTAAGGTCCCTTCCAACTCTAACCATTCTATGATTCTATGAAGGTGGTGCAAACTCCAGGAACTATATACACATTTTTTGAGAAAATAGTAACTTTCTAACTTTGAAACCAATGTAGTTTTTCCAAGTAGCTTAACAGCCCAGAGCACTCTCATAAAAATTATGTTTTTCTACTGTTTACGTATTCTCATCTTCTAGAAACCTTTTTCATGGATTGTTGGCATTTAGAAATTCTTACTGGAGCTATGACTTGAAGCACAGTGCAAGTAAATGTTTTTTTTTTATTTTTTCTCATTCAGTTGTTTATAATATGAAAAGGCATTTTCCATCTACTTCTGTTTTATTCATTCAGCTTGTATGTGTGGGTCTAAATGTATGCAGCTAAATGGGAAGGACTCATTTTATATCACATAAACGTCTATGTGACTGTTCTGACTTGGCTACATGACAGTATTTGTCATTATGTGATTTGTAGGTACAAACTACTAAGCCACTAGTAGACAAAAAGCATGAAAGATTTATTGAAAGATGAAACATTTTAAAACTTCTCCTTTTAGAGATTGCAATTTTGAGAAAGCAACAATGAAAGCATATTCTCATATTTGCTTTTTCTTGCTAGATTTCTTCAAATTGGGGGTGGGTGGAAAGCATGAGTATTTTCTTTCATTCTTTTTTTTTTTTTTTTTTTTTATTGTTATAAAATCCACCAGAGAGTATCTTCTTCAAAATTCAATTCATCTTCTTGAGTGCTAGTGTTTGCTTTGGGAGCTCTACATTATTGGATTGTATGGTATATGTTTGTAGCTATATATCTCCCGATCTCCCCAGCGTATTCACATCTGAAGTGTCCATGCATAAACTATTCTACCTAAAGGTACATATAACATTCACCTCAGCTGGTCTTTTAAGTGAATGTCAGAGTAGAGGAATCTGATTCAGGGAAGCATAGACCTAAGAACACTTTTTTTTTGGTAACCTGTTAGCTGTTTTGACAGACCTAGATGAGACCATCTTGAAGAAGAAAAAAATGAGATCTTCAGAATATAAAAGTTGGGGTTGTTTTAAGTCAGCACTTGAATAATATCCTGACCAAGGAGGAATAAGCTCAGATGTAAAGAACTTCCTTAAATCAAGCTACAGTTTTATTAATTTAACTCATTTGGGAAAGATCTAAAATTATTTTGTGAAATACAAGTCATTATTTTCTCTAAAATCATTCTGCCTGGGAAAGTGCTGACATCAGTTCCCTCTCTCCACTGCTGGTCTCTGGCCTAAGACTCATATCTATCCATTCTCCCATTAAACCAGCAAATAAGAAGGGGAGAGATTGTTTTTCTCCCCTTATCCCCCAGTTTTTGATATATAGGCTTAATAATCTCTAGAATCAATGTCCTACCATATTCCACTCTTCAGTGGAACCTCAAATTATGAGATCTTTATTGTATCTGAGTAATTTTGTGTATCTTGCAGAGCAACTCACAGGGCTGCTAAAATGATAAATCTAAGCAGTCCAATCCACTGATGGACAAATTTTGTTTTATATTATAAATATTTTTATATATAAATTTATATGCACAAATGTTTAAAACACACACAACTGTGTAAAATTAAGCAGTAATATGTAGTCTTCACTGACAAGCTACTACGATTCTATTGACAAGATATCCTTGGAATATCAGGAGGGTGGGCCTTGTATACTCCCAATCTGAAGACGCAGATCTTTTAAATTCAAGCTATTTGCAATTTCTTCTCAGTTTCCTTGTCTGGTCACCTTATACGGTTTCCTGTTTCTTGCACAAGCCTGGTAATGTCTGTTCATCTCTCTGGAATGACTAGGTGTGAAATAGGGCAGTATGTTGGTGCAGTGTTTTTTGTTGGCTTGTTAGTTGTTTTTTTTTTTAATTGAAAAGGAACTTGTTTATTTGGACAAAATGAGAGATGATATGGTAATAAAAATATCATGAAAGTTAATACTAATATTGTCATCAAATTAGGTAACATTAAAGTAGAATTTTAGTTATTTTTTAATATTTGGTATTATATTTTTCTGAAAATTTTGTTTACATTTTGATTATCGTTATTTGCCTGGAAAATCAGTCAGATTTCCTTTAAATGCTGTTTTATATATTATTTCTATGGTATTATTCTTGCTGCAGGAATATGTAGCATGCATTCAAGTCACAATTTTTAAAAACTGATAAGTAGTTTCCAAAATTTTTTTGATTCGTACATAAGTGCTTATACATTAGAGCCAACAGAAGACTAAACCATGCAATATATTAAGTTATGTCAACTTAGAAAATCCTGACATGCTCAGCATGGATACAGAAGGTGAAAGAAATCACTATGCCTAAAGCACTTTGAGAAGTGAATCAATCTTCTCAAATCCCCAAGTAGACTAGCACAGTCGCTATTTCTAACCAGAAAATTGATCTTATGCAAAGATGAAATGAGTGTCTGATTGACAGGAAAGGGTTTATACAGCTTCTCAAATGTCCTCAAGAAACAAAAGCTAATGTGCAGATTTTTTTCAAGGCTGCCTTTCCCAAATGCTAGCAGGGGAAGGGAGACCCATAAAAGCACCAGTGTCCTTGCTGCAATTCTAAACAGAGTGATGACTTCATCCATTGGAGATGCCTCAATGCCAGATAATATTTCATTATGGAGGAGCACTGGCTATTATGTAGTATGCAATTTAATTTGAAAAACCTGCTCTAAGTGACTGTCTGCTGCTGACTTTTGTAAGACTCGTCACAGAATTAGTTCATACTGAGTAATTGTGAGAGAAGCAAATGTTAGCATCACAAATTTTGTGGATAAATATGATTGATACAGTTTTATAACCATTTGCCCACTTTTCAGATTTTGGATATGAAAAAAGAAAATGTAAATATCAGTTAATAGTAATAATAGTAATTTGAACATTCAGAGAAAATACTATAACAATAAATAAATATATATTTTTCATGAGAATGCCCAGTTTCAATGTGTTTATTTAATGTTTCTTGGGTGTAGAACAGAATGTCTGAGTTATTTTTGTGACTGTCTTTTCTCAGTGTTTAGGCCTGGACACTGCCATCAAAAATAATTTTAGTCTTAGTTAAACGAGTACGCCTGTCTGTCTCTGGTGTTCTGAGCAAAGTATATTTTTAATTTTCCCATGACTAAAGCAAACCCCAATCTATGTAGTACAGAACAATTTAGTACCCTATTTGGCATTACAAACAATGTGTCCAAGCAAACTGGCATACTTTCTAGCATCAATTAAGAGGTTAAAACTGTGTCTTACTTCAGTAGCGACAGATGCTTTGTGCATATTGAGCTGCAGTAATCCCGTGGTATTTGAATAATTAGTATATTGAACTATTTGTTTCATTGCAGCAGAGATGATAATGGGGCCTATAACAAGGAATGCTATGAAGATTTTCTTCTTCCTAACTCAAAAATTTAAAACTTAACAAACACATTAATATAGATGCTGTTTTGTTAGATCGGTATTACATTATTAAGAGCCGCAGAATCATAAGATCATAGAATCATAGAATGGTTTAGGTTGGAAGGGACCTTAAAGATCATGTAGTTCCAACCCCCCTGCCACAGGCAGTGACACCTTCCACTAGCCCAGGTTACTCAAAGCCCCATCCAACCTGGCCTTGAACACTTCCAGGGATGGGGCTTCCACAACTTTTCTGGGCAGCCTCTTCCAGTGTATCATCACCCTCTTAGTGAAAAATTTCTTCCTAATACCTCACCTAAATCTACCCTCTTCCAGTTTAAAGCCATTCCCCCTCATCCTATCCCTACATGCCCTTGTAAAAAGTCCTTGCCCAGCTTTCCTGTAGGCTGCCTTTAGGTACTGGAAGGCTGCTAGAAACTAAATATATTCTTCAAGTTTTTTAATGAGTCAGGATAAAATCTAAGCACATGTCCTAGACAGGAGCCACTTTTCTCTATAATGGGCTGGAAAATGAGAAGCTGTTCCACTGAAAATGGCTGAAATGAATTTTAAATTTTTTGATAGAAGCTTAAATGAATTTCTCTATTTGGATAAATTTGCCATCGTTATTAATTATGATTCTTTTACATACAGTACTTATAGCTGTGAGATCCAAGGATATTGGCCAGACCTTGTCTGTAGATAAAATCAGGTTCTTATATAAGGACTAATAGCATGGCTAGAAAAAAGTAGCTAACGCTTCAGGAAAGCAAGATCTTCTTCAGGGCTATGTAAATAAATTACCTCCCTAAGGTCTACAAAAAGATATTAGCCTTTATGTACAAACTTTCTTCTAAATACTCTAACAGGTTGCAGTTTTAAATCTCATTATCAGCCTTGCAGACTCCAGTAGCACCCATTCTGCGTCTTGAACCATGTAATGTCCCACAAAGACTGTGCTTTTATTTATTTCTAATAACACTATGCATTCTACACAGTCTTTTTACTACTGATTGCTGTGCCATATTAGCCAGGATTCTTCACTACATATATCAAGTATCACTCAATTTCATGATAAGGAATACAACTTTCTGGGGTTTTTTTTGTTTTGGTTTGGTTTGGTTTTAATTTGCTAAGAACTGTGATATAAGTCTAGAATCTCTTCTGATCCACCATTTTAAAATGAAATGCTGTGGACTTCTGTCCTTCAAATAAGAGTTTATAATAGAAATATATGGTTTTAAACTTCTGTATTTTTAAATAATATAAACATTTTACCAAGTTAAACTGTTACTTAGATATTTTTAAATTAATTGTAAACATAGGACTACTGAGAGGCTTGGTTTTTTTTTTCTTTTGTTTGTTTATGTTGGTTTGTTGAGGTTTTTTTACTTTTTATTCCTTTTTTTCTCTGTATGTTTTGACTGCTTTGGAATTCTCAGCACAATATTATACAGACACATTCAAACTCAGTGGCTATTCCTGAAACTCCTACAGACAAATCCAGGTTTGAATGCAACTCTCTGGGCACTAGATGCATAATTTAGCAATCAGATTTTGTACTTGCTACAGCATGACCTTGACATGTGTGTGCATAAAGATTCTTATATTTTGCACATATTGTAATACCTAACAGTAAATACTTATATGAAATGAACATTGAAATCTATGTAACCATCTCTGTTTTTTACTCTTATGCGTATTCATGACTATTGATTGCAAGTATTTGTATTATGGTCAATAATAAAAATCATAGATATCTGTCTAACATATGTTAGATTCCCCCCCCCCCCCCCCCCAAATTTGTTTTGGTGTTTATTGTCAGGTAATATCATCCAGAGTTGTCCTTACCTTATGTAGGTATATTTTCTTCAAAAAGTTGTGTGTGGATTGTTTTTTGTTTTACTTTCTCCTTTCACCTGAAGAAATCTCCGCAGGATGCACTTGACTTTAGGATGACAAAAAGTGCAACTTGTAGCAGATCTTACTTAAATTAAATTTAAACCCAAGATTCACAAGAAGTAAGTGAGGACAGAACAGAGACCAAAGTCTTAATCTACAAAGCAGAAATCTAACTCACTTGACATGCAGTATCCTACTTGGATGTCAACAGATGGTTTCAAACTGTAGCAAAGGTTGAATTTCTTTGACATTTGAAGCACAGTGGTCTTTAACATCTGCTGTCCCCTGATGTGTGCTTGACAGCTTATTTCAGCAAGGGATACACAACATCGTATAGGCATTTATTTTTTTTCCAGCTTGTACAGCTGGGAATAACCTGGTCCACAAAGGATAATACCTTTTAAAGTATTTGGACACACCATTGTATTTTTGAGATTTTTTCAATTGTTTCAGCAGCTTCTAACATTTACAATTAGAGGTCTAATCCGTTGCATGAAAAAAATACTTGTTTACATAATAGTGTGTTCTTTTCCATTGCTCAAAAATAGTTGAACTAAATACTGATTTTCCTATATGAATGTCAGTCATGTACAAGCAAATTGCTTCAGCAGTAGCACAGATGGAAATAAATAATTCTGACAGAGTATTGTTAATATATCATTTATTGAACCATGTTTTTAATTCTATCCTATTGTTGCAATCAATTTATCTTTTTTCCTTCTTTTCATAAAGTAAAAGTGAGAATCCAAGTAAAAGGGGATATATAGAAGCTTTTGATATCTTGACAACATAGCGGATAAAATTTGTTAAAATATGTGTTTTAACTATGAACATTTATTGTTTTTTAGCGTAAGCAACAACCAATGCAATTACTGAAGATAACTTTAATAGGATGGAAATACATTGAATTCATTACTTTGCTGCTTATTTCCTTTTCCTTGACAAAATAAAGGCTCTCATCCCCCAACGGGAGTTTGTCAGTGAGTTGAGATAAATGGCAGAACAGTACTACGTATTCATGAATTTCTGGAAGAAACATATCCCAACTGTGAGGTCTCCAATTTCTTTGTTAAATGATGAGGGACTTTCCCCATGTAGGGTGTTACTTTGTGGTTGCTTTCAGCTGATCTAAGACTGCTCTGCCATTTCCTGTCATCTCCACTTACTGATCCAACTGAAAACTCCCCATGGTGGATGGGAAGTGATAGTTTTTATTTAATTTTTTTTTTCCCAGCCCATCAAGAATAAAAGAAATAGGAAAAATGAAGATTAGCAGATGTTACTTTTCACTACCACCCTGATCTGCAGTATCATCAAATTCCTTTCATTAACTTCCCTGTTCTGAAGAATAACTGTTGTTCAGTTGGTCTAAATTAACTTTTTTTTATCACTACTATTACTTATATTTTTCAGTGATCCTTCTCTAAAATGATAGGTGACTTTTTACAGAAGAAGCTGAACATACACAGCTAACATAGGAAGACTACCAGGTGAAATTTCTAAGTTTTTTTTAGATATAAAGTTCTTACAAAAACATCAAGTCTTTAAAAATAATTCCAGAGTCTCTTTGTTCATCTCTAGAATTAACATCTAACACACTAAACTTAATTACTTCAAGGCAAATTGGCTGAAGAATTTTCATAAGAAATTGACCATGGCAGAAGACATATCCCCTATAGGTCTTTTGTCATATCTTTCAGTCCTGTGTCATTTGTCTTAGTCACCCTGGGTCATTTCAGATTGCGTTAAACATCAGTGAGTGTAACTGAACTAAGCCAAAAGTACCAATGGAGGCTAAAAGTTGATGAATCTTACTGACAAGTGATTAAATTCAGTGGGCACCTATTGAATTCAAGTGATACCTAGTAATACAAGATGCATGAGCAACCTTCTGCCTTCAACCACTATGTGATTTTTGAGAACACAGTGATAACTGCTGTATTGAGATTATATTGTGCCCTGAAATGTGTGACCTTACAGCTCTCTGAACTCTGATGCTGGTAAAGTTCCCCAGGTCTGTTTGATTTATTAGTAGAGACATAGCCCAAAGAGCCTGTATGTTCAATCAGTCTGTTGAACCTTGTGGCACTGAATGTCTACAGAATAACTCCACATCATGTGTGCAATAGATGAAACCTGTTCAGTAACTATTTTCTGCTGATGGTAGACACAAATTCAGTGCCAAGGTCTGGAGCTTTGGCAGTGCACATCCATGAAGACAAAACTGCTACTCATGCTGACTGACGTGCATGACCATTTTGCTAGTGTGTGATTTTTTCAAAAAAATCTAGTCTCTACAACCAGTCTTTTTTCACAATAAGTAATATAAACATTTATTTTTGTCTGTATGGGAGAAAAAAAGGTCATTCAAATGCTGTCAGCTTTAATCCATGACTTTCTACTACTGTCTGCTGTTGAACACATTGAGTAGATATCTAGTTCCTATGTAGATACTTCGCAAATTTAAAATCTCAGCTCTTACATTCCCCCAGAGACATTTTTACAAATAAATACAATACTTTAACTTTGTCATATCAGGCTTGCTTAGCTTTATTATTATCACATATAATCTTCAGACATGCAGTAAATCAGTTGTGCTGTCTTTGAGCTCATTGTATCCATGTCAGAGTTTCTGCCCTCAGGCTTTCAATCCCAGCTTATGCAGTTTTTTACATGGAAGAATGAAATTCATGAACTGATGTGTTGTGTATTCCTCTATTTCCAAATCATTCCTTTTCTATAAACTATGTTTTTAATGTCCAGGGTTTTAAAATGTGAATATCACAAAACTGGAAGTAAATTTTTTAGTCCATTTTCATTTTAATTCCTTATTTTTTCAATACTCTCAAAATTGTAGCAAAATTACCTTTAGATGGTAAAGAGCCTCAAAAATAGGAAACTGCTTCCCCATTAGTTAGATATTTGAATATTGATGAGTCAGGACTATTTATTCTATATTAAGTATTTGAAAATTTTTGATAATCAACTGCAAATCAATAAATCATTAACTACAAGATTAACTTAAAGCATGTAGAAAATCCCACTTGATATTAAAGAACTTAGACCATTAAATGGCAAACAAAACCAGTCTAGTTTGGAAAATGATAGCTCTTGCTTGTGTGCTGTTCTGTTTCTGCTGAAGACCAGTATACATACACAAGTGAAATATTCATATGTGGATTTACTGTTCATGCCTCACCTATGTCCCACATTAAATTGTCTTAAATGATTGGGAATATTCAGGGAATAAATGTTTCCTCTGCAAACTTCCCACAGACTTCTAATCTCTCTTTATACTAAAGAACTTCACGGCACACATTTATTCTAACCTTCTGTGAGCCTATGGGACTGGATTTTCTCCCTAATGTATTCCTTTCTACACTAGTCTTAGAATGCCATAATGCTCCTATATTTTAATAAGAATGTGGTCAATTCATAGTAAATGTCACTACATCAAAATAACGCGTTGTCTGACTCATGTAATTTATTGAAGAGACAGGAAATTTTAGTATTTCTAAATGTGAATAAAAAATGCCATCACCATTGGCAGTAGGGATGTAATACAATGAATCACATTACACATCTGGCAGATACATTCAGAGTTGTTTGAATTTGCCAAATGGTTTTGATCACGGATATAATAGTGGTCTCCCGTGACAAGAATTTAGACAGTTTAAGCCTGTATTTCTTGCCATTATGTCTTAGTACCTAACTCTTGAATTTGAAAAGCGAAATGAAGGAAATTCTTCTAACGTATATTTCTAATATGACAAAATGTGCCTTCTTTGACATATTAATGTCTTTACCCAAGTAGATTTCTCAGAAATGGTGGTCTATTCCATTAAACTATTTTTAAAGTATTTGGTGATTAAAAATGAGTTTCCAGTTTGCTCTTGTCCTTTTTAACTTCACAATAAAAGTAGCTTTTTGTTTGTTTTTTTAAAATGTATTGCACTTGATCTTCAGTAAACCTTGTAGGTTTTCCTGAGATTCTGTGAATAAATAAATAAAAAAAATACTATCTTCTTCCTTCAAATATTAAGCATAATGTGGAAGTGATACCACCTCTCTATCAACATAGAATTACTTCATATCTTAGAGTATGAACAGAACAAATAGTCAGAAGACTTTTTCTTTCTTTTTTTCTTTATAACAAAGGAAAAATTATAGTCCACTGAACCAGCCTATAATATATTGGTTGTGGTCAAAACTACCCTCTATCTTTGATAAGTAAAGGATTGAGAAAAGAGCTGAGCTCAAACATATGCACAGAACTAGTAATATCAATAGATAAATTAATCTGCTTGTAGGTTAGATGTTCAGAAAGTGCTTACCTATGTTGCATGTAGAGTAGATGACTAACTCAGGTCTACTGGCCCATGTGGTCTAAGATTAGATAAAGTTTAACTATCTGAAGTTAGTTGATATGATCTGGTCTTACACATCTAAATGTACAGACTGTTAACTGTAGTTTGCTCATGAGGTTAGTTGTGAGGGAAGAAACAGAATGTCTGAAATAACTAATGCTCAGCTCTGTACAACACACAATTTTAAATCAAAAGCGACAACCTGAACAGCACTGAAGTACCATTACTAAACAAAGGAAACATCAGAGACAAAGCAGGCACAACCAAGAATACCACTGACAGGCTGTAGCCAATGACACATTCTGCATATAATAAATTACCCTTTTCCAGTATTATTATTTATAAACTTCAGGGAATAAACCAGACAAGACAGAATAAAACTTGAGAATCCAAAATGGTAAAACTGACTGGAACTCCTATTTGAAAGATATGCCACTGCCATCCTCCATCACTGAAATATATTCCTGTTTCTTATTCACTTCTCTGGAAGTGAGCAGAAAAGAAGAGAGTTTTATAAAAAAAATTACATTAGTACTGCCAAAACGGAACATGTAGTCTAGTCTGTGGATGAAGCATTTAGTCAGCTACAGGTCTTTTGATTACATCTGTGTGAAGGAGGGTAGTGCTTAGAACTTCCACATCAGAAAAATAACACATCAGTATTATAAAATTTCAGGATGTCTTTCTAAGCAGAACAATTACAAATCACAATAGTCACAGGAAATAGTTAAAAAATACAAATATAATTAAATCATGAATACTTATATCTAAAATAAGGTTTAGTATTATTTTCCTGTAGTGTAACTTAAGTAACTCTAATGTATTCAATTCTCTGCATGATGATTTTTATGTAAAAATAAATCTTCCTAAACTTTTTTTTTCTCTCTGAATCCATGACAAAACTGAAAACTTTTTTGTTGAAAAACAAAAAAAAAGGGAAGTGAACGGAGGTGAAAACACTGGGTGAATGAAATGAAGGTTTGTTGCCACAAATTTATACAAATATACCACAACAAAAATGACATTAGCTGGATCTATAATTTGCCTGCAGAATGAAACCCATGTAAGCTTTAAGGTACACTTGACAAAACTGCAGAAAGAATTAATTTGCAAGAGTTAAAGTTTGCCTGTCAAAAGTCATTCTACTTCAATCTCTGTTATCTTTTTCTTACCGGAGAATTTTGAAAGAGTGGTACAAGCTAGACAAGTGAAAATGACAGGCATGTAACATGATTTAATATTTACTGGATGATGCTCCTGCATTTGGAAATATAAAATGAAATTGCATTTGGTAAGGTTTGTGGATGCAAGAGGAGTCTATTAAAACACTTTTTCCCCCCTCAAATGTAGTTTTCAGACTATTTCTATTTTTCCATTTTTTAAAAAGTCTCATTTTTGTCCTTATGCCATGCTAACCTGAAAGTAAATTAATGAAAAATGTAAACATTGCAAATTCATGAAACTAAAAAAGGTGTAATTGTGAAAGCCCTCATTTTTAAATCTTACAAGCCCCTTACTAATATATGCATATTACTTACACTATATAAAACCAAATAAAAAAGTTGTGACTCCACTAAGTATGGTCAAGGAGACTACACAAACGAATGTTTATATTTCAGAAGACCGTAGCGATGGCGCAAGAGCTTCGTCCTTCAGTCCCCTACTTCCTCCACTGAAATGACCTTGCAGGAAGAGTGAGACTGAGGAAATTACTCCACAGCAATTTTGATCATGCAAAGAAAAACTTCCAAGAGAGGATAGTTTAGGGATACGATACCTCTGGTTAGAATCATTGCATTTGGTTGCTCTTCATGGAAATTTCTTCCAAACTTCTCCAGCAAAGCATGACCTCTAGCTATCTCAGCAGGACTTTGCTTCAGCAATGAAAAAATATGCTACAGGACTTTCTTTTACACCACTTTGATATTTCTTAAAGTAATAGAGTGAGCCGCTGCATAAAAAAAAAAATAAAATATGCACAATGAGGAGGATGTATCCCCTTCATTTTATTTCACTAGTGTGGTGATGTGCCCTTCAGCACAGGTAGTGGTTTCATAATTTGCCTTTCACATCTATTTCACGTAGCTTGCACCTCAGCTTGAAGGATTTTCGTTCCAGTGTTGACCTGACCTGACCCTTTTGAACTTGTATGATCTGACTGTCACAGCATAAGACAAAAAAAATGTGAAACTGTAATAAAGATCTCAATTTCATCTATGCACTATAGATTTTTGTTTAGCTTCCATTTCCTTTTCTCTTCCTTGCTTGAATGCCCCCTAATGATAAAAATGCAGTCATAAGTTAAAACCAGACCATAAACTCCTAGAACATTAGAAGATTATGTATTATGAAAACTTGATGCTGTTTATATAGTAGAGAAAGACTAAAGGAAGCGGGACTGTATAATAATTCATACATACTGTATGCTCCATCTGTTAGTTATTTGGTATTGTTTAATTGATGAGTTTAAGGGGTTAACTCAAGAAGCTGACAGCATATACAGAAGAAGCGAGACAATGAGTTGACAGCAGCTGTTCCAGCAAATACCTGAGACAATGCAGAAAACTAAATGCTTTGAAGTCTATCCCTGCCCTCCTGCTGAGCTGTCAAACTGGTTTGATCAAGCTCCAGTCACAGGCGCAAACAGAAAGATTTTCATTAACTTTATAAAGGGACACATTTCGTAAAGCAGGAGTCAAAGCTTAGCTGAAACCAAACTTCTGCACCTGAGATCTTCAGGTAAGTTTTGCCTGTGTAAGTGTTCAGGTAAGACAGATATGGATATAAGAGAGATATCTTTTATGGTATTGGAACTTCTTTTTTAGCTGTTATTCCCATTTTAAATTCAAACAATATTGTATTTGGCAAAGACTGTTTCAGATCACTGTGTTAACCAATTTATTACAGTTCTGAGCAAGCTTGCAGGCCTTAAACCTATTTAGACCTATTCGTTATTGATATAAAGTTCAGTAAAAGGATTAGGTCAAAGATAATATGCAGTTCTGCTGTCCTGCAGGTTTTGACTCAAGTAGAGGTCAAAAATACGACTAAATCTGATATCATGACAAGGATGACCTACGTATGAATACATAATGAAACAGGGAATTATGTCGGTAAACAGAAGAATACTGTTCTAGCTAGTCTGTAAAGTGAGAACAGACATACTTACGTATCAATTACAGATTCAATGAAAGAAAATTTCAAGCACTAGGAGAGCCCTATTGTTAAAACTTTAAACCACATAAAAACATAGTTAATATGTCATATGCAGCTTTATTCTAGAAAATAAAAATCTTTACTACTTAATAAGAGTTCTTAAAATATACCTGTATTTCTTAGACGGTTACTTGCTTAGGGGTTTTTACTGTTTAGTAGTATAACACTGAGCTTGAGAACGCATCATTTGGTGTATTTTTCTTCTCTCGTTCAACCTTGAGAGAGCTACAAGGGCAGAATCTATTTGGTGACAGTGGGATTCATCTAATCAAAACCAGACATCTAAAGTAGAAATGCTTATGTCTGAAATAATCATTCCAGACTCCCTTCATAGTTAGTAGTGGAAAAAAAGCACTTATAGGGTATGATTTATACTTGTAGGGTATGATTTATTTCATTCTAATATAGTCATGTAGAGGAGGACAGAATTCCATGTGCTTGCCCAAGACAGCTTCCAGTTACTCTGGAGTTTAATGACACTTAGGAAGAAATCAGCATGTTGAAGTCAGGAGGGCTGCAGAGTGCTAAAATCTGTGTAAAAGCCTTAAAGAGAAGCTTAAGGTCCTGAGGGGCTCTGTCTGCAAATTGAAATTATAAAGGCATCATGTGCCAGCTTGGCACACCCTGAGAGCTGGCGTCTCTATCCCAGGTCAATGGACATGGCTGCTGTTTTCCCATTTGAAGGTTTGTCCATCAGGGAGGCTGAGCATGTATTGCAGAAAGGCGCGCACACACACACTCACACAGAGGACACTAACACAGCTTGCCACACCTAGTGCCACAGAGTGCTGCTTTTAACAACATCCACACAAACACTACCACAGCTGATGAAAAACTTAAGTAGGGATGGCAAAGTCCTGATCATCCTCTCTGCCTGATCAGGATTGAGGTTTGCTAGCGACAGCACACATCTTCACCCTCTAGATTCACAAGCACACCCATATTTGTGGATCCTTCAAATATCAGCACGGGCTCGCAGCCTGTCTAATAGCCCTGCCCAGATCCTGGGCCCCCATAGCCAGTATATAGGTGTCCACCTACTCACTGCTTAGTCCAGCACGATATTCAGTGGCAAGCAGATACACACACTCAGACACTTGACTCCCAAGCATCCCATTACTCACAGATCTCTCAAATACCATTATGGGCACTCAGCCTGCTTAACATCCGTACCTGGAATGTGGGCACCCTTGCCTACTCAGATTTTTGAGTCTTAGCAGAAACAGGCTTTCATCCTCCTTGTCTGCTAGTCCAACTTGACATTTGCTACTGAATGACACACATACATGGGGTTAAAATCACTAGGGGAAAATATACACTCTGGTCCCTCCAGTTGCTGGCACATAGACTCCAGTTGCAGCACTCACAGATGGGATAAATTATACAGAGGGATATTTAAGAAAGGATGTAATGAGAAGATAGGACAGATCACAGTGATCAGGTACAAGGCTCAGTCATACAAGCACACTGACTGGTGGCAGTTTGCATGTGACTGGCTGCTTATATCCTTCCTCTTCCCTATTTTCCCACACTTGTTCCTCCCTGATCTGCTCTGATTCTCCCTTTCCCTACCTCTGCCCCTCCCCTTAAACAGCCGAGTAATAGGTTTTTCACAATTCCACAAGCCCCTTGATAACTGTCACAAAGTCCCACAAGGACCCCTCCAGCATCCCATAATATTCATGCTAGTCTTCTTTCCCCTTTCCTATCAGTTACAAAGTTCCGGTCAACTCCCTTCAAGGCTATGCCTGGGTGTTTTCTTAGTGGCTCATCAATCAGCTGGTGAAGAGTTCTGGTCTTTGTTATTGTCTCTGTTATCATCTGCTCCTCAGGTTTGTGTATCTGTGTGTTTAATTTATCACTTTCTTTGTTATTTGTTATTTCTTTTTTACTGAGTAGTCCTTAACCAGATAACATAATGAACCAAATGCTTTCACATTCTCCTTTACACTGCCCAGATTGATTTTCTAGTGCCAGCTGATGCTTTTTCTAATTCTTTTATCTTTACTGGACATTTATGTGAGCATGCTCTTGTTCCCATATGAAGCATAAATCCGTGGACTTTTGGGGGTTTTATTTGTTTGGGTTTTTTTTTGTTTTTTTTTTCAAATGGAAAACAGAGATGGACAAGATATATGCTCTGCCATAATCTTCTGCATGCGCATCTCTTTCAGACCACCTAATCTGATTTTGGTTCATTCTTAGATGTCGTGACCATATGTAGTTTAGAACTGACTGGAAGGTTCACACAATCAGCAGGCAACAGGTGGGTCAAAAAAGAGGTCTATTGCTGACAGGGAGCCCAAAGGAGATCACTGTAAGAGAGGTGTCTCCAACAAGAAAGTAAGCTGCAATTGTGAATGAAAGGAATTAAGTGTTTTTAAAATAAGATTATTTTTTGCTATTACTGTTCAAGTTATTGTACACACTTTTTTGATTTTGCACTCTATTTTTCAGTAATCCTAGCCAAATAATCTCTTGGATATTTTTTTCTTTTTGCCTAGACTCTTAATTGTTTCTGTTAAGCACTCTATTTAGATCGTCCCATGTGGTTACATTTGAGTTCATGACAAAGCAATGAGTTTGCTAGAAGGTAATTGGAAGGAATTTGAATGCTGTAATTTCAAAAGCACAGTTCTTACATTATCTCATTTGCGGTAGCCTGTCTGGACATTAGTGCTTAGTTCTGGCTTTTTTTCTTGTTGCTTTTCATTCAGATTGCTAGTAACACTGTGTTTTTCAGGCAAAGATTGATTCATTTATAAAGGCCTACTTGATGGGAAATTTGCCTTTGGACTAAAGCAATATAAACATTAGATTGAATGACAGTCATACAGACATAGAAAAATGTAGGTTGTAAGGAAGCTGTTGATGCCACAAAAAGGAGGGGAGAAGTGAAGGGAAACAGATTATAAGTGAAAGCCTAGGGAAATTTCTGGAGAGTTTGTTCTCTTATTCTGACTATTGCCGAGAAACTAAATTAGAGTGATGACACGAAATTATTCCCATCCTTACAGTAATCTTTATCCAAAACTCTTCTTTGATGACAATAGCAGAAGCAACCAATGTAGGTTTCCAGGAATCTGTCATTTTTTTTTTCCAGGAGACATAACCGTATCTGCTGTTGCCTCAAGCAACTCCTACTTTATTAACACATAACATTAGTTCTTGTCCTTTCCTTCCACCTACATTTCCACAACATTGATCTCCACAACACATTCCTGCACCTACACGCTATATGCTCAAATCAGAATCACAGTACTTGCAGAACGAAGTTTCTCTCCTTGTACTAGTGTATCATTTATCTCAGCAATTGTATTTGCAATCTAAAAATTCACAGTACACATTCCAGTTCATCTTAAAAATATTTTGGAAATTTGGGATTGGAGGAGAAACCCTTGATTGTTAAGTAACTAGTACCGAACTCTTTAATAATTAGATAATTTACTAAGATTAAGGTTAATATCAGTTAAGACTAATGATGACAAGAAAACTATTGCAAGGTTTTTCAGGACCCATGATAATATAGGTCAGAAACTAGCCAAATTACATGCCCAGACTTCTTCATAGCTAGTTATGCTCATTCCTTCTGCATGAATATTATCTTTAAATAAGTCTTTATACCCAACTTTTCTTTTTCCCCTTACATTAATATATGGAGAATATTAATATTCCCTCTTTTTTTTTGTTTTGTTTTGTTAGGTCAGTATGGGCCTTTTTGATATCTTCTTCATTCCATTTCTTAAAATATCCCTTTCTGCAAAGCCTTTCTCTACACCTGTTACCCTCTTGGCCTCTTGTATCTATATGATGTTTACTTTTCATATGCAAATTTCAAATTAGTTCCTTACACAATAACATTAATACTTCCTTATCTGTATTAGGAATACATTCCTATAGGAACACATTTTCTTTTTTTTAATTATATTTATTTATTTATTTAAATAGATTTATCTTATTTATGGCTCATAAACATTCATAAACATATGTGTTAATACGTATAACCCTTTTCTTCTGTTCTTGTCAGAACTGATGACTCCCCGTTTTATGTCTTGTCTTTCTCTGCAATTGTTTTGATCCCAGGAACCTATAATGTATAATAACTAGTAGCTCTATAGGCCATTATCTTGTCTGCTTCTGCTGCTATACAATTGCAAATCTAGTAAGATTTGAAGACTAAGGAAAGAAGACAAGGCTTTATACATCTTTCCTTGGTTTAAAAAGGTCAAAGACTCATGTGAATTCTCTGAATTTGTTCACCTACTAGAGTCAGGTTTTCGCAACTACCTGATGCTTTGCCTGCCAATACCTTGGGGAACGAAAGGAAAGAAAACAATACATTTCAAAAGACAAACTGGCTTTGTTCTGAAACAAATAATGAGTGACACATCACACTGAAAGCTCAAAGGGTTGCTTTGTATACCAAGGGAGTTTTGCTCACATGACTGTACATTCAGCCTTTGAATCAGGGCACCTTTAAACAGAACAGCCTTGCTGTTTCGTATTCAAAGTACCTTTTAATACCAAAAACTCTTGGAGAAAATATCACTGTCCAATAAACTGTGTCATCCCCTTTCACAAAACATAAGTTTGCAATTTTGCATATAAATTATTTTACATATTTTCAGTTGCAAGTCAGATAAGTTAGATTTTTTTTTTTCATTACTTCAGTTTAACAACTTCTGCTACAGAACTGGAACAAATTCAATAAGAACAATCTTCTTATGCTTGGTCAGGATCCTAGTGTGTTTATTTTTTCTTTTTCAGATCTGCAGTATGTACCTGCAGATAGAGAAGACATTCAATGCTTGTTTTTTAGATTTAAATGAAATGGATTTGTACCTGCATGAGACTGAAACATGATCATTTTAGAACAAAAAAAGAATAAGTGAAAATAAAGACATCTTGGACCACAAGATCTGGACAGGCATAAAGTCATGAAAGAGTCAGTAAAGGGATATGAAATAAAATTCAAAAGGTTGCTATTTAATGCATGAAAAATAGATTTGAGTGACTATAAGTGGGAAAACTCTGATCATGTAAATCAAAAATGAAGACGTTTTAAAGTCTAATTCAATGCATATTTCACACATTTGGAAGTGAAAGTATGACGAAGTAACAATGTGTGAAATCGGACATTTTGTTGCTAAAGGGTACAAAAATAATATGGATGACGCTAGTAAATCATACTCTGTATTTGTATATGATAATGATATTTTGAATGTTTGGATGCAGTATTATACCAAAATAGTATTGTTCATCAGGATGAAGTAACATACAAGGAAGCTGGCATACAAACAAATAAACTGAGATTGCTATATTAGCAGCATCATACTCTATATATTAATGAGAGATTCCTTCATTATCCTTTTGTAAATCTAAGCAGGACGTAGTCAACCAAGAAAAGCTCCAAATTATAAAGGTTGCTCACTGATTTACAGAGTATTTTCTAATAAGCAAGACTAGAAAAGCTTAGCAAACCGGGAAGTTTTTTACTTTTGTTTCAAAAGGTTATATACTTAACACTGACAATAAGAGCAAGATGTAGCACACAACACCTAAGCTTTAAAACCATTAAGTTGTATTAATGTAAAGTTTAAGAAATAAATGTAAATGTTCTATTTTTTTTTTTTTTTTGCAGAAATAGTGTCTTTTGGTTTAGTTTCATTCACTCTAAAGTTTAAAATAAATATTCAGAAAAATCTTTATTATTCTTCATCTTTAAAAGGAACTGGATAAACAATAATTTGGATTTAGATAAATCATCTCGTACTGGACAAATATAGAAAAAATATTAAAGGAAGTGCTTGTTGGTGGGAGGCCCATGGACGTTAATTTGAATAAAGGTTGAACGGTGCCTGATAAAGAAGTTCCAACATTACTTCCATGGCTATGGATTATATTTTCAAGTGACAAAACACTTTTTCTGGAGAATTTTTACTACAAAATCAAATATAATTCATACCATTTATAGTCTGTATAATAAAATTTAGTGAGTAACTAATTTTGTAAGCAGAAATGTCTAATATATGGTCAGAAACTAATTAGGAATACAGTATTTCTTCCAGTAGAAGCTCTCTAGTGTAGTGATTCAGCTTCCTTTTTAATCAGTGTGCTAAATTAAGAAGCCCTTAAAATATTTCATACTGAGGTGCCACTACATAGTTTATGTTAATGTAAAAATAAAAATGATTTGTAAAGGAAAGGGTTTCAAAAGTTTAATAACTTATATTTAAAAGGATAGTAATTTTTATTACTTGCATCAATTTCAGAGTTAAGGCACCTACTGCAATTATTTATATGGTGCATATCAGTGATACTTCAAATACTGTCACCCAGGTCTCTAAAATGTTAACAAATATATTTTAGTATATTCAGTATCAGGAGTTTTATAATCCTACTACTCTAAGCTAAAAGGATTAAAAAAAAAAATCCCTACTGATATTTCCTACAAATAGGAAATGACCATGTGGTGAATAAGTTCCTTTGGAAGTTGTGCTGATACAAAAAAACCCAAACCCTTATGTGTCAATCTTTTCAACTGTTTTGATTAAAACTGTAATAATGTCTTAGCTATCCTTGAAAACTTTGAAAAAAAAGCTTAGGTAACTATCCTTCTTCATATTATGTACATTTCTGTATTGGTCTATATTACTGAAATTACATTTATGTATGTCATGGTTTGGGCCAGACTGGCCCCTGCAACGAACCAACATATGCTCTCTGACCACTCTCACTTCTGGGAGATGAGGAAGAGAGAGACAGAACCTTATGAGTTTAGAAAAAAATTAAACTCCTTTAATGAAATATTAATAAAATAACTAATAGGAAATCATAAAATATATACAATATATACACAACTCTATCAAGCTCCCAAGATGATCATCACGTCATAAGCGGGCCCTGGGGAAGCCCCATACTGGACTTAGCAACAGATGGGAGCTGGATTCCAGATCTGGATTCAGGAATGGACAGATCGTGATCAAAGGCAGACGAACTCAGAGAGTCCTCCTCAGACACCAGTCTCTGAAGAAAGAGTGCTGACCCTTTGGTCCCTCAGCTTTTATACTGAGCATGAAGCAGATGGGATGGAATACCCTGTTGGTCAGTTTTGGGTCACCTGTCCTGTCCACTCCTCCCCACAGGTGTAACCCCTCTATGCTTTTCCACTTCTGACCCTCCAATGAGGCATATAACAAAGTTAGCTGTCTTTGGGTTTTATAGCAATAAGTATAAGCAGGAACCTCTCTGCATACCATCCCTGGGTATAAATTAGAAACAATCAGGTCTTATCACTCTGGGAACGAGCAGTGTCTGGACAATAAGCTGTTAATTTCAGAGAGTTCAGTTAGTTAGAAGAGGCTTAGCTGCAAAATAAAATACTGAACAGAAAATTATTCCTGTTTTACCTCAAACCAGGACAATGCAATTAAAAACAAAGTGCTTATTTTGCATTTTACCTTTGCTAATTCCTCCAGGTCCTAAATATATAATAATAATGCAAGTGTCTATCATTATAACAAAACTTAATAAAGTCACAAAGAGGAATATGGCTATTGTGGTTTGCAATAATTGTCAAAGCTCTGAGGAGACCAATAGCCCTGCCTGTCCATGCCCAGCCTCTGCGGGGCTTCCCCCACCCTGCCTATGGCCCAGGACCTCATTTTAGCTCCTGGGGCTTCCAGCCCCTGACCCAGTGATACAGCAGCATGGCAGGTCTCCAGGTCGCCACAGCCCTGCCCTGCCTGTCCATGGGGCCCACCAAGCTGGTCCACCCCTGAGTCCCTGTCTCAGCCTGGCTTCGTCCTCTCCCCATCCCCATGGAGGTGCCCAGTGCCCGGGCCTGGGGCTGGGGCTGCCCCTGGTGTCCTCCAGCTTCCCTGCTCCTATCTGGGGCAGTGGGATGGGCCCTGGCTGCCAGACCCTGCCCTGACAGACCCCATAGGATTCCCCCTTGGTTCCATGGCCCTCACTGTGTCCTTAGATAAATACAAGATAAATAAAATACAATACAATAATACAAACAAGACATCTAGGAGTGTATCAAGGCAGCAAAGATCACCAGCCTATCATACACTTATTTACATCCATACATCTGTGTTTTAAGAGTTCCTCCCTGCAAAGACAGTTTTAAGCTGTCCATGTTCTTTTTGACATCTAAAGATAGAGTATGCGTTTGAGTTAGGAAGTAGGACTGTGAATTTTCCACAGAATTTGGAATCCAGTTATCAATCACTAAAGTATCTGCATGATTGCAGATCTATGTATATACTGTGTCCTGAAGACTTCATGGAATTGCTCATGTTTAGCTTGAAAGCTGTGAAGGCCTCTTCTCAGTTTACGCTGAAGGTTTTCTCAGTAAACTGGCTGACTAGTTAAAAAATTGCAGAAAAGCACTAAATGCTGACTTCGCTGCCTTCATCTCATATAAACTGCCTATGCTGCATTTTCTGACAATGTCTGCATTTGTGCCCTTAAAAAGTTTTAGAAAGGGAAATAATTGTGTTTTTTCCACTACCAAAAGGCACTATGCAGTGCATAGTTACCTCATACGAGTACCTTTTTTGACTTACAACTCCTGATTAATTTTAGCACACTGCCAGCTGAGTGTTCAGTCATCATGGGTTAATTTCACAAGCAGAACACAGATATTATAATCCCCAACTAAGCATCAGTAGTTCTTCAGTGTCTCTATTTAAATTTAGCAACAGAAAGTAGCTACTAAGTTGAAGTGTATATAAAGACCTCTGGCTCAGTGTTTCTACCTTGGAAATGGCTGTTTCTTGCCTAATGGGATTTAGCATGAGTTGCAGAACAAATCTTCCCTTAGAAATATGCAAATTAATTTCTTCCCTAGCTCCAAAATTTTTTAAATTAAGTCCTTGTTTTCTAGTTAGAAGTCTCAAAAAAAAAAACCAAACCAAAACCCCAAAAAACCTAACCAAGCAAACACCAAAACACAACCACAAAAGAAAACAAAGGGAAACTGCAAAATATCTATATTTAGGATACCTTTTTTTGGGAAGCAGAATATGACAGTTCAAAACTTCCTCAGAAAAAATTTGAATGTAGATGCATACAATAGGCTATAATATTAAAGTGTACATGCTTCTTTGTGTAGATAAAAAATGACTGAAAATAATAAAACTCTTATTCCCTGTGTTTTCCAGTTGTCTCATCTTGGCATGTTCTTCTCTATAAGGGTTTGTACCATTCAGAATGGCTTTCAAAGTAAATATATGATAGATATCTTTGTCAAAAAAAGCAGCTTGATTCCATGTTCCAGTTACTATAGGTCAGCATCTATGGTCCCTGGATGCCTGGGACCATAAGGGCTCTCTCAGCAGTCCCAGGGAACAGATTGGCTATATAAACAGCACCAAACCAGCACACGCAGAAAAAGAGAAACCCTGCTGCTTCATTATTTTTCCTGCAGCTGTATGGGCTGTCTTGTGCCTCGCTTATAGTTTTATAGGGAGTAATCATATTGAGAACACCTGGGGTGACATGTAATTACAGCATGATTGTGTGGAAAAATGTGGGTCTATTCAAATTTCTCAGGGGCTATAGACAGCTGGTTCCTTTTAATTCTTACAACAGCATGTGTTCTGTAACAGCTGGAGACGTGTTTTTCTATTCAGCCTCATTTGATGGATTGATCATGAGGCAGGTGATCAGCAATTTCTAAACTGTAATCTAAACTCTGCCACTAACTTGCTGTTAGCCTTGGGCAAACCACTTAGGGTCAGATCCACCTGAAGTATTTAAACACCTAAAGAATGACCTAGATAGAATATAGATATTTGTGTCCAGAACTGCAGTTTTGAAATCCAAGTTAATCCTGTCTAACTTCAGAAACATCCCAGTACAGAAACTATAGGGGATAGCTGTTTTAACTCTGTCTTAAAGTTCTAAAGATAATTATTCATAGTTTGTCTGCAATCTTTGATTCTTTGCTCATATTTAAGGATGATTAGCAGACAAAAAATTGCTGGACTTGCTGAGATATCAATCCCATTGAACTCTTGAATTCTAACACTCCAACTGAAAAGAAAAAAAATAATTGCTCGAACAATGATACTATTGGTTTCTTTTGAAATATGACTACAGGAGAAACCTATTTTAAGCCATTTTTATCCCTAATCAGTTCTCTTTTCTGCCTGGGGGAATGGAGTTGCATATCTTCCTTTCTTTTCTCTTCTGTCCCCTCTCCTAAAAACCAAAGGCATGCCCTATCCATCAGATTATAGGCTTACTGAAAATAATTCAAGATTTTCCAATCCACAGAGCAAGAAAAATTGAATATGATTAGAACTTAATAGTTTTTCTTTTTAATGAGAACCCCAGACTCTCTTCTTTGACACCAAAAATTGCATATTTATCTTGTTCAATGACTACTTAATATCAAAAGCCTGAATATAGTCGTCAAAACCTAATATCTCTTCTTCCTGGTGCATGCTTGAATCACTTTAGCTAGTAAATCACATTATCTCAGGTCTAGTAAGTATTGATTTTTTTTCTGTTTTTTATGCTGTGAACAGATTTTACAGAAAGGAAAAATATTGTCTTCCCGTTCTTCCTCCATCATGGGAAATGAGAGCTTGAACCTCTGTTGGATAAAGAAGACAATGAACTGGATGTTTTTCACCATATATTGTAAAAGAAGTCTAGGAGCTGAGCAGCAGAGTGTGTAGCTTCAGGTTTATAACCCTAACAGTACAATCCAGAGACCTATTTCACAGGAATGAAGTTGTATGTTGCATTGTTTATCATCTAGAGAGCAAAGTCATTTAGGGAGAGGTCCAAAAATCCCATATAACCATGCAAAGTGCCATTTAGTTTACATTTATGTGCATAGAGAAAACAAAATGGTTCACAAAATAGAATCATAGAATCATAGACTGGTTTAGGTTGGAAGGGACCTTAAAGATCAACTAGTTCCAAACCCCCCTGCCATGGGCAGGGACAACTCCCACTAGACCAGGTTATTCAAAGCCCCATCCAACCTGGCCTTGAACACTTCCAGGCATGGGGCTTCCAGAGCTTCTCTGGGCATCCTCTTCCACTGTCTCACTGCCCTCACAGTAAAGAATTTCTTCCTAATATCTCATCTAAATCTACCCTCTTTCAGTTTAAATTCATTATCCTTCATCCTGTCACTACACTCCCAGATAAAGAGTCCCTCCTCATCTTAACTGTAAGCCCCCTTTAAGTACCAGAGGGAAGCTATAAGGTCTCCCTGGAGTCTTCTCCAGGCTGAACAGCCCCACCTCTCTCAGCCTCTCCTCATAGGAGATATTCTCCAGCCCTCTGATCATCTTTGTGGGCCTCCTCTGGACTTGCTCCAACAGGTCCATGTCCTTCTTATGTTGGGGGCTCCAGGCCTGGATGCAGTACTCCAGGTGGGGTCTCACCAGAGCGGAGTTGAGGGGCAGAATCACCTCTCTCGACCTGCTGGCCACACTTCTTTTGATGCAGCCCAGGATATGGTTGGCCTTCTGGGCTGCAAGTGCACATTGTCGACTCATGTTGAGCTTCTCATCAGTCAACACCCCCAAGTCCTTCTCCTCAGGGCTGCTCTCAATCCATTCTCCGCCCAGCCTGTATTTGTGCTTGGGATTTCCCTGACCCAGGTGCAGGACCTTGCACTTGGCCTTGTTGAACTTCATGAGGTTTGCACAGGCCCACTGCTTAAGCCTGTCCAGGTCCCTCTGGATGACATCCCTTCCCTCCAGCGCGTCCCACACTACACAGGTTCTTGTTGTTGGCAAACTTGCTGAGACTGCACTCAATCCCACTGTCCATGTTGCTGACAAAAATGATAAACAGTGCTGGTCCCAAAACAAAGAAAAAAATGAACAGAAGAAAACAACAACAAAACACAGAATAGCAGCTGTCTCCCAAAGGCCTAAATGCTTTGGGGTATGGGGCTGCTATATCTTTTTTACAATGCTATCCTAGAGATGTTGCCATTTCAGCAGGGCTGAATGTGTTGATGCCTATTTTATCCTTAAGTGGGTTGGGATTTAAAAAAATAGGTAACAGTATGTTCATATTCTGTTGAGATCATAATCCAGTATATGTGTTCAGTCAACAGGGTACACCTAGATCACAGAAAGATACAAATCAAATGTAAGATATAACAGCCAAAGGCATTTTCTGCATAAAATTCAGCTGCAGAGGAACAGGTGATATTGATTACTAAAATATACTATTTGCTTCAGCCAGCGACTGTCCAGGAGACAGAGGACTTGAGTTGAGTGGTTATTTCAATGGAGAGGATTTCAAATTTAGCTGAAGGAAGTGGAGGTGGGAGTGAGAGCTGACTACTCCTTCTGTTGAAGCAGTACAAGACCTCAAAAGCCTAAACGCAGATGAATCTTCTGTAAAGACCAGGGAGACAAGTACTCACTGCGGAAAAGGGAGGCCTTTATCTTTACCTCTGCACTGCCATTTAACATTCCAAGGGGGCTTTCTACAACTGCTGAGTGGTATTTGCCATATTACCAACTTTACCTATTTTTTATCCAGAGCTCCAATCCAACAAGATTAGAGCTTTGACTCCACTTATACACCTTGAGCACTCATTCATTAGCCTGCAGCATTATGTTTGCTAGGTCTCAGCTTCCCTTTCCTGCAGGAAGATTGCTGTTGTATAGGTATGTGCAGTGCTACTGGTCACACCAGCCAAGGTCCCTGAGCAACCCCTGAATTTCGTCTCCGTGCAGTGCTCTGATTTCTGGTATTTTTCCTCTAAGCCTATTTCTTGGTTTTGGGAATCCTTCTTTTTTTGGCTCCAAACCCCAGGTTTTTCTAGTCTAAATAGTCAGAATATACAGAAGCATAATGTGTCATCACCTTCCTAATTGGTGGTCCAGAACATACCAGTATTGTTTAATCCAAGTGGTACCAACATTGGAGCCAGCCTGTACTCATTTCAGCTAGCAAGTACGAGGTTTCTGCTTGAGAATTAAGAAATCCAATTTTGGACTTCCACTCACGCACACATATGCATAATTATCTGCCACCTGTTAGCATTTACAATTTAAGTTACTTTTTTGCCTACAACAGGGTAAAATGAGAACTTCTGCCATATTCTTTCAATATTGAATCAGAACACCAAATGGAACGTTCCTGAAGAAAAGTTTTGGATTTCGTTGTTATATGACGTTTGAATTTTACTCTTATTAATATTCCCTATAATACATACTGTTCAGTTTTTGACATCACTATACTAGTTAAAAACTCAATGAAGATCTTCATGCCACTTCTGAATGCAGAAACTGGGCCTCTGTAAAGTTTTGTTCTAATCAAATTTAGTGTTTTGTGGTTTTTGTTTGTTTGGGTTTTTTTAGATGAAACAGAAAGTCTAATGCACACCCTACTCTACTGTCAAGAGTTGCCAAAGAAACAGTGGGAAGCCCTATTACTGCCAAGGCAAAAAAGGGAAGATATTTAAAATTTTGAACAAGTACCTGATTTTTCAATGTTTATTCAAAGCAAATGGATTCACTGAAACTCTTCAGATTGCACATAGCTATAAAAATTGTTTTGTGTATGAATAATTCTGATATATTTCTTTAGCTACTGAAGAATGAATTACACAGATTATTAGTTTACCTTTTATACTCTCATTTTCTAATCCTGGACATAAATTAGGTAGTTCTATCATTTGAAGTCTTGGAATAGTATAATTCAAGCTTGTGAGGGAACTCAGGAGGTCTTTAGTGCAACTTTTTGCTCAAAGCAGGTTCAGTTATGAGATCACACCAGGTTGCTCAAGGCTGTATCATAGAATCATAGAATTGTTGAGGTTGGAAGGGACCTTTAAGATCATGAAGTCCAACCATTAACCTAACCTGACAAAACCGCTTCTAAACCATGTCCCCAGGTACCATGTCTACCCTTTTTTTAAACACCTCCAAGGATGGTGAATGGGAAATGACATGCCATCTTGCCGTGGATTTTTGCTGATGGCCAATGTTGTAACATCTCATATCCAGTCAGGTCTTGAAAACTTCCAAGGTTGGATACTGCAGAACTTCTCTGAGCATCACTACTTGACTGTCCTCATAGCCAAAAGTTTCTTTTTATATTTAGTTCTCTTGTTTCAATTTATGCCTGTCATTACTCATCCTCTTGCCAAGCACTGCTGTGAAGAGCCTGACTCTTCTCTTCTTGAGAACATCCCTGTGAACAGTGGACACTGCTGCAGGGTCCCCTGTAGGCATCTTTTCTCCAGGCTAGACCTGGCCCATACCCTCTGCTTACAGAGCAATTGCTCCAGCTCTGACCATCTTGGTGGCTTCTACTGAACTCATTCTAGTTTGTAGATGTCCATCTTGTATTGGGCAGCCCATAACAGGGTACAGCATCTAGAATGGATCTGACAAGTGCTAAGTAGAAAGGTAGATGATCACTTCCTTTGATCTACTGGCCATGCTTCTGTTCATATGGTCTGGGAGGCCATTGACCTTTCCTGCTGCCAGGGCACACTTCTGGCTGAAATATTGACTGAAATAATGACTCTGCTCTAGTATTGGATTGTTTATCAGATTATCAATTGTGTTGCAGCAATAGTTTAATTGCAGGTAATATTGAGATGGATTTCTAGATAAAGACGAGTTAATTTTTTTTTTTTTTTGGCAAAAAATACATTTACATGGGGGATTTGTTTGTTTGTTTTATATTTTAGCAGAAAACTTTGAGGCTAAAAGTTGGTCTGGTTTAGTCTCTGCCCCATAAACTCCTAATCGTGGATTTTTTTTTTTAATACCTTATGCTGATAGCTGATAGGGAAAATTGCAAAACTTCTGAAGGTGCATTTCTTTATTTAAAATGTTAATTCTACTGAGATAATTATTTCTTGGTTGCTTTGGGTCTTTAATTTGAAGCTGGGGAATCTGGGTCTAGGCAATTGAAGGTTCTCAGAAACAAACAGTACAAACCAAAGAACATCACCTTTTCTCCTGCATCTATTAGTGACACATCTCTTTTTTATTATTGTAAGGCCAAAAGAAACAAAATTGTTACTGTCTTCAGACTGGATTGTTGTCACTTACTATTAATACATGTATTGAATGACTTTTCTTTTGTACATTGGTTCTATTTGTATAATTTTTTTTTTTTTTTTAATTCTGATCATTGACTTTGACCTTTCAAGTTATCATTGGAACAGAGTCATGGTCAAACTATATCAGTGACTATGATTAGAAAAATTTCTTTGATCAATATATCCAAGGGAGGTCAAATCAAATGTAGATGAAACAGTCAGCTGTGACTCAATTTTCCAGAGATACACGAAGCAACAAAACACCTTATAATTTTCAAGCACTCAGTGAGAGAACCCCTGATTTAGTGATCCTAAATGTAAAAGCCCAAATATGAAACCTATTTGCTATGTGGCCTATTTGGTGTACATAAATGTAAAAGCCCAAATATGAAACCTATTTGCTATCTGGCCTATTTGGTGTACATGCAAAATGGATATTTACTACTATGTTTTAAGTAATACATGCAAAAAATAAATCTAATTCAAAGATTAGTACTGTCACCAGTAACCCCCTATATATCTAATATACATTCACGTAATGGTATCATAATCATTAAGAAAATAATAGAGAAAATTTAACTAAAGTAGAATCATCCTGAATAGCAGACAGAAAACTATCAAATATAAAGCTAAATAAAAAAATCACAATGTATCAGTTAAAATTACTTGAAAAGTGGTTAGATAACTCGATGAGGATTTATTTAGTAATTCAGTAATTTATGAAATTGGAGGTGTGGTAGAATTACATTAAGAATTGATTCACTCAGTAACTATGTCATCATGGAGTTAACAAGTTAAAGTGCCTTGCTCATGGGTCGCTGTTGCTTAGTGGGTAATTTAAACCTTTAAACATTAAAATGTACTGCTGTTTTCTTCAGAGGGAAAATTAATCACAAAAATACTTTGTGCAAAGTTGTAGAGGAATTTGACACAGTTTCAAATCAAGGCAAAAGTCAAGCTGGAATGAAGAATGAGTATCATACCATATGAAATATTTACAGCCCCAGAGATCATTATTCTGATTTTAACCTCATTTTATCAGTAATGTTCTTCTAATCAGAAACAGACACACATTTGTCACAGCAAGACTCATAATTATATCTAGTGGTTCAAAAACTCATTTTGAAAGGTAGAAACCAAAATGAGAGAAGACAGAAAAGAAGTAATGCCCTGTACAAAGTGTTGGAAGGAATCTGACTTGGCACTGTAATCTGGAATATCCAGTATATTTCAGATGACTGTCCAGATGAACTTCATTCATCTTTGGAAAGCAGCCCAACACAGAAACCTCTGATCTCCTAAACAGCAGTTTCAGCTGGACTAACATTTTTTTTTTTTGAAAAGTGAAGAAGTGTCTCCAGTTTCACTTATAATTAGCTTTGTAGCTCTCCACTCTATACATGCACTTCTGATATTGAGGGATTTTTTTTACCTGTCCTTATTTTTAGAGGAACACTTTTACTGCTAAAGTTTGACTGGCAATATTGTTTCTTACTTCATATAAAATGGAAGGTCAATGAGCAAAAAAAAAAATAATAATCTTTTATTTCATCATAAGAAACAATACATTTATTCTGCAAATTTTACATGCAAACCTACTCTTCCTGATCAGAAGACTGGAAGACCATTGAGGAGTCAGCAATTCACATAACAGTTGACCCTAGTAGGGCCAATTCTCTGCTGTGCTGGGCCACACATACAGCCTGGCCTTCAAGCCTGTGTTGTGTTGCAAAAATCCTTTGGCCACAGGGTAAATTTAGCCAGTTGATAGTAACAGAGGTACCTGCATGTTATTTTAAACACTTTCCCAGTAACATTTGGAACAACTGCATTATAGGACAGTCTCACTGTCAGGTCTCTGAGACTGATTAACCAATGGCAGTTATACATAAACATGACATCCTCAGAGGATCTCTTTGAAATTTAGAGTTTTCTCCAGCTGAAAGTTCTTACTATGAAACTGGATGTCAGGTACACATGGCCAGTTTCCAATGTCTTCATGCCTAGTGTCTCCCATTTGCAGATTCTGAGGCTACAAACCCACCTATTCTATGGGAATCTCTACCTGTGAGGACCTGCATGTAATTTAACCTTTTTCCAGTATGGGCCAATGTGTCATGGACCAGATACAAGTGTTTTTTGGCTGGTAATACTCAGCATAATCTACATGGGAGGCAGATCATGAGCGACCAAGAAACCCTTTTAAATTCATAATGACTATCACAACAGTTCCTAGAAATTTGATTGAATGCATCTATAAAATTGAATGCATCTACAAAATTGAACGCAGAACTGAAATTGGACTTTCCAACACTAACGTTATTTTCAAATGATGTTGGCATTCTATGATAGGATACTTTTTTAGACTCAAAATCAGGTTACCAGCATGCAAACAACTTACTAACACTGGTCTCTGTAAGTTGCTAAATGTCAAGACACAGGTTGTGGTCATTTAAAACAGTACTGGTTAGCACAGATGAAAAGTATTTTCTAAGAGTTGAACAGCATAGAGGATCACGTTCCAGTGCCCAAAAACTTTCTGTGGCACCGCTCTTTTTAGTGTAAGCATAGCCTAAGCAGCCAGGTGCAGATTTGCTTTGACCCAAAAGCCAAATAAGTATATTCTAGTGGGACATTGTATTTCAACATTAGTATCTGCAGTCACTCAAGAATTTAAGCAGCTGTTTGGTCAGCTGTGGGAATTCTTTCTATTTCAAGTCAGTCATCTTGTCTTTTACTTCTCAGAATATTTTTATTTACTTAGTTGGTTAGTTATTGCATAAACATGAACAAGAGGTAACGGGCATAAACTAGAACAAGAGGTAATGGGCACAAACTTAAACATAGGAAGTTTCATCTTAACATGAGGAGGAACTTCTTTACGTCGAGGGTGGCAGAGCACTGGAACAGGCTGCCCAGAGAGGCTATGGAGTCTCCCACTCTGGAGACATTCAAAACCCTCCTGGACACCGTCTTGTGCAACCTGCTGTAGGTGACCCTGCTCTGGCAGGGGGGTTGGACTAGATGATCTCCAGAAGTCCCTTCCAACCCTGACCATTCTCTGATTCTGTGATGACCTTATAGAGGCCTGCCTTCCCTTAACGTATCCCTACAACACGTAAAAGATCTAGCTTTATATCAATGACTTTCTGCTGTGAAGAGGCTAGAGTTGTTTATATTTCTCGCCACACACGCGTGGCTGCTGGCGTACTTTTCTCTGCATCACTGATTTTAAACTCAGCTTTCCCAACAAGCTCTTACATTTTACCTAGTTTAGAATTAATTACTATTTTTTTGAGTTCACATCTTTTATATGTACTATTAATGAGTATTCTGACATTTTAATGTATTTTGGCATATCCTACGTGGTAGAATCAATACCCATAGCTTTACTCCTAGGAAGCCGGGAGCAGAGAGTGACATAGAGGTGCCCACTCATTTATTCATGAGCAATATTTCCTTCTCATTCTTCTCTTGAGTGATTAAGTAAAGATTCTTCTGTCCTTTGCAGCAAAATTTACTAACGTGTTGTGCTCTAGCAGAGACAACAGGGAGAAGGAAAGCCACTTATCACTGCTGTTAACAGTTTTAAAAAAAACAAGAGTAAAACACACTACAGATGCAGAAAGCTGCTCTAACAGAACAAAACCAGGCTGTGGTTTCAAAGTTTCCAAAGACATTTGGAGGATTCTGTCCCTTTGTAAAACACTAAAATCTACTCATGAGGGCTGTTGTATGTTTGATACTGCTGAAAATTCTGCTCCTGTTGCTAGCACTACTTTTGCCATGTGAAAATAGGGAAAACTATCTTTTCTGATCTGTCTGTACCACAGGATATGAATGCAATAGAGAAGATGCTTTGGTAGTCAAAATTAACAGGAAAAACACCAGGCTGTTTTTATAAAATGTTGAGCAACTTCATAGCTCTTACTAACCTCAGTGGGATCTGAACTTTTTGGAAAGCAGAGCACATATTTAGGCACTTTATATGTAGGCCTTTCTTCTCTAACCCCTCAGGATAGTCTGTCTTTGCACTTGTATCTACAGTACGTATTTTTTTGCAATTCTTAGAGAAATGAAGCTGGCTTTTTTTTTTTCCTTTTTTTTTTTTTTTTTTTCCTCACTTTCCTCCTTGCTTTTGATGTGTGTGATTGCATTGTAGGAGGTTTGGCTGCCCAAACTTATTTTTACCCTACAGGTGACCTTCTACAAGTATTTCAGCCACAACACAATTATTTCTTTTTCAAATCTGTATTGCACTGATAGAAATGGAAATGGTTTCAACTCAATTCTACTGTAGAATAAGAAGTCAGGATAGAAGAACTGTATTACTCAGCAAATCTCAGTTCTATGAAAAGGCTTATTGAACAGCTAGTGAAGCAGAGACTAGGTTAAATAACTCACTGTCAGGTACCAGCTGTCATAAAAGATTAGACACAGTCATTGAACACACAGAACTGTTAATTTGATTCAGCGTTTGTATTCCTTTCTGGTATAAGATTCAAATGTTTCTACTTCAGCTGGCACTGAATGGACAGATTTCTCTTATGGACTACTCTATAATCATTAAAAGGAACAGGGTAATACAGACTATTACCTTATACCACAGGGTGGAAAAAAAAAAAAGCTCCAAAAGGCTTCTTGCTGATTGAAGATATTAGTTATTTTGTTTGTTATAATAATATTTGCTACATTATTGTAGAAAATCCAGTGTCACATAGAAGTAATAAAGCCATAAACCTTCTATTTCAAAGTCTCAGACTACACACAGAGAGAATTTTTGTGTAGGTGTTAATGGACCGTAACTCATAAGGTGATAACAGACTCATAAACCGTTTTTATGCTAAGGAAATATTTTTGTTTGCATTTAAGCTTTCTTTTAAAATATGTATGTTAACAGTTGAAAGCACCTGTTAAAACTGAATGAAAGAATGAGTAAAAAAAAGACTTTTTTGTGCATACTTTTATTTCAGATGTCAGTGGGAATTCCTTGTCCTACTTTCAGTGGAATTACTTGATACATTCAGTTATTTAATGACCACTGATTGATTCACCAAGTCATAGGTCCTATATGACAGGGGTAAATTTCAAGTATTTTCCACTCTGGGGGGCTATGCTTATGAAAATGTGAGCAAGATGTGTATTTGAATCTTTTCTGTGTAATAGAGGACAGATGACCTCCATCATCTCTATTTATGGTTTTATATATGGAAGGGTTTGTTTATTTATTTATGTATTAGAAATAAGTATTAAAATAAATATTGATTTATTGCTTATTAATTAATCCTCAAAAAAAGAATCAGTGTAACACCTTTGACCTTGTCCCTATTATCTGACTAGGTGTCTACATAGTAATAAAGCTCCTAGTTCTCAGAAATTGTTGAACTTAGAAGCTTCACTTCAGTTCCTACAGAAGCTGAGAATAAAAGTGCAGTAATACTCTTTTGCATTTTTAACCAGAAAAACATCTTATTTTGTATAACTTATCTGTCAGACTATTCCTTTCATAGGGTAATCCCATGTCCTTCATGAAAGCATGAGAAGGCAAGGCAAGGCAAGAAAAATCCTATTTCACCTTTAAAATGCTGTCAGTAAACTGTTTAGTAGAATTACAAGGGCTTTGTCTAGACCAGAAAAGCTTAAACTACAATTAAAAAGTGTATAAATGCGAGATCTAGTTTATTTGTCCAGTGAACAGGTATATGATAAGTTTACTGAGCTTTTCCTTAATTAGGCAAATTGATATGCTAATAAAAGATATCTCAGGCAAATGCAATGTGCATCACCATGCTTTTCTTCATCATCATGTTAGTTCAGTAATCTTATAACCTGAATTGGAATTGACCCTGCTGGGTCAGAATGGGAATGCTAACATGAATAATCCTGCGTGAACCTACCAGCCTAGGAAAGGGAAGGTAATAAAAGAATTACAAAGGAAGAAATAAAATTCAGACAAAGATACCCTAGAGGCATCAGTGAGTCACAGTGTTGTCATATCAATAGGCATTCTTCAGTAACAGAGTTTCTATAGAGATTGTCAAAAATATCATAGCTGATTACAAGCACTGCAGTGTGAGTTGGAGATTCTGTTTTCCTGTAGAGAGATCAGTTGAAAGTACTGAATATTTCATTGTTAAACTATTCCAAAGATGTCAGTTTGCATGCCTTCTCCAGTTCTCCTTTTGACTTACCTCACCAGATAGCCAAATATTTTATCTATCAGTATGAGATGTTAAATAAAAATAATTTTCAGTTCCTTGCCAGATTAAAGAAAGGATATTTCCTTCAGTCTTTGAAATTTAAAGCAAAGAAATTCACAAAAATAATTCTTCATATTTAGTGTAACTGAAATCTATCTAAAGATTTCTGTTACTGTACAGGACAACTCAGGTACTAGCTACTCACATGCCATAATATCAGTATCTTGAAGCTATCTTATCTTTTTCTTTACTGAAACTCCATAAACTCTTAGTTAGCTTTATGTAATTTGGTTCATTATTCATCTACACATGACTTTCTTGACAACTCTTCTATGTTCTTTCTTTATGTTGTAAATAACCACATGAAGCTAGCTTTGCTTTTGTATAAAGTGTGTTTATAGAGCCTTTATTTTCTTTTACTTTTTTCTTTCCTTTTCCCAAGTCCATATTCTTCCAATAAACACTGGAAAAAGTCCTTTTCACAAATAGTTATTGCTTTTTTTTTTTTTCCTCCTGTTTATTGTTTAAAGTGATGGACTGAGGAGGGGTAAATGTTAGATTAATAACATCCCCTAACTATAACATAGTTCAAACATATCCCTTCTTAATTAAGCTAAACAGCTTAGAATTGAGGCAACAGTATGTTCTTGAAGTAGAAAAATTACAATATAAAAGGTCAGAGTATAAAAATAGAGCAAAACCTTTTACTAGTTTGAAATTGGAAATTTTATTTTTCTTTTAGAAGTGTCACATATTGCTAAAATTGGAATCACCACTAAGGATTTAGTTATGTTATACAACTTAAACTGTCTCTTCTGTCAAAAGCATTTCTTGATTGTTTTTAATAGAACAAATGAACGTATTGTCCTGGATTACATATGTAATATGTTTGAAGCTTTGCAACTGAAACAAAGAAGTGTCAACACTCATGTCCTTTTGTATTAATGTTTTTTCCTTCTCTTTGAAACAAAAGGTGAAACTTCTCTCCCTTATTTCTCATTATATACATATAGAAACTTAATCAGCTTCTTTAGAGTCTTCAGTGAAGGAAAGACATATCTCAAGTTTGTTCCTGTTGTTGTCCTCGGTGTAACTTTTGATTTATTACCGTGTTTACCTTTCCAGGAAACATTTTCTGTGGGTGTACAGAAAAATTCCTTTTAAAGTTCTACCATAGTAGTTCATTCCATCTCAGAAACAGCAGAATAACTTGATTTGTGAAAACCTTGATAGTTGAAAATAAGTGATAAAATGGAGATTTTTTTTTACTGCTACCAATACAATAAACTGCAAACATGTTAAAAATAGAATTCTAGAATTATCTTTGTGTTTAGCAATTACCTGACATCATGAAAAAATAAAATCTCCAAGTCACAAGAAGAAGATAAGTAAATCAAATTATGTCTCCATAATTCTGCTGGGAAGAATGTTCTTTACTTTACATACTCCTTTACCTGAGTAATCTACCAGCCTTGATTATTGTTATCGACCATGGATCAAATGTGATCATTACACTCATGAGTAGATTAGGCCCACTAGAAACATCACCAAATTCAGCAAGACAATCAATAAAATGTTCCTTATCTTGAATAAGGGGACAAAAATACTTATTTTGGAGTATTCCTTTCAAAGAATTAGCAGCTGATATGGAGAGAGAGAGAGATGAATTCAGAAACAGTAGTACTGCATTCTTCAAGATTTCAAATAATCTCAGATTGTGATTCCAGCAGATTCTGTATATATTCATACAGTCTAGAAATTTGTAACAGTATCTTTCCTAACTCACAAGGAGGGTAAGAATAAAGTGACACACCAGGTGGCAGAACTGACCACTATATTAGTCCATTCTCATGTTTCTCCTGTAGAAAATTTTTTTTCAGGAAGAATTCAGATTTCAGATATATGTAGCAACTATCAGTCTGACCCAGTAGACACTGAACTGAATGATAATCATTTAACTGACCTCACTGGATTCTGGATCAGGAATTTAAATAGTTTTTGTTCTTTCTAATGGTATAACAGATATTTCCTCTGGGTAATGTATCTGGAAATGACTTTTTTTAGACCTTATTTCAGTGTAACCTCAGCACAAGCTAACTTCAGATTCAACAGAACCCGAATCATCCAGAATGTACCCACTAAATATCTAACCACTTCAGCCCATTTTATGACTTTAATTATTACTTTAACCACCTGGGAATGGCCTCATGAATCAAGGCAGGAGCTCCAAAGCGAGGGTTGTCTCTGTTTCTCATCTCTGTATTTTCTTAAGTATTTGCTTCTGTTTGAGAGCCCCAAAGAATAAGCTGGCAGACAAAGGCTTATAAGAAACATGATTTCTCAGTTATTCCTTCAAACAGAAAGACTAATAGAATTAATAAGTGGCATATAGATGATTACGTACTCTAATATGCATAAATTATACTTTTAATATGAGCACAGCATACACAACATCAGCTTATGAAATTATCCAGGCATATTACTGCACTATAAGGAAGGATTTCTTCATCATTTGTAATTACTCTGACACCTTAGAACTTGCTTTATTAGCTTAATTATGACACACCTTCTAATAACACTTATGTGACTGGAAAAGAAATTATATAGGAGTTATATTGTGCCAGAAAACATGACAAATAAGCAGGTAATTCTTTTCAGAAACACATTTGGTGAAGTGCTTTGCTGAATTAAGTGCTGTATTTTTCTTTGAGGCTACAGCTGATAATTGGTTATCTCTAATATTTACCCTTTATAGTATTGTTTTAATTTATGGCAGTCTCAATTAAATGACCCAAGATAAGATAAACGTTTTATTCCAAATGAATTTAGCCTACAAAAATCCCATTCACAACATTTTAACTGGATTTTAGAGGAATTGTCTTCATTCAAATATAGTTACCGCCTTGTAGTATACTATTTCATCCAGCTCAATGGCTGAAACTTTACTTAGAACAATATTTAATCAATATCATTAATGGAGCAAAGTCAGGATTTGAGAGAAAGATTTTCAATGTAGAGATGCTTTCTGTTTATCTGTTAAATCTATGAGGAAGAATAATTAAAAAGAACAAATTCTCAGATGTGTCTATCATTGATTCAGTGCAAAATTTACTAATAGTTACTTTGAAAAGAAAGAATGAGAGCAGTTGGATCTTCTTGTAAGAGGAAAGATTATATGTCTTGACATATATTTGTCATACTAAACTCACAGATGGGCAAGCAGGAACAGTAAAAAGAAAAGGAATACAAACATTTATTCAATGTCTGTACTAAAACAAAACAAAATGAGCATTCTATTTTAAAGAAGAACAAAAAGAAAAAAAGAAAGAAAAAGAGATTGCATTTAATTCATAAAAGTCTAGTCTATCATTAAGGTAATGTTGCCCTAAGCATAGAACCAGTCTAATCTTTAAAGATTTAAATAACCAATATAATCAAGAAATTATCAAACATCCCCAGAGTGTTTCTGCTTTCACCTGACTTCTTCAGTTGTTGTTCTTTGTCTGTCCCTTCTTGACATTTTAAATTACCATTATCTCTATATACAATACTCACTATTTTTAAATGATGGAGTTCACATACTATACAAAAATACACTTTGTTACCTTTCAGTTTTCTTTTTCACAAGAACTAATTGCATATCCAATAATATTTCTCAAAAAATGTCTCTCCCTTTCACTTTCTTACTTTCTTCTTTAGTATAACCAAACATAATGTGTAACTCCCCTGACATGGGGTTAATACATTAGCATTTTCATTTAATTTCATCAGATACTTTGCGACTTTAGAAAGTGACTCTGTGAAAGGACGAAAAGGAAAGATATTCACTGGGAATACATGTTTATTGTCTACGAAGTTTTTTTTTTTTATCCCATATTCTCCCATTTAAGTAAACATTTGGATATTCTTCTCAGCCCTGCATACTTGGCCTGTGATTTGAGAATCAAGTTGGCTCCTTTCCATCTCATCTATTATCACCAATAATATAGGTTTTGCAGGCCAAATTAGTCCCTTGTTTGCACCTGTGTCCCCTAATGCCATCACCAGGTTTGCACAGCTGTAATTGCCTCAAATATAGTAAACAGATCAGATGCTGCACAAGGTGGAATTGGATCCACATACGAATCTCTTTTAGCTGTGTTGACTGTAAGGTCAACCAGAATAAAAAGCATCAAAACTTACCCTTATGACTGGAGTTGGTAGAAGTATTTTTTTCAGGAACCACCCTGTACTCTGATTGCTTGGAGCAGAAATGCATTTTGGTACACTTCTGGGATAGATAGAAAACAAAAGGAATATGACTTAGATTTTCTGCATAGAACAGAATTTGAATTTACTATCTGAGTAGTGCTTTGTAGTTCAAACATAAAATCAGGTCCGTATTCAGTTTTTCCAGATATGGGTAGTTCAGACACGTAGTAAAGAGAAAGCTATCAATGATTAGTCTAAGGTTTCAAGATAGTTCCTGACTTGAATGGTTATAGTAAGAAGTAAAGTTTTAATCTTTACTCAATGGGATTAAAAATAGCTTTAAGCTCTTTAATCCACCAGATTTAACTTCTTACTGTTTTTTATAACTTTTTTTTTTTTTTTTTTTTTTTTTTAAGCCAAACAGAAATCCTCACACTAAATCTAGCAATAGAAATCCTGGGTGAAAATTTTTAAATTTCTGACTATTTATTAAGTGTAATCATGTCCGGGCATTCTTTACAGTGATGATGAATACAGCATGCAGTACATAATGTTCTTCCTTGCTGTATGTCAGAACACATAAACACAGGAGGCCAAAAGCTCTTAATCTCTCAGGCAAACCTGTCCAGGTTGCAGATAAGGGCCTCTCAAATAGTTCTGTGGTCCCAAAACACAATTCTTTTCAATGCAGCAAACTAATATCTAAATTAGCTTTTATAATTGCATCACCTGCTGCAACGGGAAAAGTAGAGCCTAATCCCAGCCTTCTATGTCAAATAGAAACATTCTCATTCATTTTAGCAGAAACAGGTTCAGAAGCTTAGAGAACATGATATTTGAACACCAGCTACATAAAGCTATATTTGAATAGTCTAATGTTTCCATTCTCTCTCGGCATAAATATTATGCACTTTGTAACAGACTTTTATTCCTTTGAACCTATTTTCCCTTGATACCAGGTTGCAAAGTGCTATCCACCAAGGCATCTCTCCAATCATTAAAGAAAGACCTTTTGTGATATTTTTAATTAGTTTTAACCTTCTTCACATCTTCAAGCATGGTTATGGACACTCATTGATTTTAATTACCATACTGATAGCTTACTGCTTTGCACTCCTTATTAAAATGACCCTCTAGCATTTCTTTTGAAAGAGTTCTCTGCGTAGGTTTTTTTAACTTTTAAAACACTGATTTGAATTTGTTTGGATCTTCTGTGTTAAAAAGTTAAGCATTGTAAGAAAACTTTACATGTTTATCAATTTGCATATACATAAGAGTTTTGAAGACAGATGAGAACTTTATAAAATGCTTTATCCTGGTTACCTATTTTGAGGGTTTTTTTGGGAAGAGGAGAGTGTTTGCATGTTTGTCACATAAATGTGAAGCTTGTAAATTCATTATGTCCATGAAAAGAAGCAGAAATCTGTTACCAACAGCAGTGTCCAATATTAATTCTCATTTGCTCAGCTTCTAGTTAATCTCACTAGGGTATTTATCACCTAGAAACCAAATTTGTATACAGTAATACCCCTTATAAAGCACTTCTCATTAAAGTTGTATGCACCTTCTGTTCCAAAGAGAAGGAATTTTCCAGTTGACAGCCAGAACTACATCATATATTTTTCCCAGTTATTTCCCTCAGTCTCTGCTGGTATTTTTCTACATAAAGATGTGCAGTACTCAGTCAGCATAACACATTCTAATACCAGTGTGATATTCTTGCTTCTTCTCTCTCGTCTAAGTCATACAAACCCTGTTAAATTGCCTATTTTATTACCAATAAAGCATGTTTTAGCAAGGTCTTGTCATGCCCTGCATGAGAGGAAAATTTGGAGACGTACCATAGAAATATTTCCCTATCTGGGAATCAGATGCATCAAAATCTTTAGGCTCCCTCAATATTTGACATGGTAGCACAGTTAAAGGTGAAAATCTTTCCAAAGGGAAAAGAAACATTATAAGGTTTTAGTCCTGCTTTTTTATTCATCAGTCAACAATTCTGAATCAAACATAGAGGAAATGTCTCTCTTTTTTTTTTTTTTTTTTTTTTACCCCCCCCTTGAAGTAGCACCACACTGGTTCTCCCATCTGAAGCATGGTCTGTTTTTGTTAAGGCACAATGTCTTCCTTCTGAGATACAATTCTCCTCATAGTTCAAATACTGCTATAGATTGGGGAATACCTGGCTTCCAATTCAAAACAGTAGTTTATTTACATAATCTAACAAGCTTCAGTTGTTTTCTCACTAATAAGCTACAGACATACCTCTTTTACTTTGCCTTTGAATTAGTGTATATTTAATTTATTTGGAACCCTTTGACTTTTAGAGCTAGGTCCCATTTTAGGGACCCATATTCTTATTTGATTTGACCTTTCTTCTTTACTGGTAAACAACTACTTAACTTTTATTGCTGGTTTTAAGTTTTCATTGATCATTGTCTTATATCCCATTCAGAGGAATTTATTAAAGAACAAATACAAAATAAATACAGGTATGTATTTGCAAAGCCAAAGCAAGTCTGTCTAGAAACTAAAGTTAAAGATGGAAGAACAGTTTCTAAGGAAAATAACTAATAAGATAATAAACGCAGTGGTATCCTCAAGTGTCAGACTGTGATAACTGTCATTACTCAAACTATCTAAAGTTTCCAACTTCTAGTGAAGGAAAGATTCTTGCCTTTTAAGTTTCCATTAATAGTAGTAATTTATTTTTTTTTTTACAACTACTGTTCAATAGAAAGTTGGCTGGACTGTGGATTTTAAAGAACATTCTTATTTCTGGCTTTGATTAGTTTGTATAAAATCATTGCTGCCAAATGGCTGTAAAATAACTCCTAAACCAGATTTCTCTGACATACGCTTGCCCTTGTTCAGTAAAAACAAGAAGAATTTTGAAGTCTTGGTAGTGATAGAGGCATACAGACTGTTAAACAGGTTCAATTTCCATAATCCTTGGTAAAGGGAGTTTTTGTCCCTAGCTCAGACCTGACTTGGAGGAGTATCAAGACAGATAAGAATTACCTTGTTTTCAGTCTTTTTTGTTGTACCACATTTTCATCACCTAATACCACAGGTTTTGTTAATCTCCTAAAAAAATATGACACACATACACAGACAAAATTTCCTCCTCCTGCAGCCTTTTATTTCCACGATCCCTTTATAATACCAAGTTCACCACTAGCATTTGCTGTGACTAAAAAGGATGATATTTGTGCCAAGTGAAAAAGTGATTCCTGGAATACCCTTAATTGCAATGAAATAAACAAAGCCCATTAAAGTTCATACCAGAATTTGAACTAACATATAGAAGCAAATCTCTTTTATGCAAATGCAATTTTCATTAAAACATGAAGCTCTGCATAAAGCTGAACTGCTGACTCTGCACTATTGGGCACTAAAAAAAAAAAAGGAATAATTGAACCCAGAGGTTATTATTATTGTAGGATGAAGCATATACTGTATGTATTCTAAACTACAGTGATGCAGATCATTCATCAGATGTGTGGATCTCAATCCACCAAGCGTTTGAACTACTTTTCTAAGCCATTTCCCTTCCTGAAAAGTAGATTAAAGACATTAATTCCTCTCACAATGATTCTACACAGTGAAGTGATGACATTAAATACTTTTTTAGAGCTAATTTTCTAAGTGTTTATTTTCATGATATCTGTGTCTGTCTATCATGTGCCAATCTGTTTTTTATGTAAAATGTAAATGAGAATCCAAAGCTTCAACATTTGGTAAAGCCACAATGTTTTATGCTTTCTGATCTCCCTAACTGATTTTGGAATTATCCATTCTTATGTGTGAATATTTCCAGATACATGCCAACTGCACCAGGCATAAATGAAGTGCAAATCATGTGCATTTTAGATTAAAAGAACTCATAAATAAATCATCTACACACTGCGGTATCTCTGCACTTCCCTAATAGAAGAACTCTGAGACAAGGATATAACTGATCATAGCTATGTTTGATAACTTTCTGGCTTATTCTGTTGGTCAGATGGTCCCCTATTAGAGTTAAAGGAGTTCAGGGCCAGGACAGACAAAAAAAGTGTTCAATTTTACTTCATATATACTCAGTCAATTAGGTTTCATAAAAAAGACTTTTAGCTGGTCTAAACCTTTTTGATAGCCAAGAGACCATTCTCTGTGCCTCAGATGAGAAGAGATCAGGGTACCATGATGCCCAACACTCCTGCAGTGGCAGAGAACTGATTAGGTGAGGCAGACCACAAATGGTTGTAGGTAGCAAATGGCATCCCATGTAGCAAAAACATAGTATTTCTCCAGTCCCAGGACAGTGTCTCAGAGGAATTCCCTCCAGTGTAAACTTCAGTGGACACACAAAACCTCAATAAATGATTACATTCATCCCATCTTCTCCAGTTTAGAATCGTTATAAAATACTTGTGCTTTGAAATCAAACAGGTGAACAGACTGTTTAATGAGGAGGTTATGAACACTCTCTTAAGTGAATACAAATTAGAATTAACCCAACAATGGTAAGACCCAATAAAAAGTTATTCAAGTGTCAAAAACTTGATACGGACTAGGGGTGTTTGAAGCCTATAAAGTTTAGAAGTAGGTGTGCAAATAACACCAAGACTAGACCATTGCCATTTGCTGTTCTATAGCCTTCACCAAGATTTCTTGTTCTTTCTGTATCTGGGCTGTAGTAAACAGGCTCAGGAACATTTAAATTATGTTCCAGTTAGAGAAATGTGAGTTATTCAAGAGTCTTGGACTGTTCCTAAATTCTTCCCCTATCTCATCTAAATTGACTTGATCTAAGATTATGTTAAAGCAAAGAACTACTTTTTTTTTTTCAGCCAGTGAAGATTTGAAGATTTAAGTTGCGCTGCATGTAACTTAAATGATTTAAAAATAATTGACCCTTAAACATAGTGTATAATTAGCATCTAATCTTCCTGTTCATCAGGAAACAAAATGCTTTATCACATCAAACAATAAGAATAAATCATTTGTTTTGCACATAAAAGTTATTTGCAATAATTATCTCTATAGATGCAATAACTACCTCCATAGATTTCACTTACCTTTTTATCACATGCTGAATTTTTCCTTATTTATTTTTAGAGTGTAGTTAATAGGTACAATACTAATTATCATAAGGCAATCAAGGTAGTAGTTTAAGATATCAAAACACAAATATATTTCTGCTTTACAAACAATTCTATGGTTCAGAATGTTCCCTGTGGTATTTGTTGGCACAGAATGGACCTTGTGCAATTATAATTACCACTACACTGCATGTACCATGAACAAAAGTCAGTCAGTTCACAGATTAGCAAATCTTACTCAATGCTTCATTCCCTCAGTCCTTCTCACAATGTTCTGGTTCTTACTCCCTCTGTAACATCATGTCTCAAATCTACATGAAAACTATAATAAAATCAAAGGGAAAGTAATACATTCTTGCTGTTAGTGTAGCAAATCCTACCATAAAAAGGAGATTTTTGCAGTGAAATCTATGACCATAAGCAATTCCTCAAACAAACAGAACTTGTTGGTTTGGTTTTTTTTTTTTGCTTAAGAAAAGTGATCTTCAAATAAAAAGGGTTGAGAACTGATGCTAAATGAAAAGCAATGTCATAAAGTTTAAAGCATATCAGTGAAAAAATGTTTATAGTTGAGCAGTATTGCACAGTAAATGAACTTCAACTTAAATGTTTATACCATCAGAACTAGAAATACCAATCTTAATTAAAATGCATATACATAATTTCAGCTAAACAGATGTGAGACGCTGTGGTGTTATTGGACTGTTTATATACATGAAGAAAACTATTATATTTTTAATGTCAAAGCTTATCTGTAGAAGTTAAATACATCAACATAACCACACCATGCAAAATGCAGAATCTTTGGGACATACAATGTAGGCCAGGTTCCTTGCTGGTGGTAGCTACGGCTCTGGATTCAGTAGTTGCACAGTTTCTCCACTGTGAAGAATGTGGTCAACAGTTAACTTTTGTTGGAGAAACTTATTTACATTGGCTCAAAATTTGGTGATAGACAGAGGTTTTCAAAAGTTAGGGTTCACTAATGGAAATAAAATATTGTTTCATTGCAAGAGTTCAAAGAAAAGCCACTGAACAAATGAAAAATTGTGAAACTACTTAAGCTTTAGGTTGTGGAGCACTGTACAAAGACTGGAGCCATTTTTGACAGATACCAAATAATTGTCTTTTCTTGTTCAAGTATGAAATATTTATGCAGAGTAGGAATTTTCTATTCTTCAGTGTATTGCATTGTTTCAAATAGAATTTTTACAGAATAATGTAGCCCTAGTTTCTGAACAGTGAGGAAGTTTTATTAGAACCACACAAAGGTATGTTTCAGAAAGTTCAACTTGCTGCATAGACTTATTCATGAAACAGCCATTATCATTATGACAAAACTCATAACTGTTACATTGAAGAAATTATAATTTATTAAAACCAACAAAATACATTTTTCATTATAGTACTAGTTAATCGGTTGGTTTGAATATATTTCATTTATTATGGCCTGAATATACAGATACAATTCAAATAACTATCTAAAATTCTTCTTACTTAACTTCATTGCTGAACGTAGTAACTAAATTAAAATTTTATAGCAGCAGGCTTTTGTGTAGCATGTCACCTTCTTTAGAAAATAAACATCATACTCCTGGGGTAGTCCTATCTTTGTTTCTGCCTCAGTCAATGTCCTTAAGAGAAAAAGTCCAAATTCTATGTCTGTATCTATAGTTATAGTTTAAATATATAAATAAATAGATAAATATCATTTAACTTGAGAGGGTTGTTTTTCTCTTTACTAAAAGCTGTTCACCAAGACCCAATTTTTATGAGTGTCTAATGTAATGTCAAGAATGTAGAAGTGGATACAATAATATAGTTATCATAAGTATATATTAGTATGCTATATTATGATTTTGTTATTTGAAAATATACATTATTGATTTTAACAGTTAAAAAAAATAATCTGAGACTAATTTCAGAATTTACTATAGTAGTTTCTCTAGATGTCAATATCTATGTATTCTGTGGAACTGTCACTTTTCCCTGAAGTGTAACGTCATCCAGAACTGCATCGCTAACACTAAGTCATCTATGGATACTGATTTTTTGTACCCTATATAATATAATAATGTAATTATATATGTTTCTGAAATTCATCATGGTAAAGAATGTTACACAAATGTTCATCTAATCAACTTAAATCAAGATACGATAAAAAGTGGATGAATGACAAATAACCATTCTGATGGAGACACAGGTGTTACAGAATGACAGGTGGTGACACAGACTGTCTGATCACACAGTGTCTGATTTTTACGGAAGAAGAAACTTGCCTGAGTTGCGACAAAAATAGTGAAATAGTACTTAAAATATAAAAGGAGTTAAAATAATGAATTGTTTGTTTGTTTGTTTGTTTCTTCCCACCTCCAATACCTCAATGTAATTTAAAAGTTTCCTGGAAAAAAAAGACATGAAAACATTAAGAGATTTTGTCTTTAGCATAAAAAGTTATTGCATCTTAAAAAAATAAATGCTGAATACAAAGTAGCAGTTGCATGGATATTGACAGAACCCATGTTTCAAAGCTTGATTTTATTTCTAGTATGCATTTTAGCCACACTAAGTGCTTTATTTAAATGTATTAGCATCAAACTTATTTTCAGTATAAGACACTATAAACTTGTAAGGTTGTGCATGTGTTTCATTAAGATTAAAAATTGCAAAACTCTTATTAAGGTTTTAATTTTGATTCAGGGGTTGGTAATTTTTATGTCCAGAAGAATTTGACAAAATATATTTTGTATACTAATTAAAACTCACTTAAGATCATAGAAGTAATTTAACTGGTACAATATACTAAGTACCAGCCTTTCAGATAAAACATTTTCAACAGTTATAGTACTCAAAATTTTTTCATTTGCTTTAATGAGTATTAAGAAAAGCAAAAGCAACTTACTGAAATACTCTGGTATTTATTTTGATTACGCTTGATGATTTAAGAAGTCATTTGATCAATGGTCATACAAAACCACTCAACCTTCTAACAAATTACATAATTATAGAATCATACAATCGTTTAGGTTGGAAAAATCTCTTAAAATCATTGTGGCCAGCTGTTAACCTGACACTACTAAGTCCACCACTAAACCACGTCCCTAAACATAACATCTACACAGGTTTTAAATACCTCTGGGGATGGCGACTCAACCACTTCCCTGGGCAGCCTATTCCAATGCTTGACAACCCTCTCGGTGAAGAAATTTTTCCTAATGTTCAATCTAAACCTTCCCTGATGCAACTTGAGGTTATTTCCTCTTGTCTTGTCACTTCTCATTTGGGAAAAAAGACACAGAACCACCTCACAGGTGGTTCTTACCTCCTTTCAGGTAGTTGGAGAGCGATAAGGTCTCCTCAGCCTCCTTTTCTCCAGACTAAACAACCTCATTTCCCTCAGCCACTTATTCTCTAGACCCTTCACCAACTTCGTTGCTTTTTTTTAGATGCCCTCCAATACATATTATAAAGCAGTACTTAAAAAGGAAAATGGATTTTTGATGGCACAGCCAGCTGGTTTTAAGCTTCTTGGAAGTTCATGGCTGCATCCACAGAAGTGTTGACACAGAACATCGACTATAGCATTGGCACCTTTTCCCCATGGATCGAGTCCTAATTTGACGAATCATATTATTTCAAACTAAAAGCGACTCATAAGTTTTGGGAAAACCCTGAAAATGGTAAAAGAAAGAATAAGTAAAAGAAGTGATTAGATACAACTTTTTTCTTAAGCTATTACAGGTAGTGATAGTAAATGCCCTTTCAAACATTTAGAAATGTTCTCTTTAAATGTCTGATCCCAGGGCACTGGCAAGTATGCTATTTATCTTCAGAGGTTACTTATATAAAATTTATTCCCTATTGATTGAAATTTTATCATTATAATTAAGAAGGGGAATACTTTTTTGTAGTAAAATTTAGTTATGAATGAACAGCTTAGGTCACATCAAAATGTCCATTATAATTCCATTTTCACTCAGCTATGCTTCCTTAGCTAGTTATGTTGGAAATAAAACAATCTGTTAGTCAACTGTGATTGGTCCCTTTCCCTTTATCCTGATAGTTGCTCCGTTTTGTTTTTTTTTATAGGACATCTCTACCCTGTAGTAGTACAGAGAAATAGAGCTTCACAGCAGAGTACAGGGAAACCAATATAAAATTTGAAGTTAGATCAGTTACTGGATATAGTCAAGTTAAGTGGCCTGGAGCTCTGGCTAGGATAATTTATTTTATCAGGAATTTATCTTATTAAGAGCCCATGTGGGCTAATTTACCTTATGTGAAGCTCTGTGCTGCAGTAGCCTCAGTATTCTGAGTACCTAACACAGTCTGGGCGTGTTTATCCTGTTCTGCAGTGTGTGATGTTTGAAAAGACTGTATTAGTTCTTAGTAGAGTGGAGGAAAGAATGCAAGGGTGCAGAGTAATGGGAATGTCTGGCAGGTCAAGAACTCCCCAAATTATTTTAGCTGTCAGTAAGAAACATGGGATTCAGAAGGGAGAAAAACAGATAAGACCAAGTGCTAGATTTGTAAAGACATCTTTGTGCAACATTGTCATACCTTATTTTTCAGTACTTATCTGAATTCTCAGTACTAAATGGGGAAAATAACTTTTTCCTTCCACAAAAAACTTAGCCTTTTTGTGAATAACAATAGCTACAGAGAGATGGCTCTGACAAATGTGGGACTAGGAAATCTGAGTTTCTGTTGAGGATCTCCATTAATATTCTTTTGAGTTTATCTTTTGATTCCAGTGGTCCTCCTCAACTTTTCCCCTGCTCCAGCATGGGTCCTTCCCACAGGTCCTTTAGGAACTGCTCCAGTGTGGGTCCTCTCCAAAGGGCAACAATTCCTATCAGGATAAAGCTGCTCCAGAGTGGGGTCTCCATTGTCTGCAGTTCCTTCAGGGCATATTTACCTGCTCCAGCATGGGGTCCTCCATGGGCTGCAATGTGGATATCTGCTTCACTGTAGTATACTGAGAAAGCAATTCAGTTATCTGAACACAGGTATCTAATGCCATTTGAGCTGCTGTGGGCGTCCGGTTGCCAGTTGAGAAGGTGCAAGTTTCTTATGGTTCATATGTTATGTCTGGCAACAAGGATACCTCTTGGATACAATGGATGTCTAAAATGGCATTAGGCCCCTCTGTTTAAGAAACTGACTCACTTCTTTACTATTTTCTTTACTGTTCTTCTAATAAAAGCTAAGTCTTTTCCAGAGAAGATCGTGGTTAAATGAATATGTATGATTTTTTTCAAGTGTCTGACATAACTAAAATATCAATTTCATCAGCGTACCTGAAATGACTGAGCTGGATTTGTTCTCCCATCCATTTCCATCACTGCCTGCTTGAACACAGACACAGGAGAATTCAAACAGAATTAGGCTCCTGAAATAAAAAGCTGGATCACAAATTTGTGGTTGGAAATGGATATGTAGGGTTAGCATTTGGGTGTTGGGTTTTGGTTAGTTTTTTTAACTTTTAATTCCATGAACAGTGCTAGATGCACTTTAAAATATTGGGTGAAAAATATCCGCAGGGGTGTAAGGTTCCCCAGGAGCTTCTGATAGCCACACATAGACCAGGTTAGAGAAGCACAGTGGGAAGAAATAAAAAAAAAAAGGAAAAGAAAAAGACCTTTTCAAAAAATAAATTCATTTCCTGCTAAAATTACAGAGGAAGTTGGATGACAGATGTGTTAGACTGATGAGAATCTTGAGCTGTTCTAGAAAAAGCATTCCTGAGGAGGATGGAGATGGGTCTGAAAGAAGATGCACGAGGCACTAGGCTGGTCTTGCCTCTATGAGTTATCTATGTCAGAATGCAGAAGTCATAAAGTTATCAAGGAAAGTCTTGCAGGTCTCTGCAAGAAAGTTAATTTCTTTGACAGAAAATTCCTGTATCTAATCCCAAGTACTTAAATGGAGAAAGTAAGCTAGAATGGGATACATATATGACTAGATCAAAAAATCAAAGTATAAAGGTGTTTATTTTTATACATTCACTTTCCTTTTCTCAGCAGAAAATACACCTGAAAGGCAGCAGCAAAGAAAAGAAAGTAGTTCAATTTAAATGAATGTATTTTACCCTTTCTATCGGGACACAGGATCCACTACACAGAGCTTGTGTCTTGTGCGGTATGGTCTCAAGAGCTGAAAGGACTCTTCTGTGTATAGTCCCTTTGCATTACCTTCAACCATGATAGAGGTGTTCATCCAGGAGAAACAGTCTGCGATGACTTTCTCCACAACGGTGCCAGCATCCCTTTCTTTGCTTCTGCCCAGCAAAACCAACCCTGCTCCCTGGCTGTCCCCAGGGTCCTCAGACACACAGTCCTCCAGTAGCCAGCCAGCCAGCGCAGCAGAAGCTGAAGCAGCCAAAGTAAAAAACATCATTAACATGAAAGATTCCTGCACTTGCAGGCCTAACCTTGCAGTTTGGAGTGTTATTGCCTGGTTGGAGCCTGTTCCTGTGGAGTGAGAATGAATGCCCACAATAAGCCAATCTCAAAGCAGTCTATACATCAACACTGCTAGTGTATCTTCACCTCCAGTTGTGGCTGATCAAACCCAGGAGTCTGGTTACCAGAGCAGCACGATATAGACAACATTTACCTCCTAGAACAGCACTCAAGGACCACTGTATGAACACAGACCCACCTAGGTAGTGTGATATCTGAATTCATCTCCTCACCCTTAAAAGACCTGACCCAGGCTGATAATGGTTTCAGCTCTGTACAAGCCATACCAACCCAATCCACACAGGCGGTTGAAGGTGCAAGAGGTCCTGCAACGAAATCTTGTTTCCCCTCTGCTCCCAGTATCTCAGAGATGGAGTATCAGTATCATCCCTGCTGGCACCAGCCAGCCAATGCCTAACAGCTCTGAGCAGCCTGAGCCACCATGAGGAACTCCCCAGTAGGACCACCACTCAGCTCAGCAGTGCAGTACCTACCCAGGTGAATGATCTGTCCTCATATACATCCCCTGGGTGAAAGTCAATTTCAACCCTTCTGCGCACAAGTGTGGCAAGTGAAGCAAGCCTCCTTGATACCCATAGAAGTATTCTAAGGTAATAAAAAAAATACATTTTAGGAATGATTTTGTAGTGTTCCCTCTGAATTTTAGCCACCGTTACTGTTAATGTTTTTGAAAATTATGAGTAAGCCTGAGTGATGTCATGCCTATTACAGATTATGGTACTATTTTGAACATTATTTCCAGACAAGATCCAAACATACCTCTGTATCATAGTCAGTTAAAAGGTATGAAGGCACTTAGTGTCAACTGCTTAGCAAATATCAGAAGAACGTGAAGAGAATTCCATGCTTATAGAAATTAGGAATAGTATTCATTTTAATTATTATTTTTAATATTTTAAATTATGTTAGTTCTTTGGTAGCCACAGCATTATGCAAGGCACATGAGTCTGCTACAATATCTCCCATCAAAAATATGGGAGTGTCAAAAATTATCAAAAACTTATGAAAAATAGAGAAGTTTGGCTATTTTGGTGAATCTACCCTGCAGCTCAAGTATACTTTGATGACCAAGAGAAAACACTACCTGCACAGGAATCTTTTCTCCTCTGTCTGCATTGCGTAGCAATTATTCTTCCTCTTTCTGATTAATTTTGAAGCTGCAACTAGTGAAACAAATTGTAAAGAAGTCTTTTACAAGCAAACTTTAGAATCATTCCCGAAGATGTCTATGTCATTTGGGGCTGGCTGCCCAAGTTCAAGTCAGTTAATCGCCCTTCCTGTGTTTTGGCACTACTCTGACAAACAATCCAAATAAGGATTTCTATAGATATTAAACAATGATTATTTAAACAATAACCTGCTATAGTATCAGAATTATTTTCTACTAAAGTTAAGAAATTCCAGCTGGTACCTGAACAGCAGCAGCACAAGAAATGTCTGTAAACACAAATATTTAATGGTAGTCATTGCTGTCTAAAAAGCATTTTTAATTGCTACCATGTATTCGAGTACTGTTTCATGTGCATATATAGATACAGATAGGAAATCAGTGGGAGAAAATCAGGTATGTTTATAATTTAAATAAATGAACATCTAAGCAGGCAAGGTATTCTTGGCTTAAAGCTAGGAAGCCAAACAAGCAGGGAGTACTGTTAGTGGAAAACATCATTCTCACCAGGTAAATCTAATCGGACCCCTAAAAAGAATTTCTTTGTAGTGAACTCTAAACACAGCAAAGTAATAACTACACCAAATAAATCTAATACTGTTAAAATTCACAGCAGTATACTTACATATAACTCATCATAAAAGCAGTAACCTTGAAAGCTACTTAAACATAGCAGACTTCACAAATCCAGAAAAATATATGAAGAACCATGCCTCTATTTATTTTCCTCACACTTCCAACATTCAATTTGGCTGGGCACACAGTGAGCACAAGATTACTGTTGATGTGATTTGATTGCTACTATGTATAACTAACAGGGCTAGATGTCTTCTGTTATTAAACAGGAACCCAGAAATGGTTTTGTTCAAAGGGCTGTTGTTTTTTTTGAAGGCATTTCCTTTTTGGATTTTTGTTCTTGCTTTATCACACATGGAGTTTTCTAAAATGTGTATACTCTGTATTGAATTAGACATTACTTAATGTACAGATTTATGTTTATTTCTTAAAAATCTATGGTAAGGAAAAATGCACAACAGGGTTATGAAATTCGTTAGGAAAGTATTTAACATAGGTCATGTAAATAAAAGCTGGATGATTTCACACATTTCCATACATAAAACCTAAAATTAATATAATGAACAGCATATTTGAAATAATGAGGAATTAAAAAGTTAAAGTTTACTATAATCTTTACCCCCTTTTTCATTAATTTCAAATTATGCCTTTAAGTTGCAGAAAACCTAGGTTCCCAGATCTGCAAAGGAAGACAGGAACCAAATGCCAACATTAAGGTCTTCTCATGATAGCTTTTCTCATATTGTACCTAAATGTGAAGCTATATGAAGTTTTTTACAGCAGGGTCTAAATGTCTGCAGCTTAGGAGATATAGAACAGCCTGCATTCTGATAATGCCATGAGCTAAGGTGATTAATTTGGAGTTAAATCCTAGCAGGATTTACAATCTGAGCTTTTCTAGTCCCAGCTGCCAAGAGAAAACACCAAATTCACTGCAAACATTGTATGAGGTAGTGATAATACTTCTGTCAAGTTCTTTTTTCACTACCTTCCCCTACTTTTATCCAACAAACATACTTGGAGAACTTGCCTCAGGTAGAAAATTTTATTTATTTATTTATTTAGAAATTCTCTGTCTTTCTTCTAAACTGTTTGCTTTTTCATACAATATTTATTAAGCCAGAGAGACAGAAGGTGAAAACAATTCCTTAAATTAGTCATCAGGGCATTTATTAGAGAGAATGGACATAATGATTCGCATTCTTATCCCAACGATTGTATGCTGAAACCCTACAGATCCTGCATATCTATCTGCAGGGCAAAAATATTGTGACTGCACTTCCTTTCTGTGATATGCAGAGATCTCCTCTAGTCTCAACTGCAATAAACCGTTGGAGGTATTCACAACCACACACTACTAAAGTCGTTTAGCTTGCACTCTCCCTGTGCAAGAACACGTAAACAGCACGTCATACCATATTACCTGGTGGTGGTCTCCTTTTGCCCCAGAATGATATCACCATATAATGAAAATTTATTGAAGTGTTTTGTAGACACCACACTTTGAGAAACTTTGATTAGAAATTCAACACAACTTTGTATATAGCAAGTAGGAAATGGCAGCTAGGTGAAGAAGAAGGAAATAGATATTTTCCACTTGCCCTGTAATATAGCATTACCTCTTTAATGGGCTGATCAGATTACTGAAATTCTGTATACATACCCAGAAAACTATCAATAGAACTGGGACTGAGTTGAAAATTAAGAAGTAGGATGGGAAAAAGAAGCGAAATCATAGAATCATAGAACCATAGAATGGTTTAGGTTGGAAAGGACCTTGAAGATCGAGTTCCAACCCCCCTGCCATAGGCAGGGACACCTCCCACTAGACCAGGCTGCCAAAGGCCATGTCCAGCCTGACCTTGAACACCTCCAGGGATGGGGCCTCAACAACTTCTCTGGGCAACCTGTTCCAGTGCCTCACCACCCTCAAAGTGAAAAACTTCTTCCTAATGTTCAATCTACACCTGCTCTCTTCCAGTTTCAAGCCATTCCCCCTCGTCCTATCACTACATGCCCTAGTAAAAAGTCCTTCCCCAGCTCTCCTGTAGGCCCCCTTTAGGTACTGGAAGGCCGCAATAAGATCTCCCCGGAGCCTTCTCTTCTCCAGG
>VUYV01000211.1:1238213-1353615 GCA_008711295.1 Anarhynchus alexandrinus | reverse complement strand
GACCTTGCACTTGGCCTTGTTGAACTGCGTGAGGTTGGCTTGGGCCCACCTCTCCAGCCTGTCCAGGTCCCTCTGGATGGCATCCATCCCCTCCAGTGTGTCTACCTCGCCAAACAGCTTGGTATCATCGGCAAACTTGCTGAGGGTGCACTTGACCCCACTGTCCATGTTGCTGACAAAGATGTTGAACAGTACAGGTCCCAGTACTGACCCCTGAGGAATGCCCCTCATCACTGGTCTCCACTTGGACATCAAGCCATTGACCACAATTCTTTGCGTGCGACCGTCCAGCCAGTTCTTTATCCACTGAGTGGTCCATCTGTCAAATCCATGCCTCTCCAATTTAGAGACCAGGATATTGTGTGGGACAGTGTCAAACGCCTTGCACAGGTAGATGACATCGGTTGCTCTTCCCCTGTCCACTACCGCTGTAACCCCTTTGTAGAAAGCCACCAAATTTGTCAGGCATGACTTGTCCTTGGTGAAGCCATGCTGGCTGTCACCAATCACCTCCTTATTTTCTATGTGCCTCAGCAGAGGCACAACATTTTGCTACAGACCCCTTTAAGCACATCCCTTTCTTTTTTCAAATTGTCCTGAACACAAATGTCTAAATACTCAATGGAGCCAAAATGGACATCAGACAGGTTAAGAAAAATATACTTCAGTAACAAGTTATCTTCGAAGCATTATTTGCATATTTCCAGTATTTTCTTTTTTGCTGTTTTCCTATGTAAACTAGGCAAACACCGCTCTCCTGCAAGGTCATTTTCCTCATTTTCATAACACAGTTAAAAAAAAAAAAAAAGAAAAAAAAAGAAAAGAAAAGAAAGACAGGTATCCTAATTTATCTTTTCTTTAAATACTTAATTTCAGGATAACTTCTGGTTTTTAAGTGTTTTTATCAAGCATGCATTTTAACTTACTTCATTATAGTTTCTGTCAAGCAATAGAAATCTTAAGTTAACAGATCAGTAAAATATAGAATTAGTTTCCAAATATGTCATTTGAATTCTAATTTCTTTGAACAAGTTCCTTACCTGAAGTAAATCAGCATAGTTCCTTGTATGAGTTCTTTGCAACTCAGCCTTCTTAAAAAAAACCCCAAACGAAAACCCCTTTGATATTGATAGAAAAAGCACTATGCCAAATCTTAAGAAGGTTGGGTTTATTCTGGGATGACTGAATGTTTCTGTATCTATGTGAATATCAAGCTTATAAGCATGACGTGACATGCTTATAGACATGAAAAAGGTTATGCAACAATGACTTGCACTAAGCTGACAGAATTTAACACATAAATTACTTTCAGCAGATACTCAAAATAATCTGCAAAACAGCAGTTGATAATATTTGTCAAATTAGATCTTTAATTAATGATTGAAATTAGAAGGATTGGCAGATATTTGCCTTAATGTTTAGCAAAGTTGTATTAATGGTATTTGCTATGGACTTTTTGAGTTTCTTACATTTATCTTTGGGGAAAAACAACGAGGCATATAAGTGTTGTTAATTTAATCCATGTACCATCACTGTATTTGTTATGAATCCTGTGTCTGTCCAAGTTACCAGACAATAATAAAGATAAATAAGCATCTGACTGAGCTTTGTAGATACTATTCTAAATGACTGAGTCAGACTGAAATTTTTCATATTGTCTAATGTTTAACAATGAAAGTAATTCAAGGACAGTTATGTTCTGCAAAGGTTCTTCATCATTTCAATAGCTTAAAGCCACAAGGATAGTTTTTAATTGTTTATGTGATATATTGATTGTCTCCTTCACTCTGTACCAAAAAAGAACACAGTAAATTAATAATAAGCTCAGGCACAGCCGCAAAGTAACTGCTACACGATAAGATTGATTTATATCTAAGGTGATGACGCCTGGACTCTAGATAACTAAATAGGGAATATAAATTTCCTGCAATATCTCAGATCACGATCACAAGTTTGGTATTCCAAATTTCTGTTGATACAAAAGACTTTGATATATGGCACTATGGTATACAGTTGTGTGAATTAACTTTGAAAGTATAAGACTAGATAGGAGGTGAATGGCTTCCCAGGGTATATTCTTCAGCTCTTTCACACATTTATGTGAAACAGCAGGTACTGAGTTTCTACACAAAAGTAATAATGAAAAGTAATGCAGGCAGAAATAGCTTGCCTCTAGCAAAGCTAATGGCAAGGTCAGATTGCATCAATTAAATGAAAAAGCCTTCAAGATAAAGTTCATTCCACACATTATGAGCTCCTTCTGAACAAGTGCCTGGTCTTACAAGTACAAGGCTGCTTAACTGTAAATTCATAGATCTACAACATGAAGCAACTGTGCAAAAATGATCCTGAAATAGTAAACAAGAATATTAGACAATTTAAATTAAAAAAGCCCCAACCTTCAACTGATAAAATACAGAAAGTATCTTTTTTTTTAAATATTCAGAAATGCAGCACAACTACTGTCAATATGTTCTTAACTGCTAAACACTTTTTAAAATTTCAGTGTTATCGTTCCTTTTACATTTTGTTAAAGATTCTGAATAATGTTTAGAAACAATGTTTAATAATTAAAAAAACATAAAATAAGCAAGTGGATTGACTTTTTCTCTTTTGAAGTATGATTATTTTGCAGTCATCTGTGAGAAAACTCTTTTCTTGTTAAATTTTGGTCTTCAAAGATGATTATAGATATCTTGACATTACACATCCCTCCCAGGCAAGAACCTTGCATTTGAAGTCTCCGTTTGCTCAATTTAAGTTCTAATATCAGTTTCAGCCCTTCTTTAGGTCTAAAATTAGAGCTGAATGAACTTCTTTCTCACTAAACTCTAATACGCAATTTGAAAAAAAGCTAGTTCCAACTGATCCTGCATGCTACCTCCTTAGAAGTGTGGTGAAAGATAAACTTTCACCATTAGTTTTTGTCCCTTTAAGCCACTGCTTTATGGCTGATGCTTGACTATGGAAGAAAAAGCAGGAAGGCAGCAGAGCCCTCAAAATTTTGCAGAGCTAGATAAGACCACTTATATAGGCGAGGAAGGAGTCTTCTTCAATGACATAGACAGTAGGGTAGAGTGCACCCTCAGCAAGTTTGCAGAAGACACCAAGCTGAGTAGTGCGGTTGACACACCTGAGGAATGGGATGCCATCCAGAGAGACCTGGACAGGCTGAAGAAGTGGGCCTGTGTGAACCTCTACAAGGCGAAGTGCAGGGTCCTGCACCTGGGTTGGGGTAACCCCCAGTATGCATACAGGCTGGGGGATGAAGGGATTGAGAGCAGCCCTGTTGAAAAGGACTTGGGGGTACTGGTAGATGAAAAGCTGGACGTGAGTTGGATGGGGCTTTGAAAAACCAGGTCTTGTGGGAGGTCTCCTTGCCCATGGCAGAGGGGTTGGAACTAGATGATCTTTAAGGTCCCTTCCAACCTAAACCATTCTATGATTCTATGATTCTATGATTATTTGCTTGCAGCCTAGAAAGCCAACTGTATCCTGGGCTGCATCAAAAGAAGCATGTCCATCAGGTTGAGGGAGGTGATTGTCCCCCTCTACTCTGCTCCTGTGAGACCCCACCTGGACTACTGCACACAGCTCTGGGACCCTCAACACAGGAAAGACATGGACCTGTTAGAGCAGGTCCAGAGGAGGGCCAAAGAAACGATCAGAGGACTGGAGCACCTCTCCTATGAGGACAGGCTGAGAGAGTTGGGGTTGTTCAGCCTGGAGAAGAGAAGGCTCCGGGGAGACCCTATTGCAGCTTTTCAGCATGTAATGGGGGCCTACAGGAAAGACGGGGGCAACATTTTAGTAGGGCCTGTTGCAATAGGACAAGGGGTAATGACTTTAAACTAAAAGAGGGAATATTTAGACTAGATATAAGGAAGACATTTTTTACAATGAGGGTGGTGAAACACTTGAACACATTTCCCAGAGAGGCAGTAGATGTGCCATACCTGGAAACATTTGAGGTCAGGTTGGACAGGGCTCTGAGCAAGCTGATCTAGTTGAAGATGTCCCTGCTCATTGCAGGGGAGGTTGGACTAGACGACCTTTAAAAATTCCTTCCAACCCAAAGTATTCTATGATACCATGGCCCATCACTTTGAATAAAAACTGCTTTGTAGTACTCTTAGGAGAGTTAAACAAGGCACATTGATAGAAATATAAAGCAGTTAGAGGTTAGTCTAAACAAAAGAAATAAAATCCTTGACGTATTGAATTTTTTTCATCCGAAATGTCTTGGTTAATGTTTACTTCATGGGACTTTTTATTTATCATCTCAAAATGGAAATAGGAAAGAATTTATTAATGAAATAATAAGAATCATACTGCTACTATTACTACTACTACTACTATTAATAATAATAATATGGCATGAAGAGAGCCAGAACTCTTCCAGAGTAGTGAATCTTAAGAAAATATTTACACTATTTTAAGGGAGAATTTCAAAGTTTTAGAAGAAATAAGTGAGTTTATACTGAAGCTTAATAATAACCATGACCTTAGAGGCAGCCAAAATATAAAATATTCATAAAAATTTGCCCTCAGCCACCCAAAATAACAAAAATTCTCACCCAACATAGGGAGAAATTAAATGTATCAGAAATGGATCAGTAGTTACACAAAAGTAAATTGTAGATTAAACAATTTATTCTGACATGACAAAAAGGAGGGTTGGTGCAGAACTACACATGAGATTTATTTATAGTATTAACGGAAAGAAAAATACAGGTAAAATGGTGGGTAGGTTCCTCTCCAGATATCTTGTCTGCAAAAATGCATTTATGTATTAAACAGCACAATGTGTACAAAAGTTAGAATCTTTTTCTACTGCATTTGATAAAACATGAACAATTTGTGGGGTGTTCAGTTTTATTTTTTTACTGACTTCAATAGGGACAGAATTTCCACCAAAGTAACTAAAGCAACTTGAAGAAAACTCCAGTTTAATCATTTTGTTTATTGATTAGTTTGTTGCCTATGTATACAAAAGGGAACCATGTGTATCAGGAACAAGTTATTTGTACTTGCAGCCTGAATGAGGATAAACACTCACAGCTACCAGTTATATGTAAACGAGTTACATAAAGACAGAAGATATGCTTATCTTTAAGAATACATAGAATCCATACAACTTACATATCATTTTTAACGTCAAATAATACCATGAACTGGCAAAGTACTAAATTGTATGTGGGCCTGGTTAGGGATTTCTGGCAACTTCCCATTGGAAAGCCTGAGCTGTAAACCTATACAGAAGACTAGACAGAGCCTAGAAGAGCCTGATCCCCTTATGTGCATGCAGTGGTGTTAGACTCCTACTGTTCTTTGTATTTCTTCTATTTTAACTTTTTCAGAAACAAAACTGTGCATAAACGATGTGATAGCATAGTTGATCAGTAAAGAAGAAGACACAAATTTAGCTCCTCTTTCTGCAAGGTTTGGAGCAAGGATTTGACCGTAGGTTTTCTGGTGCTGAAGAAGAATATAGACATATATATATATTTGACATGTATACATACGTGTTTGTGTACTATAGATATGTACTCAATGCTGGTAAGTGGATTGTGGAGCTAGTATGTCATGAACCATCCATTATAGTTTGAAGAGGAGAAGCTGAATGAAAACTGTCAAAACAGGCAACAAGTAGTCATATTCATTAGCTCTGATCAGATTCAAATTGATTAGGTCTAACTGTGATTTGAATTTAGACTTTTCACCTTCCTTGAGAGTAGGAAATTGACTATTTCAAGAATCCCCCTCTCTCCCCCCTCTCACTCTTTATTCTTTTTCTTTGTTTAAAACCTTGAATGAAGAAACAATTGAATAATTGACCTGCATAATTGAAATCTCAAAAAGCTTTGTGGGACAGTAAAATAATTTCCCATGCAGTTCTGCTTTTTCCCTGTGATAAAAATAAGTGGAACTGAAGGACTTGTCTGCTTTTCAAAATAGAATGTAAATTATATTAATAGTTTTTAATCCAAACAGCTAAGTTTTCAAACACAATGGAAATACAGTCAATGTAAAAAGAGCCATAATTATTCCACCACTCAATCATAAATATTTAATCCTTTGTTTTATATAAAGAAGCTTTAGAGAGAAAAAAGAATTTCCTCATGTATGCAATATGATTACACTCTAGGTCAAGTTACAAAAGAAAACAAAAATCTTTGTACTATTCAATTTAAATGTTGCTTTGTCACATAATTGTGATGATACATTTATAATTTAAGCAAAAATATCTAAAAGTCTGACAGGCAAAAGGAGATTTAGGGTACCTTGAAAGTTCGGAAAGGAAGAGATAAGAGTGATGAATTACCAGTGATAACAAGTGAAGACTATCAAGGTACAATTTTCTTCAAACTCTGATGATTTTTATTGTATACATTGTAGTAATGAGTCTTCTGTAACCTGTTGACTGTATTCATTCTCTTCGGGAAATATTCAATGAATTCAGAACAGAATAAATTCTAGGTTTACAATTTCCTTATTGTCCTTGATGCATAGCAGTCAGGCATTAATTCTGTGATAGCCAGTGCATAATTCAGAAAGGAATCTGAAATGGAGTATCTAATTTGAATAGAAATTGGAGCTCTTTTAAAGGGACTCAGAAAACACAAAACTCTTTGGAAGAAACAAAAACAAAACAAAATGCCTTAAGGCAAAATCCTCAGAAGTGCTTTTGAATTATTGATGAAGTTACTGTACAATCATTCTTAAAATGAAGTAAAATTATAAAGGCTTATTTATATTGCTGGGATGAAGAAGCGTTCAGTTTCTTCCTTCCTATTTTCTTAAGTCACACTTTCTAGGGAGGATATTTTGATAGTACCATTTATTTATATCATATATAAAAAAACCACACCACCAACCAACCAACTAACCAACCAAACAATTTTTCTAGTAAGTATTAAGCAAAGTGATTGCTAAAATTTACTCAAGGATACTATGTAAGACTTTCTATTTCTGTATGGTTTTGTTCAACATATGTTCAATATTTCCAGTTAAAAATTCCCATGGAATTACATAAGCATTATTTTTTATTAAGGCTATTTGATTTTCAGTTTCTTGTTCTTATGTTTCTACTAATCTCATAATTTCATCTCTAGGTTTCATAGGAACTTTGTAAACATTTCTAATCCAGATAAAGTTACTCTTCAATATACTTAAGTATATCAGTTGAGATTTACTGTCCTTGAAGATAGCTACATTAATTTTTAGGGTTTTGTCTTTTAGGATGTCAAAATGATCACGTAAATAAAAAGGTTTTTTACATACTAAAGCACAGATTTTACCACTGCACCTATATGTATACCTGTGGATGTATATAATATTTGTAAATATTTGTTAGGATCCATTATTTGTAAGGATTAAATGTAAGGATCCAAAGTATCTGTAAGAATCTTTCTTCATCATCTGTCATTGGGGAAATTGATAATGAAGGTATCTCTCTTGTCTTAAAGATAGACAAACTTATCTTTTAGCATAAATCCTCACTCTGTGAATTAGTCCACTGAAATACTGGGACAATCAATGGAATAAGATACAGCTATATCTGCATTATAGAGATAAAAATTGGCCCGTGATACATGAGAAAAAGGTATGTGTGTGCATATATATGCATTTAGTTTTTAGTAACCTTCTCAAGAATAAATCCTAAACCCCTTTCTTGAAAATATGTTGTCATCTATGATGTCTCTGAAATGTTTATTTCTTTTGCCAAGTCATATGAGTGTAATAGTGATCAGAACTCTTGCTTGGCCTGTAATGACCAGCTTAGGACTGGAATAGACCAGCTTGTATTTTGCTCCAGGTTCTTTCTATTCTTATTCACTTCGTATGGCAAGGTTTTAGCAGCAGTGGGGCTGTAAGGCTGGCTTCTGTGAGAAGATCCAAGAAGTGTCAGTTCCAGCCAGCTCTAAGAAGGAACTGCTACTAGCCAAAGCTGAGCCAATCAGTGACTCTGTGGGCACTTCTGTGATAACATAATAAAGAAAGGGTAAAAACCACTGTTCAACAGCAGCTGGGAGAGAGGAGTGAGAGTAGGTGAAAAATAACTATGGTGAGTGAAGAAACAGAGGAACGAGGTGGTCCAAGCACTAGAACAGAGACTCCCCTGCAGCCTGTGGAGAAAACTGTGCTGAAGCTGGTTGTCCCCTTGCACCCTATGAAGGTCCACAGTGGAGCAGATATTCACCCTGCAGCCTGTGGAGGACCCCACACTGAAGCAGATAGACGTGTCATTGTATTGGGTTTGCATAGCAATGTTTTGGTAGCAGGGGGGACTACAGGGGTGGCTTCTGTTAGAAGTTGCTAGAAGCTTCCCCTATGTCCAACAGGGCCAATACCAGCCAGCTCCAAGACGGACCCACCTCTGGCCCAGCACTGAGCTCATCAGTGACAGTAGTAGTGCCTCTGATAACATATATAAGAAGGGGAAAAAGCCTGCTGCGCAACAGCAGCCAGAGAGAGGAGTGAGAATATGTGAAAGAAACAACTCTGCACACACCAAGGTCAGTGAAGAAGAAGGGGGAGAGGGCGCTCCAGGCACTGGAACGGAGATTCCCCTGCAGTGTGTGGTGAAGACCATGGTGAGGCAAAGTGTGTCCCTGCAGACCATGGGCATTAACAGTGAAGCAGATATATCCACCCGCAGCCCGTGGAGGACCCCACGCCGGAGCAGGTAGATGCCTGAAGGAGGCTATGACCCTGTGGGAAACCAGTGCTGGAGCAGGTTCCTGGCAGGACCCGTGGACCTGTGGGGGACCCATGCTGGAGCAGTCTGTTCCTGAAGGACTGCACCCTGTGGAAAAGACCCATGTTGGAACAGTTCTTGAAGAACTGCAGCCTGTGGGAAGGACACATGTTGGAGAAGTTCATGAAGGACTGTATCCCATGGAGATACTCCATGCTCGAGCAGGATTGGTGTTTGATGAAGAAGAAGCAGCAGACACAAAATGTTACGAACTGACCACAGCTCCTGTTCCCCGTACTCTTGTATGGGGGAGGATGTAGAATAGTCAGGAGTGAAGCTGAGCCTGGGAAGAAGGGGGGGACTGGGGAGCTGGTTTTGTTTCTCACTATCTTACTCTATTTTTAATTGGCAATAAATTAAATTAATCTTTCACAGGTCAAGTCTGTTTTGCCTGTGACGGTAGTTGGTAAGGGATCTCCCTGTCTTTATCTCAAAACAAGAGCTTCTTCATTGTATCTTCTCCCCCTGGTCTGCTGAGGAAGGAGAGTGAGACAACAACTTGGTGGGCACCTGGCAGCTAGCCAAGGTTAACCCACCACACCATGTTACAGTGAAAGCAGAAAATACCAACAGTTCTCTTTAATATAATACAAGATAAAAGTACTCCCAGATCTCATATCTAGAAGTCTGTTAACATTCTGAAGAATGAACACTGAAAACTTTGTATCTGTGTACAGTTTCTATTATTCTTACTCGGTCCCAAAATATTTTTAATTGTTTATGAAAACAACATATGAATTTTAATTGAAACATCTCTCTGTTACACATTCAACACCAGCCTTATCTTACTCAAGTCTTTCGGATTTAAGTCACAACTTAATGACTTTTCCAAGAATGTTGTTTTCCATTCTGAAGTTTTTCCTCAGACTCATTTTGCACTGTTGAATAAGTCCTACCTAGCCTCAGTGATTTATTGGCTTTGAGTTGCCCCAGCCAACTTATCACTTGTGCCTTGCTGACCCTGAAGTAATCCAAGATAGTAAGTACATGGCCAATAATAGATGCCATCGGTTAATGTCTTTTGTGTTGTGCGCTAAGCATTCTCCTTATACTTCAGTCTTTTGAATGGATCCCTCAACATTTTATTTGAACCTAAAAGTTTCTCTTACTGGTCTCCAAACTTCTGGTTTTCATTTATTAGATTCCACATGTATTTAATATATTATTTGCTGTTTACTCAGTATACATACTTCTGTTCATCTACTGACAATATATAGAGTGCTTTAGCATGGTATGATTTTATTGACATCTTTATAGCTATAATACTGACAAGTGGTGAAACTATAATTGATTTTTTTTTAATGTTAGCAAAAAGATGTCAAAAAACTTATATAAATTCTTAATATTATTTTCTCTTAGTTACTAGACAGCTTACAAGGGGAAAACAGCAACCCCCTCTTTAAAAAATCACCAACCTAAAAGCCAAATTCAGTGTTTTAGAGAACTTTGTAAAAAAAAAAAAAAAATTACATTTTTATGCATCTTTTATAACACCTTAATGCATAACTATTATAGTCTGAATGTGACCTGAAATAGGTTTTCCATACTAAAAATATCATAATGGTAAACTGCTCTCTAATGTTACTGGGACGTTGACAGGCTGCTGAAATGGGCTGTCAGGAACCTCATGTAGTTCAGCAAAAGGAAATGCAAAGTCCTGCATCTCCCATATGAGGAAAGGTTGACAGAGCAAGGACTGTTTAACCTTGTCATGGTTTAGGCTGGACTGGACACTGAAACAAACGGAGAAGAGAAGGCTCAGGGGGATCTCATCAGCACCTGAAAGAAGACTGTAAAGAAGATGGAGAGAGGGTCTTTTCAGTGGTGTCCAGTGACAGAACAGGATCTAATGGGAACAAACTGAAACACAAGAGGCTCTGTCTGAACATAAGGAAACTTTTTTATCACTGCGAGTGTGACTAAAGAAGTTGTGGAGTCTCCATCGTTGGAGATACTCTAAAGCTGTCTGGAGATGGCCTGTGGCAACCAGCTCTTGGTGACCCTGCTTGAGCCAGGGGCTTGGACCAGATGACCTCCAGACTTCCCCTCTAACCACAACGATTCTGTGATTCTATGATCATATTCTGGGCTGTGAAACAAGTGCCATCTTTCCCTATGGAACATATAGAAACATTTTGCTTAGCATGAAGATGTCAGATACTAAGCCCACCATTACAGGGCTTTATATTATACATCTTCAGTTTATTTTTTTTGATTGTAGTAAAAACGGTAAGTGAAGGATCACATCTCTTGTAAGATGCTTAAAACAAATAAGATCAAGGCAAAGAACTTAAAAGCTATTAGATGTTGGAAGAAGTCCATGACATGAAATAAAGTGTAAAATATGTATTTTTATAACTTTGTATTTGCTTTGAATTAGAAAGTGTGTATATATACATATAAATTATATGTACACATAAGCTATGTTGTTGGAGTTCTTTTAAATATCAGTGCAAACACCTGATTTAGATTCTTAAATCTAGATATTTAAAGCCTGAAAATAGACTTTTAAATACACTGCTTGTGCCTGTATGTTTAAGTACTATCTTCAAGCACATACACTTCAAACGTCCATAACCAGTGTAAGTTCTTGTAGTGAATGAGCAGATAGGACATCAATGATATTTGTAGACAACTTTTTTTTTTTTTTTTCCTATTTTACACTCTGAATACTGAATTTAGTCCATATCCATATCCATTTCAGGAAGACTGAATTGCTTTTAAGCGTCATAATTTTTGACCACATAATTAAGTCTTAAGCCTCCATTGATTGTAACTGTAATTTAGACACCTCAAGCTCAATTCACTGACTAACAACAAAGTCTCCAGCACCATTTGGAGTGATTTAAAGTTTCTGAAAAATTGCCTTGGGGTTGATAAATACGACTCATTACTGGTATCTAGTACCATTTCAGGTTTCAGAAGTTCCCACCTGGGCTTCAGTTACCACCACAAAGTGGTTGTCTAACAGATTCAATGTCACATCTGCACCTCTGATGTGTCAGATGACGTTATGCAGCCGTGTATAGACATTTGCATGCTACCTCAGGTAAATTACTGTTGGGTTGGTCAGTATTACTTCTACTTATTGAACATATGTCTAAACAGTGCATGTACCTATGCCTAATATAGGGTGATTTTGTAGTTTATGAAATATTTCATATGTCCTGTTGCCATTTCATAGGGCAAAATGAATTCTGGAATGTATGTTTGAGAACTTTACTGCATTACTGTAATAAGAGATAGCTGGATAAGTTTTTTTTGCTTGTGGGAACTCTAATTAAAATGAATGAAAGCAGACATTTGCAATTACCATTGCAGAATAAGGGGATCAGTTTCAGATCTAACAACTTGGTGCTTACTTTTCCCCAGCTGGGTCTTCCTATTGATAATAATTGGATGCTGGTTCCTTGAAGAGCAAAGGTATAAATTACCAAATGTGTTGCAATCTGACAGAACAGAAGAAGTAATTTTAATGTAAATGGAAACGAAGAGATGATTGTCTTCATATAAGCTGAAAAAAAGGACCACAAGGCAACTCTAACCTTGCTAACATCCAGAAAAAATATGTACATGAAATACAATAATTGTATTTATAAAGTTCATTCATTTCAATGTTATAAATTAGTGATTTCCTCCCAAGAAATTTCAAAACTACTATTTTAAATAAACTGAGATTCCTAGAATTCTCAACAGTTGTCATGTAGATTGGTCTCATAACAACTCTCAAGAACCATTCCCTCTCAGCTGAGATTTTGCTCTTTTGAACAGACCAGATGTCATTCATCGAGAAAAATATTCTCTCAGAGGCACAACAGTGCCTGAGAGTGCCAACATAAATTGAATGAGAAGGCTGAAATTCAAAGAAGAGGCCTTATGCGTTAAAAAATTATGGAAAATCTTTACCAACTGTCATAGACTGATACCTTTTTCTTTCAAGGCTCTCATTGACAGAAGAGTGTGTAGATAAACACAAAAGTATTCTTCAAGCACCATTTAGTTGGCAGTTCATTTTCTCCACATTCTATAATATCAAAAACTCCATATTGATTTAAGCTCCACTGCTTCAATTGGTGTGAACAGTTAGATTCAGACACATTAGACCTGAAGATAGAAAGCCTTTATCTTACAGTCAGAGCCCTTCCTACGACAGTTTGATATAGCAAGTAGCATCAACAGTTCCAGTGATAAAATTGGTTGGTCTATTGGATTGACAAGAAACATTTTCTTCATTGATCTTGTCCTGTTTTTCTGAAGACCTCTGCAATCTTATTTGTCAGTAAAAATTACTGGGTGTGTTTTTAATTTTTTTTTTTTTTCATAAACACACTGCATTCCCTGTGTTTAAATGCCTTTGAGACCTATTAGGTGTATTTACAAAATTGTTCTGGAAAAATGCATGAAATAATTTCTGTTAGCTGTTACGAAACCTAAGCAGTAAATCTCTAGGCAATAGAAGTAATGTAAGACAGTGAGAAGTACTTGATGAGAAGACAATAGGAGAGAAGCAGTTTTAAAAAATTTCTGTATTCATGTAGATATTTTTGTTTACCATTTCATCATACTTTTCAGACATCAGTATGACTCGTTTTTCCTTAGGATATTTTAATAAAATAAGGGAATACTGTTTTCTGCATTTTGCAAATAGAGAATTTAAGTACAAAGTCACCAAATCTTAGTGTCAAGAGGCCTGGACACTAAAATGGGTATTGAGTGTATAAATTTTAGCTGGACCACAATTACAAACCTGAAATCAAATTCTTAGCTGTTACTGAATCTTGGAAACATTAAAAATATGTACGTAGGATAGGATAGGATAGGATAGGATAGGATAGGATAGGATAGGATAGGATAGGNAAAAATATGTACATAGGATAGGATAGGATAGGACAGATCAGATGAATGGAATGGAATGGAATGGAATGGAATGGAATGGAATGGAATGTTTCAGTTGGAAGGGACCTACAATGATCATCCAGTCCAACTGCCTGAACAATTAGGGGCTGACCAAAAGTAAAAGTATGTTATTAAGGGCATTGTCTAAATGCCTCTTAAACACTGACAGGCTTGGGGCATTAACCACCTCTCTAGAAAGCCTGTTCCAGCGTGTGACCATCCTCTTGGTAAACAAGTGCTTCCTAATATCCAATAGGAACCTCCTCTGATGCAGCTTTGAACCATTCCCACGTGTCCTATCACTGAATATCCCGAAGAAGAGCTCAGCACCTCCCTCTCCACTTCCCCTCCTCAGGAAGCTGTAGTGAGCAATGAGGTTGCATCTCAGCCTCCTTTTTTCCAGACCAGACAAACCCAAAGTCCTTAGCTGCTCCTCACAGGACATGCCTTCCAGAAGGTGGATCACCTTTATGAAATAAAGTACATTTATAATCTTTCATTTCCTGCAGCTACACTGTGTCTAAAGTTGCTAAGCTGCTGGGTGTCAAACTCAAGTAAGAGAGATTTGTAAGACTTGTAAGACTTCACAAGACATGCTTTCCTTTAGTTGTCTTAGACAAGAGGACTGATTTTTTTTTAGATATTTCCAGAGAAAGTGTAGCCATGTTGCCTTGTAATACAGTATTGTCATTGCTAGTAGGCCATAGGTTTTGTACGGAGTTTTCAAGTCATAAGGACTGAGGCTTGTCAGCCCTGCTCTTTTTCGGCTTTTTTGGACCTGTCTGCAGATTAGTTCTATTAGTTTATCTGTAACAGTTGGTTTTCTAATTGACCAGATAGCTATGGTTAATTTGTTTTACTTTTGTTAATCTTTTTATTCTAGCAACATATTTTGTGACTACTCAGTGAAGGACTCCAAACGTTACTGACTCACCAAAATACCCAACTATCACCACCAGAATGAAACTACCAACCTTAGGACTGCTGAAGCAGAGGAAGGGAGAGTGTAACATGAAAAGGGATAGAAACTAAGTGGTTTTCCTGATCACAGTGTCCTGTCTTCCAGGGAAACTGTTGGCAAGAGACTGGCTGGGCATTGGTCTGCTTGTGGGAGGTGGTGAGCAACTACTTTTGCATCACTTGCTTCTTTTCCTCTTTCATAGATTCATTATTGTTTGGGTTGGAAGGGACCTTTTAATATGATCTACTCCAGCTGCCCCTGCCATGGGCAGGGACATCTTCCAATATCTCAGGTTGTTCAAAGACCTGTCCAACTGGACCTTGAACATTTCTAATGATGGGCATCCACAACTTCTCTGGGAAATCTTTTCCAGTGTCTCACCACCTCATCATAATAAATTTCGTCCTTATATCTAATCTAAACCTACCGTCTTTCAATTTAAAGCCATTGCCCCTTGTCACTACAGGTCTGGTAAAAAGTGTTTCTCCATCTTTCTTACGAGCCCCCATTAAGTATTGAAAGGCTGTAATAAGGTCTCTTCTCCAGGCTGAACAACCCCAACTCTCTCAGCCTTTCATCATAGGAGAGGTGTTCCATCCCTATGGTTATTTTTGTGGCCCTCCTCTGGACATGCTCTAAGGTGTTCATGCGTGTAATATGTCATGTGCAGTAATCAGAAAGACAAAGCATAAGACACAGTGGATTGGAAACATGTGCCTCCTCCAAGTACAAGATTACTTTTTCTTTTCTTTTATAAGGTGGAAGGATATAAAGAAAAATGAGAGAAAACAGGAAAAGTAACAGAAAGTGTTCTTCAAGTAAAAGGCAGTATAACAGGAAAGCCAACTTCTATTTTGAATAAAATAAACACCATTTTCTGCTGCATTTTTTTATCCTGGGCCCAACCTGTGCCTAACCATTAATAAAATTACCCAGTTGAAGGCATGCATTTTTCTGCATTCCCAAATACATACACATGTGGTAGACATATCTAGGGGAAAAAAAAACCCAAACTGAAACACACACAAAAAAACCAAACCCCAAACCCGCCACCTGTTTCTGGAAGTAAAATTGTTTGTGTGAATTTCTATGGTAAAATGAGGGAAACTATACATTAATGATTGATTTGAAGTATGAATGAACTGTCAAAAATATTTGCAAATGTATTTTCCTTTTATTAACTATGCTGTTGCATTTCTCTGTTTTCAAGATGTTAAATGCTTGAGGAGTACCTATCTTCATAAGGATACAGACTATGATTACATTCATAAAATAGGATTTTTTTTTAATTCTTCTCATTTTAAAGGTATTTAACTTTTCTGTAGTCAAGAAAAGAGAAAGCTCAACTAACATACCTCTAAGGAAATTGCAAAAGTTTATGAGAAAATTAATTTCTTAGAACTTAATCCAGTTATTCAAAATGTCCCTGTGTCAATCCCATAATAACTAAATGTGAATCAATTGATTTAAAATAAGTTTATTATACATTATTAGATTTTATCATAATTAAGTAATATACTTTTAGATTCTTGTCAACTTAGCACTGTGTTTATTATAAACACACTAAACTAATTTCTGACCCACATGAAGTTGTGCAGCAACCTTAAAAATGGTCACAAAGGTCTTCACGTGGAAATGTTTACAATGTTAACTGGTTACCAAAAGTGAGATGAATTTTACCATAAAAGCAGCAGTGATTAATTAATTTTTATGTTTATAATATTTGTGGGTTTTTTTCTTAACTATGGTTCAGTAAAACAACACAAAGCTATTGGCATTAAAAAACTAGATAGTGAAAACTCCCCATCTATTTTGTCCTTATTTGACTCTTTTGTCCTTTTTTTGTTTCAAGATGAGTCAAAGTTAAATATATAAATTTTGGCTGTTAGAAGTTTTAAACCTCCTGTTTATAAATTTCTGTTTCCCATAACCTATTGATATATGCTGTATATTTCCATCCACTATTGCATATTCATGTAATTTATACAGCCAATCAAAATTCAGGAAATGTAACTATGCATTTCAGTAAAATATCCACAGTTCACATTTAAGGGTTTGTCAATTAAATCATACAGACAACAGACTAAATCGAAAGGTTAAATTATGTAGAATATGTATTTGCTATTTACCATACTACAATTGTCACAAAGTACAGTCTCATGTACAAAACCGTTGACTGACTTGGGCGTTAAACAAGCATAATTAGAGAGAAAAGCTACTTTACAGTCAAGAATCTGGCTAGGTTGAAAAGACAACTCCATAAATACCTTCAGAAGCATGTTTATTTTCCTTGCTTACGTAGACACTACAGATATTTATCTTAATGGCGAGGTGATTCAGATTTGTGCCTGGTTTAGACATCTTATGCAGTCACACTGAGTAAAGGTGTCATGTAAGTCATGAGTTAAACCAGGTCATCCAAGAGTTCCCACCTAATTCCAGCAATTAATAGTCATCCACCTTTGCAGTGTAGGGACAAATAAATATAGCACGAGTTTATATTAGTATTTTGGTTTGGCTTAGGCATGCACTTCTAAGGCAAATCTTGCAGTCATTCCCACTAACCATTGTTTTGTACACCTTGTGGGGTGGTCTTCAGTGTTTGAACTGGATTCCTTCCTAAAGTAAAAAGTAGTGCCAGCTACTAATGAATGCCCAGCTCAGGAGGCCATTCTGAAGCCAGTTAGAATTAACTTCCCTGAAATACATACACTGTTCATGTCAGGTCCTCCGCACTAGCTGCTTCACCTTAACACTATTAATTCGGCTGAATTATTTGCTGATATAGACATAACCACGCTAGTGCAGTTTGTAATTGTTCCAAGGTTATATAAATTATACTTATGTAATTTACTGTGTTTCTGATACTCATTTAGTTGCCTAAAAATTTAGACAAAATTTCCATTCTCTGTCATTCCCATTATGTCTTTGAGCAATGTGTGAGTACAGAATGACTGTGTCGGAGCTTGTGCTGTTGTAAATCTTCATGACTACCTCACACAAGTTGAAGGGGATATAGAGGATCCTTTTCATTGTGCTAGGGAAAGGAGCTGCGGCTCAGTGGTGTGGAGATGGAAGTATTCTAGTCAAGCAAAGGCCTGGAATAACAGGAAATAAGGCAGTAAATTCTGACTGAAGCAGTCCATCTACAGATGGAATTGTGTCTGGATGTCAGACAATCTCTCCATCTTTCCTAAAGCAAGTCTGGCAATAAGGTATTTTCCACAAACTATTGCAACCAATTTACAGAAAGCAAAATAAGTACATTGAGTACAAAACAAAACAAATTCATGCCTAAAGTAAGATTACGTGCTGGTAGTCCCACTCCTTAGCTGTCTTCTCTAACTCTTGGAAAATAGTTCTTCCCCAGTTTTCATGTGATTTAATAGAACCGTATAGATCCAAGTTTATTCCATATTGATTGACCTGGTATTAATGCATGAATTGTGTTTTCATGTGCTTTCAGCTTTGTTTCAACTAAGCTTTTTTTCCTCTTCAACTATTATTCTCAGCAGGAATTTTGTACATAATGTGGTCGTACTAAGCCAAGCATCATAATAAGCTAATGCTGTTATTAACCTTGAGGCACTATAGGCCAATTAAAGCATTTTAAATGTTATTATTGGACCACCTTAACTGGACCTTGAGAATAGCAAAGTTAAGATCTGAAAAAGAAACTGAACTTTTTACACAGCAGCCATCAAATCAGTACCAGCTGTGGGGCTGCAAGTCTGAGGTAGCTTGTATGCAACGTCAATAAAATCTCAAAATCCTTTCTATGTTTACCCTATCACAAGGTGAATGTGAAAACCATTGTGCTTAATTCTTGCTGACAAATACTTTCACACATATTGGCAAACAGTCAGCTGCAGTTGAATAGAACAAAGCAGCTGCTTGCAAAGCTCAGCCAAGAGCCAATAACTGTTAGTCTTCTTTCTCCTCTGCAGCGCACTAAGGGATTGTGTCAAAAAGTCAGACACATATTTCAGATGCCCAAAAGAGACATTCTTGCATTACAATTCTTTTGTCTGTACATGCTCATGGAAGAACATCAGTTATTCCCCAGGCACAGACTGATTATGTGATCTGTTCACTGAAGAGTCTGGGAAGTCCTGGTGGGATCCTGCTCTGAAACTGCTATTCTCTGCATGATAATAATAAACTTGTCTTGGGGCCATTGACTTTGTTCCTGCCAGTCAAGGATTGTCCTTCCTTCACCCTGAATGTCCCTCATGCCAAAAAACTCTCAGCAGAGCTGTAACACACCTAATACAATAAAAATGCATCCTATGCATAGGCTTCCTATCAACTTGTCTGACAAAAATCCACCTGTGTGTACTCATCTTAAGAAAAACTTTTAGAATTGACCCTTAATGATTTTGTGAAGGATAGTGAGACAGCAGAAACCATGCTTGAACCTTCACAGAACTATGAGAAACAGTGTCTTCCCAAAATTGTAAGCCAAGTATGATGCACTGCTTAAGCTGTGAGCCTACATATGGTATGTTTATTGCTTTCTAGACACAGAATTCTAGGCCAATTCTCTGCTGGAAGGGATTAAAAAGAAATCATATAAAATTTAGCTTAATATTGGAAAATTACAGTGATTAATGTCTTCTCTAAAAAGACTAGGAATTTACTTTGTATTCTTTATTCAAAGAAAAAGGAAACTATTCATTGGCATAGATTCCTGACTATTAAAGAAATAGGATTGGATTTTTGAAAAGTATCATGAAATTGTTTGTGGTATAAACCCTTTCTCATTAACTAATAGCTCTTGATTATGCTATTTAGGTTGTATCTTCTTGTAACTTTGATGGAAAAGATAGCCGGTGGATTATAACCAAGAGATCCTAGTTATATTTTTTTTTACTCCAGGCAATGTTAGCTATTCAAGTGATGGTTAGATTGGGACTGAAGTTGCCTCATCTGTACAGCTGGGCTTGTTGCCTTCACAGAAATCCTTAAAGGACATAAATTAAAATTGCTACATGAAACATAGACCCTCAATCTTAAACATGAACAAGTGTTACTAAAGTGCTTTTTCATATAGAGAAGTAAAGATATCAAATTCTAGAGGACTATTTTTTGTTTGTTTCCTGCTGTTAAGTAAAACAAAAGAAATCATTCAAATACCTGGAGGTTCTAGTAATAAGTCAACAAAATCATGACCATAAACTCCATAACTCAGAAGGGGTCCTTCAAAATGTTCTTAAATTATTGTCATTTGCATCAAAACAAATAAAACACTTTATAATCAGTCTCAATGTTTTCTGAAAAGCAAGTATTAAAAGGAAGGACCAAAATCTCGAGTCTTGGCTTTCTTGCAAACCATTCATCAACCCTTTCCTGCTTTCAGAAATTTGTCCTGACACATCATTTCCTATCTTTTTTTCAAAAGGCCTCAAGTGGTATTCAGCTGATATTTCTGAATTCCAGTAATGTGTCTTCATTCAGGTGCTATCTTATCTTTCCATACTCAGCTGTGTTCTGTTTACCAACAAATGATAGCCATTGTACTGACAGATAAGTTCAAGCTATTCTGTAGATATAAGTGCAATAGCAAGTTACTCATGCAGGACTTGATTTCACTTAAAAGCACAAAAGCACACAGAGAGTTTATTTCATGACTTGAACTAGAGGAAAAGTGAATCAATATCCACTTCCTTTTGGTCACCTTTTTAAAGTTTGATAGTTAATAGTTTTATATTTCAGCACTTTAAAAAGTCCATGAAGATCAAAAAAAAAAGGAAGGAGGAGAGGAGAGGAGAGGAGAGGAGAGGAGAGGAGAGGTCCTTCTAAGGATAAGAAAGATTGCAAAACTGGAAAAAACGCACAAAACTAAACAAAAATTTTCCTAAGAACCATGACAACATTAGTTTCATAAGAATTATTTTAATGTTTCCCAATTTCCTTATCTCATTTCTTTAATCATATCTTTTTTTCCCACCCCAGACAGCATGTTGTCCTTGTAGGAATAGCTTAAGTTTCAGTGATCCATTTCAACCTCTTCTTTTCTTTAGAACATTTATTCCTGAAAGGTATGTAACTCTTCAAATGGGGTGAATTTTAAAAGTTTCTGGAAAGTTCGCAAAAGCTAGTAGGAATGTCATTTTCTCCATTTCTTTTTGAAAGGTCAGCAGTGGACTTTGCTCAGATTTTCCTCTAACTGAAGAAAGTGACTTGAAATTCCTCACAGCCTTAAATGAGATCTCCAAGATCAGTTAATTAAAACCCACCTGTCTCTTTCTGTAGTTTCACTGAGCATTAAAGTTGGAGTACCAGGCAGAATTCAGCAGGATTCAGGGGAATGTTCACAGCTGTTGATGAATAAGGAAAAGATTATAACTTTTTGACATATAATATTTTTGTTAGAATTAAAGTAATAAGTTTTGTTAACAGATTTGATGGGCTGGAAAGCAGGAATAAGAAGGAGAATGGCATAAGAAGAATAGAATTTCTTTGCTTCTGCATTTAGGTGGTAGGTATATAATTATGCACCACTTAAGTTTAAAACACTGTAAATTGCTGTCTCAAAGCATTATGGATAGTCACTGTCCAAAGCCATGGACTACTTTATAAGTTTTGTTGAATGGAGTCGCATGCTTTGCCTTTGTGATCAATCTACTTTGTCACATTGGTTTATTTCGCCTATTTGTTACCAAATATATCAGTATGGGATCTAATATCTACCCTTTCTTTCTGTGTAAACTCAAAAAACGAATACTGAACATTTCCCAAACTGTGTTATTCGCCTGTATGCATGGATTGCACGAAGGGGTGCAGAGTTTGCAGCTCTGGAGCGTGTGTTTGCTGGCCTCTTGTGCAGGGAGCGCTGGTGCAGCCGGCAGGGGTCATTGTGAGACCGCGCTGGCGCATCTGTCGTCCCGGTAAAATGTGCCTTGATTTCAAACGGCCTTGTTCTCCCGCACAAAACATACACAGCTCACCCTGTTGTAAAACGCTGGAAGGGACTTTCCATTTTGATTCAGCTTTTTTTTTTGTTTTGGTTTGGTTTTTTTTTGTTTGTTTTTGTTTTTCTTGCTATACTAAAACACAAAAATGCATCACCTAAAAAGAATAATAAAATTCCACTTGAAAAAAAAAAAAACCAACCCTGCAGTGAAGTTTTTCTAATTCAGACCAGTAAGTCTGTCAAAGTTGCTAAGCTTATTTCCAATTGCCAAGTAAGTTCACCTTTCTTCACAAGCCTTAAAGGGACTCATGAATCATAGTGGTAGCCTAAAACACTTCACATAGACTCTCACAATTAAGCCAGTGGAATATTACAACCTGATAAGAAATGGAATCAGCAAATACATTGAATACTCAAGTTACAGAGAAAGGAAAGCTATTAGCAGAAACTCATTTTCACTACATTAAAAACAAAGGAGAAAAAAAAAAGAGGCTTTTTATTACTTTCTACAAAATAGTTTTAAAATGAGCACTGTAAAGAAGTGCCTAATTGAGACAAGGCTGTAATCAGACTAGTAACTTCTTTAAAGAGAGCTTGGGGTAGGAAATGTAACGATAAAGTCCAAATAGAATGCTTTAAAGGTAATTGCTCTCTCCTCACATACACATAGAAAGGTCAAGTGTAACTAGACTCTCAGAGCAGGTTGGATTTCTCATATCCTACGTTATCTAAATAAGCAGATCTGCCAATGACACTAAGGAAAGGGTTTTAAGTCCCAGTGTTAGCACCTACCCGGCAGATTTGAAAGACGAATGTTTTTCTCTGGAAGAAATGAATCAAAGACAGAATTAAGTCCACCCCCATTTGAAATGTGCTGCTATGTTTCTACTCTATTCTGAAATCTACTTGAAGAAAAAAGCAGAAACACATTTAAAACCAAAAGCAAACAAATGTTCTTTTCTTTACAATGAACAGAAACAAACCCAAAGCTTACCTATGAGCAGGAAAAAAAAAAGAGGAAAAATTAAGACCAAGGTAATTGAAAGACTACCACTGATGACAAGAACGAATATTTAATATTGGTGTTTTGATTCATTAAGCTTTCTGAATCTTGTAACTTGTATGCATTTGTGGAGTTAAATCCTGGAGGTACAGGATTTATGTACCACAGGTACATAAATGCCACAGAATGACATCCTTGATGGACCTACTAACACACCACTTTTCATATATCAAACTTTATGATTCACTGATTAATTTTCCATGGATTTTTCTAAAGAAATGTCCATGTTCTGTTCTTTAAATTTTATACAGCGATTTTTCTTTGTTTAGACCTTTAGGAATCCATTCAGATTCAGAGGAAAGAATAGGAGGAAGTAGGAGGAGAATGTAAGCATTTTTTTAAGTTATATTTTGTTGAAGAAATTCATACAGCCTAAGAACATACAGGAATACTTTCTAATGAAAAGAATCCTCTTTCCCCTTTGAAATGGTATAAATCTATGGGAACACAATCTCTGAACAGTTTTTTTTTTTGAGAGTTTTCTGCTTTTGCTTGTGTTTTGAATACTATAAAATGTAATAAATAATTCTGCCTACATTCTATGACTGCATAGCATGAGAAAATGAATTATAGAAAAATTATTCTCTTTCCATTACTGAGTATCTTTTAACTGAAATTATTACAGAAAATTATTTAATTTCCAGGAGGTTGTAAGTGCTTCAGGAACACTTATCAGGTCTAAACAAATAAATAAATGTAAAATTCTTTTGAAGTCTTTCAGTAAAAAGTAATTACAGGTAAAGATTAGCAACTTCCTTTTGATAGAACCCCTAAAGAAGCTTATAAATTTTGTGTGCATGGCAACATTATTTTTCTCATAGTGGTGATAAAGAATGACAGAAGTACTTTATAACAGACTAAAGTATGTTAAAGTGGAAGAGTATATACATGTATCTCAAGAGAGAGAGATTTGTAATGTTACTTAATCATTTTAATTTTGACAGAGTTTCAAAATACTGCCAGACCAGATGTGAGAGGGAATTTGTATGGTTGCAGACTGCTTCTGTTGTTGTTTCTATTTCTCCTTCTTATGGGCTGATGCCAACGTGGAAGCTCTAAATTAGGAAGCTATAATAAGAATGTATATGACACTACTTTGGTTAGCCAATCATACCAGTAAGTATGATAAGTAGGAGAGAGTAGGATTATGTCACAGCTGGTGATATAATTACTGTATAAATTACTCTTTAATAGCTTCTGTGCTATGTATTAAGGAACATGTCTCTCAGTTTTACCAATTAACCTACTGAAAAAACCTCCCAGTAAATTCTGCTGTGTAACTGGAGAGACAAAGTATTGCTCCTCTTATTTTTACATTGTTCTATCTGAACATATATTTTTCATTAAGTTTTATAAATTTGTAGTGGAACAACAGCAAACAAATGAATTTTGTATGACTATAAAATTTTCTGACACACAAAATGAGGACATATTACATTTCCTTGACCTTCTACCTTTCCAAAATTCTCAGCATGAAAAGAAACATGTTTCTACCTCAAAATGACATTCTCCTGGCTAACAGCTGTAAAGTCACCTTACTCAATGTTTAGATTGTATTCTGTAAGCATTAGTATCTCAAAAGAGTTGATCTGAATTTCAAGTCAGATGAAACCAAATGTCACTCTTAGCAAAGCACTAAATTGATCACATCTATTTTTTTGATTTGACAAAGAAATTAAATACTGCCCTTCTGTCCTTTCCTGTTTTCTTTTTTTTCCCCCCTCTCTTTGATGAAATACTGGGTTTAGTTTCTGTTCAATGCTTAATCCTGTAAGCCATTCAGTCTATTCATGATGCAGTAAATGTCCTCGAGCAATTATTTAACTTAAATCATGAGCTCAAAAATGAAATACTTGTCTACATGTTCTCTTGCTGTAATGCTTAGTACTTCAAAGGATCAACAAGATTTCAGTGCCACTAAGCAGGTCGTAGTCAGGGATGGGACTTATCTTAGTTTAAAGAAAACATCCAAAATTGATCACATGAACTTTGCTGAGAAGCTATTTCCTCCACTGACTATAAAGCTGGCCTGAAATGACTAGGCTGCACATCTCAAGCCTCAGTTCAGACGCTTACATAAAGATGTCTAATGCAATTTGGGATGCCATAAGGTACCCTAGCTGGCCTCCAGATGCCACTCCAGAACCACATGGGTTTTCCATAGATCCTTAGTTATACATGTCACCTCTGAGGTATGATGGTCATTTTCAAAGACCTAATTGTGGACAATTGAAGTGGGCTTCAGCTTCTCAGATGAGGAAAGTTCTCTGCCTGCATTGCACAGAAGACTGTTAAGGAGGAAGTCAACTAGCAAGTTTTAGATGCCTCAAAATGTAATAGAATCATAGAATGGTTTAGTTTGGAAGGGACCTTGAAGATCATCGAGTTCCAAACCCCCTGCCACAGGCAGGGACACCTCCCACTAGACCAGGTTGCTCAAAGCCCCGTCCAGCCTGGCCTTAAACACCTCCAGGGATGGAGCTTCCACAACTTCTCTGGGAAACCTGCTCCAGTGTCTCACCACCCTTAGAGTGAAAATTTTTTCTTAATATCTAATCTAAATCTACGTTCTTCCCGTTTGAAGCCATGCCTCCTCTTCCTATCACTACATGCCTGAGTAATAAGTTCTTCCCCAGCTCTCCTGTAGGCCCCCTTAAAGTACTGGAAGGCTGCAATAAGGTCTCCCTGGAGCCTTCTCTTCTCCAGGCTAATGAACAACCCTTGACTACAGCTTTTTGGATTACATTTTGAATTAGGTTTAGATATCTGAGATGGGTAGATTCTGATGTGAAAGCACCCTTTTTCCCCATTGTTTATAAAAGAATGGATGGCTTCTGATGTAAACAGTTACCTTATGGGCATCTATTTTGGTATTGAGATGCTCACCCATGGATATCTAGTGTTATTTCAGATAGAGTGTTCCAGCTGGCCTCTACCTGCCTCTCCATAGGCATAGTCACCCATAGATCCTAGGTTATAGGTACTAGTCCCTCGTAGACATTTCAGATTCTCACACAGGGAATCTCAAATGACAATGAGTACCTATATTTCAGTAACTGCATCCTACTTCAAAAGATAGGTGAGCAAGAGCCTACCACAGTGCCAAGAATAAAACATGACAGCAGTCACATTTTTCTTTTTTTGTATGTAGCTTGTGTGGTTTTTTGTTTGTTTGTTCCATCAGAGTAATTTGGAGTAAATTCTGGTATATCTGGGATCACAGGTATACAGAAAATATAAATATGTATTCCAGGTAAAAAAAAAATAATACAGAAGAACAAAAAATGCCAAAGATTACAGGACCTCACAGACCACTACAGGAAAATCTCTACAGTTGAGTGAGAAAAATGAAAGAGTGACAACCTACCAATTTGTCTCATTTTCTGTATACATGAATCAGTATCAGATTATATGCTCAGAAAAGTTGTGTTGGGTTTTTTTAAAATATAATTATATAAGCAAGTAGATCTTGTTATTTCAAGGAACCAATGGGCTGGTTGGATTATCTGAAGCAGAAGGAATTGGAAGCTAGGAGCCTGATCACTGAAGAAATAACTATGGAAAAATACCAAATGCTGAGGAGAAAGCTCAAGTTTAATTTATGCTGCATTGCTGTTATTAGAACGCCTATTGAAGTCCCAGGGAGGATAAGTGTTAAGAATCATGTGCAGACCCAAATCAGACTGCATACGGTCTTCAGACTACTAGAATAAGAATAACGAAAAGAAACTATTGAGAGTTTAACATTTGCAGCCTTCCACCGAAGTTTGCTTCTCCTGTAATGTCAATAATCCCAGTTAATGACCACAGTGCATGAATCTTTAAAATCCTTGTCTTTGTCAATAAAAATTTGTTCAAAGAGTTCTAGAATTGGTTTCAGAATATTTTCACAGCTTTCCTGAAACAGGTAGAACTTGAATAAACATAACCTAGTTTGTTAAACCATGTAATGAGTATCAAAATTAAATTGTCAGCACATCCATCTCTGCATCAACTCAAAATCAATAAACTGAAACAAAGCAAATATTAAATACCTTCTATTTTGGGGGGGAAATGAATAAAACTTTTTCTTTCCTTCTAATCCCAGTGTTTTGTTTAGAGAGTGAATGTACAGAATAGTAATTATCACTATTGTTATTCACATTTTTTTGGGGAAACAGATCACCTTTAAAGCATACTAGGAATGGATGGAATGCTGTAACTTTTTTATCACATATTTGAAGCTGTTGTCTGAAATGATAAAATCCAGTCATAGATTGACACCAAAAGTAGAGTGTAACTTTAGTAGTCAATGATAAAATCTGGTCATTGTAATATAGAGTTCTACTCATACATACAGATAAGGGTGTTATGCTTTCTTCTTTCTTTTTTCCTTTTTTCAGTAGCATATTGAATGTCCTGTCAAAAAAGACATGTCTACTGATAAAATGTCAAGATTTTTATTTTTTTTCTGAAAACATTAGATTCATTCCAGGGATGTTCAGTGCTATATCAGACCAAGTAATATTTTCTAAACTCTGTTAATAATTTTTTATATCATGAATTTATCCAGGAAGCAGTATCTTGAAGAGCTGAAAGCCTAATGAAATTAGACATAGTTACAGTATTTTCACTGCTATTAGTATTGGCCTTACACTTTAAGACTTCTGCTTTGAAATACTAAATATTTTCAAAAGCATAGTGTGATATTTCCAGATCTGCATGTGGAGTATTTTTTGGTTGTTTTGCTTTTGCTTTTGTTTTTTTTCCCAGTGCTTGAAATTGAAGTGAGAAAAATTGCTGATTTGTGGGAAAAAAACAACCAACCTTGTTTTAGGAAATGTAATTTACTACAAGTTTCAAATTTCCTGAAAAGTTTGGTTTATTCTTTGAAGAAATTTTCCCTTTAGTAAAGGTTTACATTACAAAAGGCAACTCATTGATGTTATTTCTGAATAATAATTCCACGATAGATAGATCGGTAGATAGACAGACAGATAGGCAGATATGGATTAAATATATATATATTCACAGCCACATGTATACATAATACATTTATACATATATCTATACAGATAGATGCTGTCCACTTATAAAGGTATTTGTATAAAAAACACATAGCATCTGTTATTCCACCTTTAGTGGAATTAATGAGATTAATGAAATGAACATTATTAGTTAAGAAATGTCATGAAGAATCAGACTTTAAATAAAATAGCTCTACTGTTTATGTAGTACCTGTAAAGATCGATTTGGCTCAATACCAGACCATCTGGTTTCAATACAGTGATCTGGGTCTTCTCTGCTATCAGAGAATTCTTTCTTACAGAAAAGATGAATATTTTCTTTATGATCAACTGATGTTTGTAGCATGAACTTTTTCCCTCCATTCCCTTGTACTAATTCAAGATCAAGCATCAAGCAGAAGTAGCAAAGTCAGATTGATGAACTGTTATAAAATTTAGTGGCTACATCTTTTGCCATCATTTTTTCTCACTATGAATGGTTTTACTCACAATCACAGTTAACACAAGTGTATTGTATGGTCACGTTTCTTGCCTGTGGCAAGAGTAGAAGTGTGAGAAAAAAATACAAATGTCCCTGAAACAGCTAATTGTTATTAATGAAATAGTTTAGGCTTAAAGAATTGACAAAACTGTCATTTATAGCCACATTTGAACACTGAATATATATGAGGACTCAACAACCACTGAAAATAAAACACATACTGATTCTATCATTTAAATCAAAGTAATGGACATGATTTCAATCTGCATCCATTCACTCTCCAAAATAAACACAGAATACTATATAATAAAACATTTTTTCTTATAAAAAATAACTTTTCAAATATGTTTACATTGCTCAACCTTTTTCATCCTTTTCATGATTGCTATCATAGGCTTATGAGGGTATTTCATTCTTTGCATGAGAAGCAGTAATATGGTAATGTACTTGTCCTTGCTTAGAAAAAATATGTTGGTTTTTATGTAACAATTAGGTTTCACATAATTGGAAATGGAATAGTCAGCAAATTTTGGCCTAGCTTTCTGCATGTCTAACTTCTTTATATTGACTTGAGCAAGCCTTGAGTCAATCTCCTGAAACCTTATTACAGGATTTTGCTTTATTCAGTCACTCATGTATTAGTATATTTATTTAAAATCAGCATTTCTTAGCTCCTTGTTGTATTCACACTATTTCATAGGTGACTAGGAAGTTCCCATAACTTAGAAAGGTTTTCAGAAATGTTCAGAATTTTACATTTAGATCACAGAAATAGATACACTAAAAACAAGAGGATGACTAAAGTAGAGGGAAAATTTCACTACAAACCTTTAAAAATATTTTCAATTGTTGTTCTTTGTTATATTTTCCTCACATAAAAGTGATCAAAATGTTGATCTTTTGGTCCAAATGTTAACCAGTCATAGCTATAGGTCACTTTATAGTAAAGTGGGCAAACTTTAATAATAAATGAACCTCAGAAGATAACTATATGCTATTTCCTTCCAAATAACACAGTCAGGATTTGTAGAGCTCACAAAAGAAAAGGTCAGATCAGAAGTTTTCAGTCTTGTCTATGCAGAAGCTTAAACCACTTGGCTTGCTTTTGTCTTATGGGAAGGACAGAAAAATAGGATAATATTTCCAGAATCACAGAAATTGTTTGAATTACGAAATTCCTACATCATATAGGTGATTTTGATTTGTTTTTCCTTGAAGCAAAAGTCACCAGCTTTAAAATCGTTTATATCTATTTGTACATCATTAATGTTTATAAAGCTCTTACTGTTCTCTACCAGCCAGGAAATGTGAGCTCTAGTACTTGAGTACACTGAGATCGTTGTACCCCATTCTGGCCTATCCTGGCAGTAAAAATGGCTTTATGTTGTAAATTATGTATTTGTATTTTGTAAGATAACAGGTGGTGCTACTGTGAATGAGAAACAGGATCTTGGTTACTTTGTTGTTTGTTGCACTGCAGAACACTTAAATGATTACATCAGATTTGTTGGTTTTGTTTTCCCCAAAGGGTTTCCTGCGACACAACTGTAACTTTGTCCTTGCCAAGAAAAGTCAAACGGAATATTAAAAAGGTAGCAGAGCATATACCTGAACAACTGCAAATAAGGGAGACAAAATGAAAGCTCACCTTGTAAGTGATATAGATTTAGCAGCCTTCCTAGGCTTAAAAGCCAACGCACACCGTCCCCCCGCCCCCCGCCAAAGGAAAAAAAATCAACCCAAACAACTCATCATGGTTAGTGCACTCGGAGATAAGTAACTATTGGAAAAGCAGTAATCTTTTTCAACATTCATCCGCAAAGTCTTTTGAAGTAAAGATATGTTTCAAGTCTTCATGTATCCCCCTGCTAAAACTTACAGAGGATGAGTTTTGTTCCAGCATAAGAGATATTTCCATACATAGGTTAACAGAGATATAATTAAAGAAATTCAGCACGTTTAATTTTTTGCCTAAAGTAGATTTCCAAAACTAATCCATGTTTCTATTACTTTCTTCTGAAATTATGGAAGGGTTTGAGGATGACAGTGAGATCAATCTGAGCTGTGCTCCTGCATTCTTTAAATCCCAGTTCCAAGTGCAATAATCACACAGTTTGCACATAACTTTGCACTGGGTATGTGAAATGAGTCACTGCTTAAGCCAAATAATTTTCTTTAACTATCTGCAAATTTATAATATGTAATATTTTTCTGAGACTTTCTCTTTCCAGACTATAATGCTGCAATCCAAAAAAAGGTTGTTCATCCCAAAAGATGTAACTATCACTTTCTGCATGCCTGATCCAGCGCTTGCTCTGTTCATTCATTTGCTTTCTTCACTTTCTATTAATGTCTGATGGTTCTTATTTCTAAGGATAATAAATATGAGTAGAAACAGTAGTCCAGATTCTAGGAAATTATTTGAGTACTTAGTGGAAACTAACTGCCAAAACAGAACCTAGTGTCAGTGCTGTATTCATAATATTTTTTGGGATATCAGTGACTACTTTACAGATATGTAAAAAAGTTTCATAAAATCTTGGGCACACAAGCAGTTTGTAGGAACTCTTTGCATTTGAATACATTTTTCCAGGAGTTAAAAATTATACACGCGTATATAAAGTACACTTAGGACAGGAAACAATATTGGGTTTTATATTAGACTGAAGTATTTCAAACACATTCAATTGTCTCAGGAGAGCTCAGCTGTTATGAAGATCAAAAAGGTCATGGAGTTACTTCTGGCTGTTAGTGGCATGTGGGTTACAAACATGCTATCTATAGTGATAGACCACCTGCAGTCTAAGGTACATAGACAGAAAAATAAGGCTATCAGGTGGGCAAAGATAATACCATTTCCAAACACAACAGATTTGCCCAAAGTCACTTCAGATTTTATAAATTGTGTTATGAAGTCAAGAATGCTCCATTCCACCAATGCACAATTCAATAACAGCTTGGAATTGGAAAGAGAAAATTATAGCTGGCACAGAAGCCAAGCACCATTCCATCACATATTTACAGTAAATGTGCAATTTATTGCATATAACTGCAAAGGTGAATGTGATTAAATACATAGACTGCATACATCATTCGAATATGCATAATAAATTTAATTTCTACATATATAAGATAGTTTATCTATCATTGATATGCACACAGATTTAGAAAATGACAAATAATTTTGAACTCACCACAATTTTCTGTTCAAATGAGTGCATGCAAACACAGTTTCATAGTTAATTTCTATCACTGGTAATTTTATAAATGCCTTTAAAAATTCTTTTAAAACAATATATTACATTTGGGAAATGCTTAAGGCTTAACAATACAGTATTCAGCAAAATTCATGTTGTTATTTTAGGTCTCCTAATCCCCAACTTGTTTTTATAGTCTCACATTTCTTTGCATAGCATGTGTGCTTTAGCCATTAAAACCGACAAATATTGAAAAGATCAGTTTAGTCTAGCATATTATTGACTTTACTCATGTAAATTGAGCATGATATTGTTCTGTCACAGTAGAAATTTTGTGCAGTAATAGAAACAGAAAATACCAGAACACAGGATTCATTTTTAAATCTGAGGAGAATTCTGAGTTGCTCAGATTCCACTTGTGTAAACAGACACAATCCCACTCATTGATAGTAATGGCAATGTATGAATTCCACTGAACAGATCTTAACCTTGAAAGAATTTCGTTCTTAGACAGAAGAAACCAATTTGATCATCTTAGTGTAAGTCTTGCTCCATCTAATCATAATTTCTATTCAAACTGTTACTCTGATTTAAATTACTTTAACTTTCAAGTAACAAATCTGTAAATCTTCTAATGAGAATTAGGGATACTGAAAGTCTCACGATTGAAGCAATTCATGATTAGACTGAGGTGCAAAAGCATCATCTAGATTAATAAGCAGAAGTGGGCAAATTTCCTTTTTGTCTTGCACCATGAGCACATTATACAAGCAAATTTCTTGTTTTCTAAGTGCCTTCCTAGTTTTATCTTTAAAGGACAGCATTCCAGTGATTGTTTTTTTCAGTGTCATGCATAGAGATACCACATCATCCCCACTTGTCTCAATGTCAGCTGACATACTAAAAAATCAATTCATTCACCCTTCTTCCTTTCTAGCAGCAACACCTTCCTTATCCCAGCTAATCTTTTACTTGGTATTTGTCAGTGGACCTGTAGTAGCAGGCTGATCTTGAACCTTCAGAAGCCTGGGGGCAGTTGCCTTGAGCTGAAAAGCCATACACATTTTAACAGAAAGTATGCAGTTTTCAGTGCATGATGAGGCTTTTAAATCCCATTGTAATTCTGGCAGTGAGCCCTTCTTGGAACAGACTCTCCTGTTATACAAATATTATTTAACATTTTGGAAGCATAAAATTAATTTATACAATTATTATGGTAATTTATTAATATAACCATCATATGACATATGGCAGAATGTTAGATTATTGGGTGATTATGGGCATAATGTTTTTCACAGAAAATAAAATCTGATTAACTGCACCATCTAACAGTAAAAACAAAAAGCAAATGAACAAAACCTCTTACCTAAATTCATTGTTATTTTCAAATGCAGTCCTGCAACACTTTATACATGGTGATACTTGCACTCCTGTTCACTGGCAGACAAAGGCTGAAGCATTAAACCCACAAATAAGTCTGAAAAACTTATGGTGTGTAAACCATATACCCACTAGCAAAATAAATATACGTATTATTTCTGTAACAATGACATGAGCTTGTCTATTTAGTATAGTGAAATTAAAAGGAGTCAACCCTATTGAAATAATATGGCATTTCTGTGACATTCAAATCCAGCAAATTCATAGATGCAAGATGTGTGGTGGACCAATCTGTCTTGTGGAAAGGTCAGCCTAATACAAAAGACCAAAGAAAAACACGCAAGCTATGAACCAGGAAGATGCTGAACTAATAGATAGGCAGTATCTGACAAAATCCACCTAGACATTTAAGGCTAGGTATAAGTCTCCACTGAAGTGGTGATAACTTAAGCTGAACATTTATTAAACAATGAAGAAACCTGTGTATTTTATATACACCAATGTCTTCATTTAGACTTGCTCTTTTGCAATAATTCTCTGCCATGTATACACTCAGAGTGGAAAATTTACCAAACCACAACTGACAAAAATTTTATTTAGCAATAGAGAGTAAAACATGATTATCTTCAGATGAGCTATTGGTGAGGATCTGAACAATACCCTGCACATTTTTATGTTTAGGCTTCGTTGCTTTTGCTATATGAGCATATCTTAGCAACAGTTTATACTCAGCAGAATTTATAATTACTAAAAACTGAGGAAGGCAATGAAGCATGCATTTTAATTGTGGAGAAATGTAACCCTTGAGAAAAATCATACATGAGAAAATGTAAGACTAATAGATTCATTTTAAAATGTTTATTTGCATGTTTTGGTCACACCCAGGAGAGAATGAACTTGCAAAACAGAGAAATGAAAATTTTCATGAGGGCAAATTCAAAACAATTGGAGATTAGTAAGTATTAGTAAATATGTCTTTGAAAATACAGGATAAGGGAGCCTAAAAGTGAAATATAGCTTATATAAATTAGACAATGTGAAGGAGGCAGACTACAGAAATGAGTTTTAATTCTGCCTGTTTGACATTAATTTTTTCATTAATTCGTTCATTCATTCATTCATTTCATCTGCCTTTCATCTTATTTTCAATATTTAAAAGTGAAGTCTAATAGTTTATTTCTTTATTTCACAGAGTGCTGTGATGATTAATAAGTTATCACCTTTAGAGCTCTATGGCATTTACAGCTTAGAAATATTGCACACTATGCTGACTGCTGGTTGTGGCATTTACAGAGATATCATAAGAGATTTTTGGAACTTCTGTTTAATATTTATATTGTGCATATACTTAGAACAGAGATAAGCTGTGCAAGAAACCTTACCATAACGGCTTTTTAGCTTTGCAGATCAAAGACAAGAAGTAGACTAGAGTGCAAAAATAAATAAGTAATCTAATGTACATCTCTTTCTGCAATGGGAAATTCAAGTAAAATTTGGATTATTGGGTTCATGTACAGAAGATCATGGATGTCATGTCGCTCACTTAACTTATAGCTGCCTCCCAGAAGAGGGCATCTGCTTTAAGGATATCTGCTTTTAGTGTAGAGTCCAGAATTTAATTTACAGGGGACATAATTTGAGCAAACACCTATCCTCATGAACACACTATCCAATCAAATTTTGAAAATTGAAACAATTGTCTGTTTACCAGCCTGTTAGGCATGATAATGTGACTTAAATATTGAACAAAATTAGAATTTCAGTTGCAGACAGCAGGAGAAAAAAACCCTGATGATGGTGACTAGTCAGAAGGAAACACTACTTTTACTTTCCCCACTGTACTACAGTTAAAAAAAATAAGAAAAAAAAAAGAGGCCATTCTAAAGACAGAAACAGACTACTCCCACTGAAATCAGGCAGTTAATGTGAACAAACCACATAGCGTACAGTACTTTATTTCTGAAGAATAACTATAAGTATTCAGTGTCCTGTCCTTTAATAATGTAATTACCAATTCAGCAAATTGTTTTCCTTCTCACGCAGGAGCACCTAGCTCATAGATCAAACTTTTCTGGGTAACCAGGCCTGATTGTGAATACAGCCAATCTTGCAGCTTGTGATTTAGGTAACCACTGCTCTCCTTCATCCCACAATCCACGTCTTATACTGCTCAGTGAGTATTCCTAACTTTACTAGCTACTCTTACCAAAACACTGCTACTTAGCCAAAAATTTCTGCTAACCTAGGTCTTTACCAATGTGTTAAAAGTAGCACACATCCAGCACAGAGGAGACCTGGAGCAGTGTCTCAGCTCATGTCAGACTTCCAAACTTCTTCTTTCATCTCACAGTTTATGAGTAACACAGTCTTTGTCTTCCTTCTCATCCTTCCTCTTTCTTTTAAATAGTAACTTTTGCCTTTTACAGGACTGGAACCTATTGCCTTAAACAAGGTTCATCACACATTCATATTTTGGCACTGTTTATCAGTTCAGATTTTTATACTTCATTGCAATTAGGGCTTCTTTTTTTTTTTTTTCTGCATTTCATATTTGGTGCCTTTTTCAAACACCCAAAATAAAAACATGTAAAATAAATGTGATTGTTGGTCCATTTAATGTAACCACCCTTCTCTCCACCAGATGCTTGCACAAGGCTCCTTCTCTGACTTCCTCTAGAATCACCTCTGCATTTCTGTAGTGCAGGGGAATGGGGACAAACAAAGAGGTGCTGCTTTTTCTTAATGTCAGTCTCACAATGGAAAGAAAATAGCAATGGATATGGTCTTAATCCAGCCACTTCCACGAATGAATTGAGAAGAAGAATATGGTTGTACTTTTGCCATATGACAGGAGCTTTCACTGTCTCTAGAACAGCTAAGAGGAGGTTAAGCTATAGCATGTTTTAGCTGCATGACAATTAACCTCTCTGTTGTAAAAACAGAGCTTTGAAAGGGTTTTCTGATTCCTCTGCCAATAAAATCTGTAAAACTGGTAAGTAAGGTTACCACCAGGGCTATGTTATTGGCATAATTTTGTTATTAGAAAACTCTACAATGAAAAACACTGAAGAAAAAAAGAAATAAAAAATTCCATTCCTTCAGTATCAGAATTCAGTCAGAGAAGGAACAGAAAGGCTGCTAGACTCTAGCCTCTGACTCTTCCACTCAAAAAAGGAAAATTCTGAGCAGGTTAACAAGTAGCCTTTTTGGTGCTCTTTGCAGCTAAAAGCAGATTTACCTCTCGGTTTGCTGAATGCAATATAACAGTGTTCTATTTGCACTTCAGGACTAACTCCAGAAGCCCCAGAGGAAAAAGACAAGGAAGTTCTCTAGCAGTTTTCAAAAGAAACAGCAAGAATTGAGCTATATGTGAGGCTTGGGATATTGTTAAAAGGGGTGAAGAGGGAATATGGAGAAGAGGTCAGTAATTGGAGAGCAGAAGGTTAGAGGCTACCTGCTCATTTTGGGGATTTGTACTGAGAAAGAGACCAGGCTTGTTTAGCTGGTTGACTGATTTCAAGTGGGAGATGTGATTTTCTGCTTGTACTGAGTAGAAGGAAAGGGGAAATAAGGAATAATTATTTTTGGCAGAGTTAGGTAATTCCCAGTCCCAGCCATCTTCATTTGGTCACCAGCTGTTACTGCTGAAAAGTATTTTGTGTTACACAGTATTAATTCTCCATTTGTGTTCTCTTCCTGATTGCTATTGCTTTCTCTGTTGCATTTACTCTAAATTTCCTGGCTTTTAGAAATTCTGCTTTGCAAAGTACTGCTGCATTTCTAGAATATTTACAACCCTTAATTTGTTGATATTTTTACTCACAGCTATAACTCCTTCTGAATGTATTTGTGGTCTGCAAATGTATTGGTCTTTTTCAGTTCATACAATTAATGTGCTGCATATTGGGTGTATTGCCTGAAGTTGACCCTGCTGCTGAAAGCTAGTCTAAAATACTTGTATAGGGAAAATCAGCAATGAACTTAGGCTGAAAAGATTATGGTGCCCTTAATAATGTGGTCACACATTATTTAGAATGCTCGCAAGCAATCAGAACCATAAAATATTCCAAATCTCCATCAAAACAAATTTGTACCCTGCAAACCTTTTATGTCCCAAAGGATCTGACAGCTCAGTGACCAAGGTAGTCATGCAGTAAAAGAGAAACTGAGTCTTAGAGTGCGCCAGGCCAGGGGTAAATTATTCTTTTTATCCCATTTGAAGCACATATTCAAGTTTGGCCCTCAATTATCCATATTGCCTATGTATTGGTTTGCTCTCTGACTGATCTTGGCGCACATGGACTGTTTCTCCAACTGGGAAAATTGATTTGGAGATAAGCAGTACAGAGCAACTGAGTCAGGCTTGCCAAATGTTCACTCAGCTGTGTTTCTCCAAGGATTTCTCAGTAAAAGTCTCAAATTCAGTATTCTAGCAAGTTTATTAATGGAAGGTTGCTTTGCATCTCTGTATCAAAATGCCTTACACCAGACTGATACCTAATGGCCAGAGGAGGCACTCTGGTATCAGAAAAACACATTGCTTACCTCTGAGGAGGGAGAAAAATAAACACACAACAATGGAGAGCATCTTCTGGAATGCTTTTCAGGCTATTGCAGAACAGTTAACTGATTCAAGTTTAAAATAAAGGTATAGCAGAGTATATCTGATTTTTGGCACTACTAGTAAAAGATTCCAGTGTTTGTTGACCTGTTACGGCAGGTCTCTGGTACTTGTCTGTTCTTGCCTTGGCCTAAGCTTCTTTCAGCTTGTAACAGCCCCTTAGAGATCATGTGACTATTGCCAATCTGTTGTAACTGAAGCCCTGAGAATACTACATGGAGCAAAGGTTTGACACCCTTTGGCTGCCCTCAAACAATACCTTAGCAAGCAATAGTCCTTTTCTTCAAGTGAGGCTAGCAAATTTTACAATTTACAAACTTTAGCTGGGAGCCAAAAAGAAGGAAACAGTCTGATACAAAACATACCAAAAGACCTCTAGGTGGATTTAAGACTGAGGAGAAAGAAACCCTGCCATAAAAATTGTATAAATCTTAGTGAGGACCTTGGGATACTGCCAGATCGTCATAATCATTCATTCCCTCTCCTGGTTCTTCCTGAGGAAACTGTCAACTCCAAGGCAAAACAAGGCAAGGAAAAGATTATTTTCCAAAAGATTGTCAAAACCATAGTTTTTCAGCTGATGGTGTTTAAAGTGAATTAGTGAATGTATCAGGTATTGCTTCTTTAATTCTAGCTTTTTATTGTTCCTTGGCTTTGAACTGGCAGAGCACATCAGACATGTACCGTCCATTTCTTTTGAAGAATGTCTAAGCTAGATCTTCCTGTCATCCAAGAATGTAAGCTACAGAAGAATCCAACAGTGGTACACCATCTTCATTCAGTTTCTCCTTAAGGAGGAGGTATAATATTCTCCTTTAATTTTGCCTCTCACTCCATTAATTCCTTCATGAGCAAAATGGAAGAACATAAGGAATCAGAGTGAAAGGTTTGGCTTCGAGCCTCTGAGGGAGAAGCATCCTTGGAAAGTAGACTGTCCCTGTTTCAAAATGGAATGGAGAAGTAGGACCTACTTAGCCACTCTAAAACATTATTCCATGGATGGAATTAAACAAAAAGTTCCCTGTGTAGGGTTTCATGTAAATATCTTTAGTTGTGGAGGGTTTAATTTTAGTATATTTAATAGATGGGCTCCGCCTCCCTCCACCCCCCTTCAAAAAACCACTTACTTATTTCTGTTGTCCATGCAGAATATTTTGTTACTTGTATTGGGAGGCATGTTTCTCTCAATATCTGCAATTTAGGTGCATACTAAGTGCTTATGTTGTCATTCTAAATTACCTCTTTGTGCTCCTCCAGATCCTGGACAAATTATCTGGCCTTTGTGCTTCAAATACTGCATAGTAAGATACATACCCTAAAATTTAAAAGGCAGTTAATTACAATATAATTGGGAATTTCTGAGGTGTAAATACAGGTAGAAACTGTAAAAATTTTACATAATAGTGTTTTTTTGAAACATAGTGCCTTATAAAACAAAGCCAACAGGAATAGTCAGTCAGATTGCATACTGCTGACAGCTCTCTGACATCTAGCTTTCTGGTCGTTCATAAGATGTTTATAAAAGAATCTTGTATCCCACATATCCTTTCATTATGTTAACTTTACACTCAATTTGGGTGGGCAGCCTTTGTCCCAAATAAGTGTGTTGGGTTATGTGATGAAAGCTCATCTGCACACCCACAAAGGAGTACAGAGAACAACAGGAGGAGGGGGAGCCCAAATAGTACTCTGCTGGGTTACTCACAGTCCTATCGTAGGCACTATCAAAGGCCCATCAGCACAAGCCCAGAGAAGCACAAGAGTGCAAAGGCAAGCGAGAAAAAAATTAAGGACTCAGAGAAAGGGACACCCAATCCAGGTCCCTCCCAGGACTGACCCAGGACATCATCAGATCCATGGTCCATGTGTGACATCCATCAATGAGTAAACACTAGAGCACCTTTCCAGCTGAGGGGCTGTTGCTACTTAGGGGTATGGGACACATTGTGGGATTGCACAAGGCTTACTTTGGGATGTGTAGGGGAAGAAACAAAGGAAGGGAAGGGGATGGATCTAGGTGATCTGAGGAGGAACAAGCATGGTGAAATGGAGGGGTGAGGGTATGAAAAGGGCCAGTTGCCTGTAAACAGTTGGCTGGTGGGTACCCTTGTCCTATGCCCTACACGTGACACAGGCCATCCTATCTTCTTACTAAACTCCATTTCTATTTTCCTGGGTGAGGGATTCTCTGTTCAGTGTGCATATGTGTGTATGGAGGTCTGAGTGAGAGCAGCTGGAGTCAGACCAGGGGTCAGAGCCACGTGTCTGTGGTGTCAGCGACTGGAGCAAGATCGGGTATGCAAGTCAGTGTGTGAGTGCTAGCAAAGGGCAAGCCAGATTAGCTGTCAAGTAAGTGAAGTGACCTGGGAGCTGGGGCAGAGTGTGGGTCTCTGAGGGTGAGGCCATTGGAAGAACTGATTATCGGAGGGACCAGGAAGTCCCAGCCAGCTGCTGGAGAGCTTGTGAGGTCTCGGAGTCTCAAGGGACAAGACCTGCTGCTGTGTGTGTGCAAGTCAAAGCAACCAGCCCGTGTGATGTAAGAAACAAGGCTATTGCTGGCTTAGGGAAACCATCTAAGTTATAAAACAGTAAATAGTGAAAATAGCAACACCTTTGGGGGGAAGGGCTGTACACAGAGGTCTGACACTGTGGAGAAGTCAAGTTTGTAGCGGAACCATTGCCTGTGGATCCAGGGCGTCAGCCAGGACCCGGGCACAGCAGGGGGTTGGAAGTGGTATCCTGTCTGCGGTGGAGGAACCAGCCAGACTGGACCTTGGCAGACACCTCCATTGGTCTGAGAGTATTGTGTACAGAATGTACAAGTATGCCCTAAAATAGAGGTTTAAGAACAGAAATTGCTTACCCCTTCTTATACTCATCATGATTGAGAGATGTGTTTTAAATGTTATGTCATGGGTTCTGTCCGTGTGGCTACCTCACCCTAAATTCCTCTGTGACACAGAGGAAACTAGATCAGCATATGAACAACAAAATGTTTCTCAGCTCAGAGGTTATTAGTAAGAGTGGCTATGCTGCTAAAAACCATTTTTATGCAAATTCAGTCAAAAAAATCCCAAATTATTTTCACATATATTTCAGGAAGTTGGCATTTCACTTTGTCTCTGTCTGTGGCAAGACCAATGCAGAGTAAGTATACTCTTCCCTGTCTTTAATATTTGAATCTGAGTGCTGACACACATAAAGATAGCAGTTTAATCGCTTTTTGGATATTTTTCTACTGTCAGACACTGGAGGACCAAGATGCTTATCTGCTTTTACAATCAAAATCTCTGGATGTGTTATACAAATCACCTCCTAAAGTACAATGTACAGCTATAGCTTTGAATATGACACCAGGATAAAAAAAATTAAAAAGAAAGAAAAAATGTAGTTGTTTATGCAGCGTGATTTTAATTGCATTTCAACCAGGTATTATTTGCCAAACATTAACTTCCAACCCAGAGGTAGTAACCTCAAGCTAAAAACTAATTTTTGGAAAAAAAAAATCTCTTATGCAATGGATGTATTGCAGTTGCTGCGGTTTTAGTCAGTTAAAAGGCTTTCACTTACACAGCAGGTTAAAGTTAAACACACTGAAACACTACAGTGAAACCACATTATGAACTTTTCAAGAGTGACACCAAAAACTGATTATGATTTTGAAATCTGTCCCTGTCCCACATGCTTGGTAGAAAAGGAAAAATGTTCCTCTGTGTGGAACATCTGTGACTGGCCTTCTGTTTGCTTTGATATTTTTAAGAGAATTACAAAGCCTATTGGCATTTCTTTATATATTTTATATAGAAAAAGTACATATCCTTTAATATTCCCCCTCCACATACTGTATTATCAGTAAACACTTACCATAAATTTGTCAGCCAAATGCTTTCAAGAAACAGTGAGTGTGGAAAGGCCTGAAGCAAGTTGTATTTATCTGCTGAGTCAAATAATTTCTTAGCAGTTATACCAGTTGTACTTGCCATTTTCCGGTATGGATATGATCATTCAATGCAAGTAGCATGGAAGTCTGTGTCCCTGAAGCTGAATTGGAAGCTGGATACTACTGTGCTTATTGGGGCATGTACCCATCATGGACAAGATTTCAAAGTGTGTCGACATACAAATGGGCTTTTTCAACACAGTGTATTGGTCTAGCATGAAGAACAATCATCTAATCAGAGCATGTACCTATCAGTTTGGGTACATGACAAATTATTCAAACATTCCTGTTAATTGACAGGCAGTTTAATAATTTTAATTTGAAGTCTCCCTTGGTGGTGGATGAAATTAAGGATGAAATTAAAAAGTTATATTGAGTTGAATGATAAACCAGACTTTACCATCAATGAGCACCCACAATGGGAATTTTCTAAAGGGATTATTAGGGGAAGGTTAATTAGCATTTCATCTGGGAAATGGTAACGGATGAGCTACCACAAATCTGCATAAAATATTGAAACAATTAGAGAAAATGCTCAAACAAAAAAAAAACCTAAAACAACAAAACACAAAAATATCTATTTATTAAGTGGATAACATGGATAAAAAGTAATTTTTATTACTGTCTTACTAACTGAAAAAACATTTGCTTGGCATACTCCAAGCCAATACAATTTTGAGTTAGAAAGTTCAGAGGAAAAGCTACTGATGTATATATTTCAAAATGGAAACCATGGAATTAAGCTATTGTGAAGAATCCAAGAGGGAGGCCCCACAACCAATCCTCAGAGTTATAATTATAAAAAATGAGCTTCATTTTTCAGTAAGTCTTAATATGTAATTATCAGATCTTCATAAAACTAGATGCATTAGTCATCTATTTAAAATTAGAATTATCAGCATAGACATTAAAATTTAAGTGTTGAAACTGTGAATTTAAAAGATATATGATTACATAAGAAAATAAGTTCTGATTTTCTTGTCATTTAATAAATAAAAATGTATTTTTAGACTCAAAACCTCATCCACTGAATAGGACCCAATTTACTTACTCACTAAGATCACTTCTCAAAAACAGTACAACGCAAATGTCTTAATAAGAGTACTCTGAAGAATATCACAGATCAGAGCATGGCAGATCACCTAATGAGTAACCAATCCAGCTAGAATGTTACCTAATTCATGACAGATGAAGCATCGTTTTAAACTATTTAATAATGTGTTATCACAGCTCTTTTTTTTTCCCCTCTTCAGATCAAGTTATGGCACTCAGGCTCTAAACATCTTTTGCAAAGAAATTTAAGGACCAGATGAAGATGCCTTATCCTGAACAGAAGTAATACCACGATTCTATGATTCAGCACTGCAGAATCTTTTGAACCTTGTCTATAGGCTCAGGAGCAGTAAATAGCCTCCACTGTTATAGCACAGACACCAACCGACTGAAGTTGCAAACTCCCCCAAATAAATACATATAGCAAGGTCTTCAAACAGGAATACCTGTTCCAAGTTCTTTGGGAAAACAGCCAAGAGGCAAAGATATATCCAGGAGAATAAAGGCTGAAAATAGCTTGTCAATGTGAATTTTTTAAGAGGCAGAAGTGCCCCTTTCTTGCTGGTATCATTCTGAAGAACAGAATAAACATTATAATTTACATTTATTCCAAAATGAACTTTAGGGGGGGGAAAAAAAGACAGGACAAAAAAAAAAAAAGAGAATGCAAAAAGAACAAGGGCCTTCTAGGCTGTAAACTATAATGTTTTGCAGAACTTTGGTAAACAAAGTATTTTGTAGTTTTCTAGGAATAATTTCAAATTCCATTGCACTATTTCCACTTTTTTTAAAAAATGGTATTTCCAAGTAGGGCTGAATGAAAATGTCATATTTGAACCAGTCTGCCCCAAACGCAGAAGAAATAATGAACTTCCACACTTCATTACTACCTTGGCCTTCATTGATTTAGAATATTTTCTTTTCTTTCTGTTTATATTCTCTTTCTTATTAGATATTTAGAAAATGTCTAAAGTCATGACAAACCATGTTGTGGCCTCCAAGTGATATTAAAAGTCATATAACTAAGAATAAGAAAGGCTTATCAACACAAAATCCAGTCTGGGTTACTTTAGAGTCTACCTGGAACACAACAAAATACAGGTCTTTCAGGAATTTACATGTATGATAGCTCTTTGCATATATGGTGCTCTTTTTCAGGCATGTACATGGATGTATATTAGAAACAGTTTCTTTGAAAGCCACTAAACTATTGCCATCCAACAGCAGCCTGGAATGTAAGTAAGAGAAAGAACACTACTGGGATGAGAAACAGTAATTTTTGTCTCTTGTTTCCTGTGCAGATGAAGAGAGATTTTTACATTTGGAGAGCTCAGACATTCTACTCTCAGGAGATGGGGAGAAGCCAGTTGCTCATCCCTGAATCATTCACTCCATCGCCAATAAATTGAGATCACATTAAGAGACAACATCCGCAAGTGTGTCCCCCTGTGTTTATGAATCTATCACCACCAGAGAGTCAATGGGAATGTGTATAGCTGCTTCTGTGTTATTAGAATGGATATTAAATCTTCTTCCTGCAGGTGATGTTTGGAATGAATACTGTGTTTTTTTTTCTACAGGAGAGATAATAGAGCATTTAGTTTAGAAAATATCATTTCATGTGTCAGAATTCTGCTTGTGATGCACTGAAAACAAAGAAAAAAAACCAGAAAAAACCTCATCTGAAATATACAAAGCAATTAAAGTTAGAATAATTGAAATTTACCTATTTTCATATTTGCAACGCTTTTGCAGCTTCACCCTATTCATATCTGTTTGTAGAACCATTCTCATTTTAAATGAACTCTTCGGTGTGAATACAGCTTCAAGGAACAGAGTTTGTAAGTTCCAGTCTAGCTTCTAATTCATGAAGTAAGATAACTGTCCTAAGAAGTCTCAAAGTCAGCAGGTCCAGGAGGATTAAAAAGGATACAATTCCTTCAGATGCCCAAGATATCAAAAAACTTGGTCTGCCACAGTTTAGCTTCCTTCTTAGTGCTATCAGAAATACTGAGGTGAACTAGAACAGTGATAGGGTTCAAGTGACAGGTAATGATTTGACCTGCTCCTCCAGGAATAAGACTAGGTCAGCTTCCTTTTCTGCGTAGGTGTGGAGTTTTAACATTTACCAGTCTTTGGCTTCCATGCAGCTGCACAGCTCATTATGTTCATACAAGAGGGATGTTACAGGGGTGCTAACGGCTGACCAGGGATGGGTCTGCTCCTTGTGACCACACTCTTAGCCTACCTGTATATAGAATCTGCAAGCTTAAGTTAATAGAAGAGATTGTCTTGGGATTTATGCAAGCTCTCCAATATCCTCTGTATGTCAAACAGCCTTCCTCATTAACAATGTTCCCTAGAAGATCCTCCTACTTCTGATGTCTGTGTACATCACATCACTGTGTGACTAAATTAAAATGCTTTCTTTTCATCTGTTCCTAATTCATCTGATTTGCTGTATTTCATTGGTAAGTCACCTCTGAAAGGATACTGCCTTAAGTGTTATCTCCACTAAGGATATGGGTATAAGCTCTTTTGGATGAAGCCTATAACTTTTATGCAGTCTTTCCTATGAAATCTTCCAGGGTGTTTGACAAGAATTTTGGGATTCCTCAGACTTATTTTTTTCCCTCCTTATTTGTGCTATACACAGTACAGCTAATCCTCCGATATTATATAATAATAACACATCATAAACACATGATATTTTGAGACCTGGTATCACTTCCTGTACTGGCCTGGCTAACTAACAGTCAAGGGTATTCAAGGGTAAATATGAAACAAGCTAAGCAACAGCTTTGCTATTGAAAAAGAATGGCTTTATATTCACTTTCTGCCTCTCCAGCTAATCTTTTCTTTTTAAAATCACACTCTTACCCACACAGATCCCCACACCCAGCCATCTATTTAACCCATATACTGGTCAAATTCAACGAGTTAAACTGTTGAACAGTTGAGGTTTGAATGTAGAAGAACAACACAAAGTGTTTTATTTTAAATTTCTCCTTTAATACATGATATAGCACTGATTATAGCTCATCAACACTAGGTCACTAAAGACCAACAACAGACCACTGAAGATATGAATTTTCATGTCCAGTATCACAGCTTGAAAGATAAAAATCCTAGACAAGATATTTGTTATATAAGCTCAGCCCATCTTGTATATACAAATTCTGTGTGCCTGTTTTTCTACTATATGATTCATCTTCTGAAGTATTTTACACAAATCTGTACAGTAATATACGTACAGCATTTCTTTTATCAAGCTTATGTGGCTTATTGTAATCTTCTGGCTGAGAATAAATTATGTAGTAGATACTATAATGGAGTTAAAACTAGCTGGGTGGGATGAATTTCCAGTTTCCAACATATTTTTCTTAAACTTACTGCATCAGCTTGTCAAACGGTAGACTACAGAGAAGTTTGAAACCACATTCACTATAAAAACTAGGCATTTTAGTTGCAGGGAGTGCCTCCCTTTGAAGTTCTGAACTTTACGACAGAAGGGACTGAAAGCAGTCATTTTTAATGAAATCATAGTCTCCTCCCTTTATCAAATAACTCAATGATCAGAGCACTCAGCTAGAATATAGGAGTCCTGCTACTTATATTCACTACCTAAAGGGAATTAAACTACAGATACAAGACAGACTAATTTTCAGTCTATTATAAAAGGACTTGATTTGTTCACTATAGATTTTCTTGAAAAGGACTGTGACGAGGCAGCAGAGAAAAGGGAACACCTGCCTGCCTTGCTCCAGCTGCTGCAGTCTGCTGAGACCTTACGGAGAAGGGAAAACTGGTTCCTTTGTAAACGCAGCTGAATATGGCCATCTGGGAAAAAAGTGTGCGGTAACAACTCAGGGTAGGAAGGGAATGAGAACAACACCAAGTAGAGAGCTAGCAATAGAAATGAACAATGGAAGGCTCTTGAGAGGAGACAAGCATTTGCCTGAAACAGAGGGCTGATTCAAAGCCGAGCTGCTGAAATGCCAGCAAAGGGATCCACAGAGAGTTTGGTTTGGCCCAGTAAAGCATTTAAATCTCCTGGATTGTAAAGCAAGACTAAAAGAAAGGGTTTATTGCTACTTAATGTTTCTACCACTGATATACTGGAAGCTGTTGCTGAGTGTTCTCTGATGATGACTTTGTGGAACTTTCAATGTCTTTTTCTAATCTTTATGGTAAAGAGGTCATTTTTCCCCATCAGAATCCATGCTCACTAGTAATGAGCGATAGGACAAGAGGAAATGGCCTCAAGTTATGCCAGGGGAGATTTAGATTGGATATTAGCAAAAATTTCTTCACAGAAAAGGTTGTTTTGGAATTCCAGCATTGGAATAGGCTGCCCAGGGAAGTGGTGGAGTCGCAATCCCTGGAGGTATTTAAAAGACATGTAGATATGGTGCTTAGGGACATGGTTTAGTGGTGGTTTTGGCACTGTTAGGTTGATTGTTTGACTTGATGATCTTAAAGGTCTCTTCCAACCTAGACAATTCTATGATTCTGTGTTTACATAAGCTCTTAAACTTGCATCTGATGATTTACCATAACTTTACATCTTTTAAAAGTTTTGCTGATAAATATATTAATCTCAAACTTCTTCTACATCTATTTAGAGATGTTCTGACTTTATTTAATCACTGAATTTGTGGTGCTAGAAGTTAGTATTAACCATAATGCTCTCTAAAGAGGTTTAGGTTCTCAATCTAACTGTAAAAGAATTGTACTTCACGTTTGTTTTCCATAACTAAGATGGAGTTTTTTGTTTGGCTTTTTTTTTTTAATTTGCCTTTTTGTTAAAGCTCTTAAACAAAGTATTTGTAAAAGCATCTAGAAGATCTTAACAAAAAAAAATTCCCTTGGTTTAAATTTGGCTATGTAGACAAACTATTTGCTTTATAAAGAGCTCTGACTCATATATGAAAAAAATAACTTCTGTTTTCTGTTCACGTAGCCTGGTATTACATTACTCTTTAAGATCAAATAACTTCCTGATGAATCACTCTATACTATATACTGACACTTAGTTTTGACCTAGCACACAAGAGTTCAAACTTAATTCATTTTTTTTCTTAATTTGTCCTTGCAAATGCTTAAGCCTTATTTATAAACATTGTTTTCTGTGTCGGCCTTTATAGCAATGTCGAGAAAACTGTGGAAAAAACTGGACCTTATTTTGATTTCTTTGTAGAAATATTAGGCTTGCCTTAAGGTTAGAAGGCAAACCTTACTGACATTTGGGTTTTATTTCATTTTTCTCTTTGGCTCTTTGTTTGCCTCTTTTAATTCTGAAATTAAAAAAAAAAAAATAAAAATCAGTCACTGGGGAACAAATTATATTCTCTTTTTTTTTTTNTTTTTCCTCCTGAATCATCCAGACCAAAATGATCTCTGGAATCCTACCATCCACCTATAGTTATTTCCTATTTTCAACCCATCTATTTCACCCATCCAACTATTTACCATGGTGCTGTAGATAATGGGAAGACAGTGGATGTTGTGTACCTAGGCTTTAGCATGGTAACACTCTCCCATAGTCGTCTTTTCATCAAATTGGTGAGATATGAGCTGGATATGTAGGTGATAAAGAGGATGAAAAATTGGCTGGACTGCCTGACTCAGAGTTGCAAACTTTGGGGGAAAGTCCAGCTGGTGGTCAGCAACAAGTGACATTCATCAGGGATCAATGCTAGGTCCAATATTGTGTAGTGTCTTTAATAACCATGATGATAGGAGGGAGCACAATTTCAGCAAGTTTACAGATGACACCACTTTTGAAGGAACAGTCGATATGATGCAAAGCAAGGCTATTTTTCAGTGGCCCCAAAACAGCCCCGAGAAGTGGGCCAGTGGTACCTTCATGAAGATCAACAAAAGCAAATGAAAAGTCCTGCACCAGGGGATGGATAAATTCAGGGAACAGTGCAGGCTGGGGGCTGATTGTCTAGGGAGCAGCTTTGCACAAACAGACCTGGGGGTTCCATTAAACAACCGGTTGAGTAGGTCAGCAGTGTGCCCTGGCAGTGAAGAAGACCAACTGCATCCTGGGTTGCATTAGGAAGATTGTATCCAGCAGGTCTTGAACCTTCCCCTGTATTGAGCACTGGTGAGACCACAGCTGGAGTACTGTGTCTAGTTCTGGGCTCCCCAGCATAAAGAGGATATTGAAACACATTAGTCCAACACAGGGCCCCAAGCTGGACTGGAGATGGTGACTGGACTGCATGGCATATGAGGAAAGGCTGAAAGGTCTGGGTTTGTTCAGCCTTAAGAACAGAAGCTCAGGGGATGCCTTATTGGTGTCAACAGTTACCTCATAAATGATACAGAGAAGACCCAACCTCTTCTAGCAGGCATGCAATAATAGGACCAAGTTAGAACACGGGAAATTCTGTTTAGATACAAGAAAACGTTTCTTTACAGTGAGGATGATCAAATACTGGAAGAGGTTGACCAGAAATTTTGTGGGATTTTCAGTCCTTGTGGGTCTGAGCAACCTCATCCAACTACCTCTTCTTTCAACAGGGAGTTGGAGCAGATGGCCTCCAGAAGTCTCTTCCATCCAGAATTATTCTATGACTCCATGAGCCCTCTTGTATTTTGTTGTTGATGAATTTGTTAAAATTGTTCAGATCTTTCTTGACAAAGGAATAATTTATTTATGAAGCAGGCAAATATGATTCTTATTTTTATTTACTCTATGATCTTCTCTTTGCAGTAAGTTAAATATAACTTCAATAGAACTTTAATATCCTTTTCCTGAAGCTGTCAATTTTGTGTATTACGGAGAAGACTGTTCAAATTTAATGTTGTCCACTGTTGTTCACAGTCTCAGATCTCTATTACACTTATCAGAGTATCATAAAAACTTTATTTTATTTTCCAACAGCTTTTGTACTGTTTTAAGTGAAACTGTGTAGGAGAACGTACTATATAAATAGCAACAGTTAAGCAAGCTGCTTCCTCTGTTGCAATTTTAATTAGACCTAATCAAAACAAGTCATTTTGCATGATATACTGAACAAATGATGGGCAAACAAATTACAGTGATTACTGATAAAATACCTTCATTAATATCAACTACTTCACTTTGATAGTATACCATGAATATGTAATTGACAGTTCTAAATTGTTTTAGAGAATTTATTATTACTTTGTCTAGTGGACATTATTTTGTGTTAGTACTTTGAGTGTGTGGCTCTATTTTCTACACACAAAGAAATATATTAGATTTGTCATTTATATTAATTCATCTATAAAACCCAAGCAGTTTATTAAGTTTTAATCGTGTACTTCAGTATTCTAAAATGGCTGTGATTTTATGTACTCTTGTATTTTAATTAAGTAGATTCAGTAGTTAGAAGTTCAAATTGTTCTGTTTTCAGACTTTAATTAGGTTTAGAATTTGATTCCCAAAAGTTTTCCATTTGTCAACATAACAATTTTCACTCCTTAGGTATTATCCCCGGGTATGTAGGTAATCATAATGAAATACATTATAAAATTAGTTCAGAAGTGTGAATTATCTTTCACTTATTAAAAGGTTATAGTTTGTGACAAATGACAATCATTTCATCTCCAAAATGAGAAGACTTTTAAATCAGCAAAACAGATAAAACCAGAAAGATACTTTTCCCTGGAATCTGCTAAGTGCAGCTGTGTTTGCAGGTGTATTCAGCTCAAAAACCATAATAGATAGATAGATAGATTCTTAACGAATCACGTTGAAATTAGCTTTGAGAGATATAGAAGAAGGAAAAAAAAACGACAGAACTATCAAGACCTCAGAATTAGGACTTCTAAAGTCCTAACCTTATGTCTATTTCTATCAAAACTAGGTGGTGTAAGAACTTGGAACTCATAGGTCTGAGAACAAATCCCTCTCTGAATCTTACCTTACTGTGTCATGTGTGATTTAATTTATTTAATTAATGTAATTAATAGTGTAACAACATGGGGACAAAGAGGACTAACAAAAAGAATAGCAATGATTGGAAAAAAAAAATAGTCCCAGATTTTAACAAAATTTAGCTCTGAATTGATAGCCAGTCTTAAAATACTTATTTTAACACAGAAAGCATTAAGTGGCAGTGGGGTTGTATTCAGACCTTTTTATTGAATATCTCTTGCCTAGCAGATCTGAGTTTTCTTGGTTTAACTTGTAGTTTATATAGTCAAAGAGAATCCAACTGTAAAGATCAGGAGTATTTGGAATTTTTTTTATGTACTCATAGAAGAAGTCAGTCCACCAAAGAGGGTTGTGTTGGGAAATTTCTGAATGATCTGTTAAATCTATATGTTACCTGTCTCTTCTGTAAAGTCCGATTCCTACTCTTGGTGTAGATAAAAATGCATCTGTTTCCAGGCAGTGCAGTAAAAGACCTCTGTGTTTTGATAACTTTTATAAAAGCAGCTGTAATGGGTAACTTATGAAAATAAAGAAATTAATATTTTTTTGGAAAGTCTTCACTTAAATAATGGAAGTTTATAATATTGCTTAAAGGTCAATAACAATATGACTCTGAAGACAATTTTTATATATCCAGTATCACCTCATGAGTATTAGAAGTCTTAGAAAAGATCATTATTGCTTAAATATATCTACAGGTCTATTCAGTCTTCTTCATTCTATTACTGACAAAAAATAAGTCAGAAAGTTTGACTCTCAATTAAAGTCAAATATTTTTTTAATCCTCCCTGTGTATCTCAATGAGAGTTCTAAAATAAATATGTGATACATATCAAATTTCTGCTAGTACTCTGTAATTTACTAGATACTAACAAACATGGAAGAGTTTCTACATTGTGGCTGAAAGGAGATATTGTTTTATTAGAAGATAAAATTAAGTACTTATTTTGTATGGTTTTTATTTGATAAATCACACTGCTGTAGAAAATAATTTGTAATAGTATTTCCCATGTGTTAAGTAGAATTGTAACTACTGTACATTTTCGCTACCATCAGTTGAGAGTGAGGCATCTCTAGACAGCTATTCAGTTGATCTGAGTCCATCAGATGGGAACAGAATCCTTTTGATGCCAGGTTGCAGGTGAATCCGCTTAAAGTATTTATCAAACCTCCAGTCAAAGTTAAGTGCCCAGAGCTGGAAGGAATCTGAGCACTGAGTCAGGAAGTACTGTAGAATTCAGTGCCAAGCAAATGATCCATATAATTGTAGCTAATGGAAGATCCTTGTTTGTTGTAGGATAATGTATGCATACATATTGCACGTAGCAGGTAACTGCTAGTTGAATAATACATACACTATTTGAAGGAGATTTAAAAGTGATCTGATTCTTAGTTTGTAGGGGATGGGACCATGAGACCATTAGAATCTGCTAGTCTCATTCTGTTTAAACACAGGCTAACCAGTAAATATAATCTCTGAAATAAACCACAATTTCTACTTCATCTAGAACATTTTTATAAATATATACTATTGATTCTAAATTAAAAGCTATTATATTCCTAAGTTTTGATAATTAATATAATTTTTCAGACTTCATAAGATTTTTGTAACTCTTTTATGAATCATTTCCAGGTTTAAAGCACTTTTTTTGTTGTAACCATCATATCTGGATACAATATTTTATGAATGTCCTGCTAATTTTATAAATTCAATAAGGAATGTTTAAAGAGAATGATGCCACCATTTTTCTGCTCTTACTTGATATGCCTTTTCATTTGAGAGTGTTATTTTTACACAAGTTTTCTGTCACTGAATAATGACACATTCCAAGTTTGCCTATTGTAATATACGATAGGAAAGCAATAAATATTTTTGGGTGCAGGAATTGCATAATCTAAACTTAAAACAAACAAAACATCACAGAATAGGTTCAGAGGTGCAAACAGATAGGAGAATTCAAGGAAGCACTGAAATACCATTCAGTGATAAAGAAGATGTCAGTAGTGATTTGTTTCCAGACATGCCATTTTCCAAAGAGTATTTTCAGCTATCAGCCAAGTGCAAGTATATCAATATTTATTCATAATTCCTCTTTGGATTCTCAGTGAAAATTTTTGCTGCTGTGCTGGAAAATATTTGTCAATATGTAAGAGTTAAACCATAGAAGGCAGAGTCAGCTAAAATGTTTTTTGACACAAATATTGAAGATATCAGGTCTGGAACAGATTTATTTAATAAATACTCAAATTGAAGAAGAAGAAAAGCAGGTTTTATTAATTTTAGTGAAATTATTTATCTAGTTCTGGTAAGTATTTGCATGTATTTTTGGTCACATTTTGATTCGAGGGGGAGGGAGTGTTAGGGAAAGAGGAGAAGGGAGAGAAATGACAGAGGCATAAAGCAGGGGAAAGAAGAATGTGTCGGCTGAGGTAACATTATTAGATTTTTTTAACTAGCTTTGGAAAAGAGGCACACACTCACCAAGAGATTAAATTCCTGGAGTCAGCTTCTTTCATTATCTGAAGATATTTGTAACCAGACCTTTCATTTCATGGGGATTTGCTAGCAGGAAAAATTTCCCAGTTCTGTTTCTGATGAAGATCCACTCTGCTTGAATAGACATTCACTGAAGCAAAGACTGAGTTCATCTCTTCCAGCTCCTGAATACACTGCAGTGTTCCATGTTTCATTACCAGGAATGTATTTTATACCAATAGAAAATTTCCTAAGAAAAAATAAGAAAGGCCCTTCTTACAGCACTGCTTCCTCAGATGGTTTGATATTTACTGTTCTGCAGCAGCTGTAGAACACCTCTCAGTTATTGAAGGAAATGGACAAACGTATATTTCTAGCCTGAAATATCTGAATTCCTGTTAGTATTTACGTGGGATTCCCAAAACAAAAGTATAAAATACTATAGTCTAAGAAGATTATCTATCTTGACTATATTAGCTCAGTTGCATGTAAGCTGAGAAATGGGTTGAGGAGAGATGTTAGTGTGTGTATGTTCTTTAAAACATCAATTGTACTGGATTGATCAATTTTATTAGAATCATAGAATCATAGAATGGTTAGAGTTAAAAGGGACCTTAAAGATCATGTGGTTCCAACTCTCCTGCCATGGGCAGGGACACCTCCCACTAGACCAGGTTGCTCAAAGCCCCATCCAACCATCCACCAGGTGGTCTTCCAGGGATGGGGCATCCACAACTTTCCTGGGCAACCTGTTCCAGTGTTTCACCACCCTCAGAGTAAAGAATTTCTTCCCAATATCTAATCTAAATCTATGCTCTTTCTGTTTAAAACTGTTACTCCTCGTCTTATTGCTTAGTAGTTTAACTTTATTGTCCTTTTTATTACAGTCATCCTTCGGTTTGGTAAAATGGAATGACCTTGGGTGAGATTACACTCTAGATGCAGATATTTAGATGTGGGGGTTTAAAGTACATGCATCTAAATGGTCAGCAGTTGATTAAACTCCTGTTGTCAATGAAGTTTTTCAGTTGACTGAATATAGACGTCTGCTGCTGGATAAATTAGCAGCTCCCTAGACCTCCCTGGCAGGCTCAACGCAGGTACCAAACATGGGTGGTTGGTGCCACCTGAGATGCCTAAGGACATCACACCTGGCTTCCAATTCTTGTTCCAGGAACATGCAGATTTTCTGCAGAAGTGGTGTCTAGTTTGTAAGCCCTGTGAGTATACCCTAAGGCACCTTAGCTGGCATTATATGCCTCTGTTTAGACAACCAAATCCTGTCCAAAGTTTCTTGTGAAATTGCTTAGACAAGAACTTATATTCAGCTGTAGTATTTTGTTTCCCATTTGATTAGTTTCAATCAAAAAAAAAATCATTGACAGTAGAAATGAAGCTGTATGCTTGTTTTTATGTGAAATGAAAAAATGCAAATTTTGTATTAAGACAATACTATACTTCATCACTTACATCAAGTAATGTTGGCACTCAGGAAATTATTGAATAAATCCCATCTGATCTGTGACAATACAGCATCAAACATATCCTCTGCCTGTATAAGTTAGTGTTTTCTGATTTTAAGAGCTGCAATGAATTCATTATAATTTGAATTAAATGCTGATTATCTACAGCCTGGAATACATTTAAATACCTTTATTATCAATAATTACATTTGTCAAATTATTCTTTTTTTAAATTTTGAACTGGACTGATGAACTTAAACTTTCTATAAGACTTTTGACAATTCCTCTGTGACCATATATACAAAAAAGGTCACACCAAGAAAACCTTAAGCTGCAAAGACCTTTCTTTAGCTGATGAATTAAAAGTTTGCTTCTGTTTCACATTACACTGTTTATTTAGTTTTATTTATTTAACACATTTCTCATGTTAGAAATATGCATATGACAGTTTTATAGATTAGACTTCCTCCTGAATTCTAAACTTTTCTCTTGGGTGAAAGAATGTTAGAAGACAGGATAAATAACATCTTTACGATAATTAGGCCAGTTGTACAACATATGTACATGAAACAAGAAAAATTACAGCAGTCACAATGGAGAGCTTCTGGAACAGGTTTAACAGGAGGGATGAAGGCAGCTTAGATATGCACTTTTTAATCAGAGAAGCCTGATGATGACCCTTGAAAATTATTTTACTTCACTGTTTAAAGTGTCATTGATGCCTCAGTTCTCTAACAAAAAGGATTACCTCAATAATTATTAATACTGAATCTTAACATAACAGTAGCTGAAACATTAATGTGACTCTGAAATGGCATATAAAGGCACTGCTAGTATAATACCCCAGACATTTTACTGACTTGGCAGTGCTAGGTCTCACTTCACTTTTTCGGTCTTTCCTTGGACTGAGTGGGTTTGAGCTTGTAAAAAGTCCCTAGTGACCAATTGTCTATTGCTTGACTGTTGTAAATGAAGCCCTGGGAAAACTACATATGGCAAATGTCTGATGCCCCTAGGCCATCACTTCATAACAAACGGGAGCCCTTTCTGTCAGCTAAGACTGGGGAGGCTGTTGTGCAGCTTTCAGACTTTAGCAGGGAACCAAAAAGAAGGAAGCAGATTGGTAAAAGGAAATGTAAAGATGTGTTTGAAAATTGAACAGTGTAAAGTTGGCATAACCAGAATAAGCCTCTACTGTGAGCATTACACTCCTAGCAAAAAACTCAGGATGCTGCTGACTCGTTGCAACCTTGCACCCCCAATCATGCTCAAGGAGAAACAGGTGTGTTAACTTTGGGATTCAGAGGAATGTTAGCTGGGTCACCATAAGACCATAGCAAAGGGGGAGATACTAGGATGTTTTACATAGCAACTGTAACCCTATTATTAGTGAAGATTTTCCATATTAATTAGATAATGTTGACTATTACACTGTTAAAATATTAATTGGATGAATGAGGAGCTCTTGTTTCCATCTGTCTGATAGGTTCCCTTTTGCCCATAATAAGAGTTGGAATGCAACTTCAGAACATATCTACACCAGCTTCTTTGGGGACACAGTTTTTCGTTTTCTAGATCCCTTTGTGATTTAAATAGGACTTGGACACCCCACTGCTTATATAGGTCAGTTTTAGCAAAAGCTAAGCAGGAACATAGATACCAAAGAACTTCATATTTTAATACTGGAAGAATCTTCTATCATTACACACCTCTGAAAGTAATACTCACTGTGTAAGGTTTTTTTGTGCTGTAATTTCTGTCCTACTTTGGACTAAGCTTTAATTTCATTTTAAAATTGACACTATATAATTGATGGAGGAAACGAGTTTTAAGTGCTGACACAACGGAAAAATGATTGGATCTTGCAGACTGGATAGTGTTCAAACTCAGTTTTGGGACAGGTCCCACGCTACAATCTTACTCAGGAGTTGTTTAGGAGAGTGCTATCTTGCTCAGCCAGATATTGCCCTAGGGCCACCCTAAACAATTTGATTAGATAGACAAGCAGATACCTAGAATGCTCCTTCACACCCTCTAATTCACTATTGTGGATGTAACCTCCATGTATTTGCATTTGGAAGTCACCAGGGAAGACGGGAGGGGTCTCAGAAAATGTCAGGGAGCACAGTTTCAGTATTTTTCTCTCCCACGTGAATGCCATATTCATTATATGAAAGAAATGCTTTCAAGTCAGTTCTCCTTCTGGTCAAATGAATATTAATGTTTGATTATAAGATACCTCAGCTTCAGCAACAGACATGTGATATACACTTGTATAGACTAACTTAGAACCTATGTCCCATCAATTTTATTTAATTAGCATTGTTAGTCTATGATTATGATAAAAGTTCCTCCTACGTTGCTGTTTTTAACTGGACTCGGTAAAATCTGAGTGTGTTAGGACAGTGTGAGCACACCTCTGGGAATATAATTACAGAATGAGGAGGCTATAAGGGATCTCAAGAGGTCATCTAGTCCATCCTTCTGCCCTAAGGCAGGATTATTTATGCTTATGTCATGGCTGACAGATATATGTCAAACTGGTTCTTGAGGACTTTGAGTGACAGAAACTCCACAGGTTCTCCAGGCAATCTATTCCAGTTTTCCAATACTCTTTATTACTTAAAGCTGTGGGATTTCTGTGTGGTTTTGTTGTTTTTCTAATACCCAACATAATTCTTTTTAACTGTAATTTAAACCACTATTTCCTGGTTTATTTACTGTTAATATGGAATACAAAAATACCGGGAGGTTTCCTTTCTAGAAATTATGAAATCTCAGGTACCTCGGTACTTCATACAGTAAACACTATTTTGAGTCTTCTGATCTCAGAAGAATTTTCATTGAAAACTTAAAGAAGAATTAATCTGGTCTGTAGTAGATCTGCATGTAACCTAAATAGCTAAGGGGTTTTTGACAGATTGGAAGGCAGTAAACAGTTTTACTAGGTGCAGGTACCCAGGGGCTGGCAGCAGGGGGCTGTGGGGATGGCTTCTGTGAGGAGAGGCTGGTGCTGCCCTGTGCTGGACACAGTTGGTTCCAGCCGGCTCCAACTGACCCACCTCCAGGCACGGCTGAGCCCCCACAGCCAAGGTGGTGCCACCTCAGGGAAAACAAGTTTAAGAAAGGTCAAAACACTGCATGGCAGATGGGGGAGTGAGGAAAAAAGCTAATTTAGTGTACAGCAAGTTAGTAGGAATAAACTCAGTGAGTGTCTATGGGTGGGTGGCATGAAGTTCTCCATCCTCTGCTTGGGCCTCTGCTGTTGAGCTCCACACATTGTCTGAAAGCTGAGATCCAGAACTAAGGAAGTACTCAAGTCTACATAATTATACAGTAATAAAACATTTCAGCATCAGGGTGGATAATTCTTCTTAATAAAGAAAAGAATTGCAATTCCTCTGGTGAAAAATAAAGGCAAAAATAATTTTATATGTTACTGGTTTACTTTTATATGAAATGTCAGCTAGAATTCCTGTACCAAATACTAGGAATGTGGTATTTAATTTTCAGAATTATGCAATTTAAACTAGGTGCATAAGATGTGTATGTAGAAACAGGAAAAATAATGAAAATGCATAAAGTGCAGCTTTCAACACTTATTAGGCGCTTGCATGCACAGACTGATGATTATTTTACTTAAAATTATCTACCTAAGTATTAGTCATTTATTTTATGTGCACAGTTATCTGCATATATTTACATTCCTTTCCAGGCATATTTTGTGTTCTGATTATGAAAACACCATCAGAAAAGGTCAGTAAGAAAAGTCTGTGAAGACAGCAGAAAATATTTTGGAGAAAAAAGGAGCAGAGTATTGATTGAACTTGAACAGAATTACAGTGAGAACAGGGACACAGAGAGAGAGAGAACACAGGGGAAATGTAAAGTGTTCAAAAGAAAATTAATATTATGCTGAGGTTTATATGTGTCCTCTTTCTATAAATATATTGTGAGCAAGAAATAAATGAGCAAGCTAACAAACAGCACACTGTGTGAATATGGAAGGAAATGCCAGAAGTAATAAAGAGAAAGAAAGAGCCAGCTGCAATGCATTAAATGTCAAGAAAAAGGGAGAGTTAGAAAGACTGTAGAGCAAAGTGCAAAAAAGAATAGAATAGAATCATAAAATAGAACAGAATATCATAAAAAAAAATAAAACAAGATAAGATAGAACAAAAAATAAAGAATATGTGAAAAAAGATAGGAACCTTCCCAGAGGCTGAGAAAAAATTAAAAAAGTTTCAAGTACAGGAAGAAAAGAGGTCACCGAGACTGCAGACCATGTAAGAAGTAGCCAATTCATTTGCCTTGTATAACATCCTTGAGGTACAACTAATCTGCAGGTGAGCTAGGGCAAGACTCAATCATTTTCAGGCAAAATTCCCAAACAGTTAAAGGTATTGGCTCTCAAAGTATAATGCTGTTTTTCACGCATCCTTCCACCCAGGATTCAGGACAGTAAATAACTCTCTTGAACAGTGTTTGTTTATCTATTTTTTTAAACATGAAATTGCTGGAAGATAGAAGGAATTGTTCCCTCTGATGTTCCTTTCAGTATGTTCAGATTTTTTTTTTTTCACCTTTGATGTTCTCTCCTAGTGCTTAACATTAAGCACAGACCCAACTCCCAATATTTTCTTTTGAGTTTTATAAGAAAAATGCCTGAAAAATAAACAAAGCTTTGGTAGAAAGTTTATACCCAGATAGCAATTCTGGATTAAAAGAAACAGTTGTCTCTTATTTTTGTGATGCTATTATTCTAATATTAATTCATCAGTGCTAGAATTCATTGTTACATTTGAAAAATGTAGATATAGAGTGATCATTGAACAGGCTTTGCATCAGTTCTACATATTTCTAGGAAGTAGTTTGTTACTTTATATAATTAAGTAATTTTGATCAGATCATCCTAAAATAGCCATGTATTTATTAAAGCTAGGAGAGAAATACTTACTTATCCTACTTTAATATTTGCCCTTTGATTGCTCAATAATGGGAAATTCTTATTCTTATTTCCATCATTCACAAATATCCATATAAATATACATCTTCCCCATAGCTTTTGCAAACCCTTCAGAAGTAACTGCATGACACACTAGAGGGGAGGGATGCCATCCAGAGGGACCTGGACAGGCTGGAGAGGTGGGCCTGCGCAAACCTCGTGAAGTTTAACAAGGCCAAGTGCAAGGTCCTGCACATGGGTTTGGGTGCTCCCAGATAAAGGCTGGGCAGAGAATGGATTGAGAGCAGCCCTGAGGAGAAGGACTTGGGGGTATTGGCTGATGAGAAGCTCAACATGAACCGGCAATGTGCGCTTGCAGCCCAGAAAGCCAACCGTATCTTGGGCTGCAACAAAAGAAGCGTGACCAGCAGGCTGAGTGAGGTGATTCTGCCCCTCTACTCTGCTCTGGTGAGACCCCACCTGGAATATTGTGTCCAGCTCTGGAGCCCCCAACATGAGAAAGACATGGACCCGTTGGAGCATGTCCAGAGGAGGGCCACAAAAATGATCAGAGGGCTGGAGCACCTCTGCTATGACAGGCTGAGTTGGGATTGTTCAGCCTGGAGAAGAGAAGACTCCGGGGTGACCTTATAGCGGCCTTCCTGTGCCTGAAGGGTGCCTACAAGAAGGCTGTGGAGAGATTTTTGACAAGGGCCTCTTATGATAGGATGAGGGGTAATGGCTTCAAAGTGAAAGAGGATAGATTTGGATTGGATATCAGAAGAATTTTTTCACAATGGGGGTGGTGTGGCACTGGAACAGGTTTCCCAGGGAAGTTGTGGAAGCCCCATCCCTGGAAGTGTTCGGAACCAGGTTGGATAGGGCTTTGAGCAATCTGGTCTAGTGGGAGGTGTCCCTACCCATGGCAGGAGGATTGGAACTACATTATCTTTGAGGTCTTTTCCAACCTAAACCATTCTATGATTCTCTGATTCTATGATTTTATATTATTTAAGCCATTATATTAAGCACAAGATCAGAAAGAGAGCTTCCATTGGAAGTATTGCAGTGGGCGAGATGGCAGACCAAGACCTATAGAGAGAAATAAATAGCCTTATTGAATTCTATATTTTTTTAATCCTCAAGTTTGCCTAAATTATGTGCTAGAATGCTCAAATGATTGAGAACCAGCAAGGGGTTCAGAATTTCTAAATTTGATAGATTTGCTTGGAAAGAAGAACTAGATGTTTTAAATCTGTTAAAAAACCCCAACCAAACAAAGTACCCCTTCCGTAGGTGATTAATTTCCACAAATAGAACAGTTAGATTTGGTTTACTATAACACAATACTTTCTCTATTGATAATACAAGTCATTATACATTTCAGTTTTCTAGATGTTCTTTATTACAGACTTTATCTCAGAATGTTTTTGCACCAGTTTAAGTGAGCCATTGACTAGTTTTTAAAAAGGGAAGACCATGTTACTGATCAAGTAACACTTACTGACTTCATATTTGTATTTCCATGCATAATATAATATCTTGGATCCATAAAAATTAATGGCAAATATTATCTTGGCTTTGCTTGGGCTGGGATATTTTAAAAATGCCTACCATGTTAGCTTTGGAAGCAAAAATTCTGGTGTGGAAAATTAGCTCATGGAGTGATCTGAATGAGTTTACCACCAAGCTCACGCACAAGAAAATCCCCTGCACAGACATCTGCTCAGTTTTGACTCCTGCAGTTTTTAATCCTAACAATGTCTTGGGGTTTGTTTAAGATTTTTTTTAGGTACCAAGTGTTTACATATACACATCTACTTTTACATATTTATCAAGCCAGTAGTATACTTCCTTTAATCGTGGTACTAAGAAATATGTAATTTCTAAGTTTACAGTTAATTGGTGGTGTGCATAGTAATTCTTTCACCTCTATACATCTGAATCTCTATTAATTCAGGTGACTTTCATTTCCTGGGAACATTTAGTATAGAGGGAGTGGTGAAAAATTTCTACTTCTAGAAATAGAAAAACAACATGGCGGGGGGGGGAAGGGCTAAGTAAAAGAGAAAAAAAATAAAGTTTTGATAGATGTTAAGATATACCCAGAATGATTTACAACTCTGTCCTTATGTATTAAAGATCAAATGGTACAGCAAAATAAAGCAAATATACATTCGAACGTAAATGATTTTTTGAACTTATTTTAAAGAATTCTTTAAAGCTCAATTAACTAACTAGATACAATAAAATTATTACTCTCTAACAAAGAAAGCAAAAAAAAAAAACCTTCAAAGAATGCTTGGAAAAAGATGGTTATTCTATATCTAGAGTGAAAGAATGAACAAATTTCAGGACAGATTTCACAAAGTCTGTTTATGCTTTATTCCACCACCAGAAATTTCTATTGTGGTATCTGGATAGCACATAGACCTTGTTAAGTAGATTTTTAATGCTATTTTAGAATAAGAGGGAGCAAATTTGGAAAAAAAGAAACTGTTTAGAAAGTTCAGCATTGACAGGGCATTATTCAGCTGTGTGTCATTTTGTAGAAATATACTAATAAAATTAAAAGAATACATTTATAATTAAGTCAATCATTTCTTGTTTGGATAATTATAAAACACTATCTCCCAGTTCACCCTTTCTTTGTAAAGCAGATGTTCAAATAAAAGCAATTACATTATAATTATAAAATTCCTGTAGTTGCTGTGTGTCTCTGTCTTCATGGTGTTGTATGATAGCAGTGTCGTGGTGTTATTGGATCAAGTGACAATTAAGATAGATTGTGCTGGGCAGACAGGGTAATTTTTAAGATGTTAAACTGGATTGTAGATATTAAGTTGCAAAGACAAACTTTATTTGAGAATTCTTTCCTACCTTTATTGTTATAGTCAATTTTGTCCCAGCTGTTGAAGATATATATGATAACACTGAATATAGAATCATCTGATGTTAAAGCCTATAAGTTACCATGCCTGGTATTTTTCATGCTAGTAAAATACGACTTTTGTAATTCTGAAGAATTGTACTAACTAGATGCAATAGCAGCAGCAAGGAAAGTAGCAAGACAAGGGAAATCAACAACCCACTGACAAGACAGACAAAGCAATTTATTACACCAATATTAAAAGAAAAATCATGGAATCATAGAATGGTTTGGGTTGGAAGAGATCCTTAAAGATCATCTGATTCCAAACCCCCTGCCATGGGCAGGGACACCTTCCACTAGACCAGGTTGCTCAAAGCCCCATCCAACCTGGTTCCGAACACTTCCAGGGATGAAGTATCTACAACTTCTCTGGGAAACCTGTTCCAGTGCCTCGCCACCCACACAGTAAAGAATTTCTTCCTGATATCTAATCTAAATCTACCCTTTTCCAGTTTAAAACTTGTATCCCTCATCCTATCACTACACTCCTTGATAAAAAGTCGCTCCCCATCTTTCTTGTAGGCCCCTTTTAAGTACTGAAAAGGTGCTCTAAGCTGTCCCTGGAGCCTTCTCTTCTCCAGGCTGAAGAACCCCTATAGATAGATAAGATAGATAGATAGATAGGTAACTATAAGTTATATAGATATACTATAAGATATATAGATAACTATAAGATAGATAACTATATAGCTATATAGATAGATAACCATCTCAGCCTGTCTTCATAGGAGAGGTGATCCAGCCCTCTGATCATTTTTGTGGCCCTCGTCTGGACCTGCTCCAACAGGTCCATGTCCTTCTTATGTTGGGGGCCCCAGAGTTGAACACAGTAGTCCAGGTGGGCTCTCACCAGAGCAGAGGGGCAGAATCACCTCCCTCAGCCCGCTGGTCATGCTTCTTTTGATGCAGCCCAAGGTACAGTTGGCTTTCTGGGCTGGAAGCGCACATTGCTGGCTCATGTTGAGCTTCTCATCAGCCAGCATCCCCAAGTCCTTCTCCTCAGGGCTGCTCTCAATCCATTCTCTGCCCAGCCTGTATTTGTGCTTGGGATCGCCCAAGCCCATGTGCAGGACCTTGCACTTGGCCTTGTTGAACTTCATGAGGTTGGCATGGGCCCACCTCTCCAGCCTGTCCAGGCTCCTCTGGATGGCATTCCTTCCCTCCAGCATGTCTGCCTCACCAAACAGCTACCCCCTCTGATATTCAAATACATTGCAACTGCATGACAGTAGCAGTGAAAATGAAGAAATTACAGCACATGTCATGTGATGCTGAAAGAAGGCTGGTATAGACTTATTGCCTAACACCACACTTGTGTCCCAGCTATTTTGCACTTATATAAGAGTAAACACAGAATAGCTAGAAGGAGCCCCATCAACAGACAAACTCTCTCTACTTAATTCTTGATTACCTGAAAATCAGAACGTAGTGTTTGATAAATGTGTGAAATGTAAGAAATAGAATGAAGTGTTGTAGCAGCAATAATAATAAGTAAAAGTATGATGAAGCTTACACGCTGACCCACTGCATTACAAAATCTAAGAGATTTTGTTCACCAATAGCTATTTTTCTTATTAAAAAAAAAAAAGTATCTTAAATTACAGATCAGGACAGCCAATAATTATATACAGTTATGGACAGCTAAAGAGAGAAAATATTTAATAATAAAATATTAGAAAACCTGACTTTTGCAGATCTTTTACTATACCTAAATTAAGTAATACAATTCAAACAAGTGGGGTGAAAGATACCGCTATTATTATATATTGATATATTTATAATCAATAATTTCTTCTTACCGATATCTTTTCTATGCAATTTGTATTTCAGTTGTCAGTAATTGTAAGAGAATAGATTTAAAAGAAAAATTAAATAATACATTGTTTCTCATTTCTTGTCAATGAAAGTCCATTTTATTTTTGAATTATGGACTCCATGTTCTTTTTTAGATATAACAAACTTTTAAAAAAAGATTTATCAAAATCATGTAAGAACCTTATAATATTTAATCAAAAAGACCTTATTATTCAGTTATTAGAGTGGTTAATAATAATGATCCTTGCAGTTCTGAAACTTTTTGAATCTCTAATATATATTTCTAAATACTCATTTATCTTTTTCTTTGTATTTTCCTTCTGATATAGTAATTCCTGAAAAAAAGTGAAGTTCTGGTATGAGGTGCCTGAAGTCGTAGTCTGAAGTTTATTTTACAGTTTAAACAATCTACCTCAATCTCATCTGATTATCTTTCTTTATTTCTGGCAAACTGTGTGGTTTGTCTTTAGTTAAAGTCCAGTATTTACTATGAGTCAAAATGAAACCACCGAATTCATTATCTATGTGACCTGAGGCTATATTTGAATGTGCATCTCCAGAGGACACAACTCACTGATACAACAGACCTTAAACATTGATGTTATCCCACTTGTGTACTTCTGTCATCAACCTGAAGGAATTTTATATGGAAAAAAAATTTCTTTCCCTCAGAACACATGACTACTTAGTATATTTTAATGCATAATGTGAATAGTGTTGTTGGAAAAAGACAGTATTTATTTCCTTCTGTGTTTTTTTTAATGTAGGTGTTTTTCAGTGAACTGAATTTAAAGCCGTTATATTCATTGTACTTAGTTATTAGCATTTTTATCCATAAGAGTCCTCTCGTAAGCAAAGCAAGAGATAATTTACCCAGCATAATTTTTTTTTTTTTTTAATTTTATCAAGGCTGATGAAATAATGAAAGCTGAGAGACAGAGTATTTATTGATTCTGTCATCACTTCAAGGTTTTAACTCCATCCCTTTCTCAAATGTGTGCAGTACAAGAGAAAGAAGGAGAAAAAAATAAAAATGGAGTAGTATTACTATCACAATAACATTGTCATGCACCTATTAATAAAGATGATATAAAATTCTTTATGTTATTTAGAATTATTTTACAAATATTCTACATTGAAATTTGTGGTAAACGTTCTTAAATTAAATCTCTTTAAGTTCCTTTTTTGATATAATAATTTGTTATCAGTGTCTTGTTAATGAAAATTGAATATGTTGTTCAAGTTGAAGAGATACTGCAGGAAGGTCCCCTTCCTTTCCCCCCATCCTGCCCAATTTTCCTCTTCCTTTTCTTGGCTACTTTCCAATACGTTCCAGTTTCTTCATTTTTTTGTGCAGGTCACTGCTGGTCAGAAAGTGACATCTAGATTAATACTGTCAACAGTCCCATCTTTTCAGTCTTCAAAAGAGAAATAATATGCAAAAGACAAATGGCTGGTAAAACTTGGATGACAAAAATAAGCATTCTCAGGTACACATGGGAGAGGGGTTAATAGGTTTTCTTTCAAGGATTTTTGTTTATTTTTTTGTTTTGTTTTGTCCTCTTTAAGTTAACTGGCCATGTCACTGCAAAATCTCCCTTTCCAGTGAAAGTGAAAGTGAAATTTTCAGTCCATTTGTCTGCACTACCTTCTCAGCTATACTTTCTCACATTCTGCTGAAAATTTGGTGAGGATTCATCAGTACTACTCCTCATACAATAGTAAAATATAAACACACAGTTTCATTTATGAGGAAAGATGAAATTGTTTTGCAGTAAATGACCCAGAAGTATGCTGTTATTCTGTAGTTCGATGTTGTCTCACTTTTGTAGAATGATGACTAACACTGAATTAGATCACATAGGCTTATTTTCAGTTCTCTTCAGCTCAAAAGCCAGGACCTAAACATGTTGTTCTTACCTCCTCATCCTAGCGGAGTAAAAGGGATGGGGAAAAAAATCAATATAATTAGAATAAGGAGGTGCCATCTACGAACTCATAGGAGGATTCTTATAACAGAAGGATGTTACTTCATATATTTTTTGAAATGAACCAATATAATAAAGCAAATACTATGGAATTATTTTATTATAGTGATCAGAATTTGCTTGCCTACACTAATCTTGTTTCCATCAAAATACCTATACTAGAACAACAGTATTTTCCAGTGATTCCTGAAATGAAACACGTGTTGTATATTTTTTCAGAACACTTGCTTTTTAAATGGTTACAACTGCATATGTACACATCAGGAATATAAGTTAAAAAATAGATTTACTTCACATTTCTTGTGGTAGTGGATTTATACATGATCCATTGAAATCCGTGATGTCCAGATGGATTCTATTCTGCTCTTTTATGAAAAGGCAGAAGAAAATTCTCAAGAGAATTATACTTCTGTTAGCGGGTTTAAGAAAACAAGTTTTGGTAGAATAGAGTATGAACACATTAACTACAGTTTTAATTTGAACATGAATTGTTTGTGCATGAAAGAGATGAAAGCAGCAGCAAAAATGCCTCAGCAGAACTAAACAGAAAAGGACAGCCTGAATCTTTGTGGTGCTTATGGGTTACTAGAAGGAAATTACAATATAAATGCTTTGATTCTTTCAGTTATTTGCTATCTTGCATATAATACATGTTCTTGCCTCTCAGGACTTAAATATGCTTCTTGAAAAACTATCCTTTACTTGAAAACATAGGAAGAGTTACAGTGGTTGAGACCAGATTTCCTCCTGACTTTGTTTCATATATCTGAGAGTGACCATTAATATTCACCTAGGTAAAGAGCACAGGGAAAATGTAAAGAAAGAAATGCTCCTTTCCTTCTTACACTTTCCTGTCTTCTAGCAAATAAGTAGTATGTATTTTTTGTGAAGGTTAGAAGCAGCTTAAGCCCTTGGAATGTATAAGTATCTGGATCGGAAGAGATACTGGACTGAGCATGTAATGGACTGAGGAAATGAGGGCAAACATTCTGTATAATAGGTTGGGACACAAACAGTAGAAGTTTATACTTAATTAAGTCAGTTTAATATGCCATTGTGTTCTTATGACCTGGACAGCAACTCAAGACATTACATATTAGGCAATCTAATCCCAACAAGGAATCTAAAACCAGGAGTCATTTTCTCGGAGTGTGGGAACTCAGCTTTGTCTCAGTCCAACGCTGAAAAAGTCCTAAAATCTAGATGTCCCATTTTCTGTACAATACCTCTGAACAGTAAGCCATTCTTTAAAATGCATGCACTGTTGGCAACACAAGTGACTTGAGAATTTCATATTTTGGTATCCTGCATGATGGAAGTACTTACTGAATTTCCTGTTCGGGCAAATTCCTGTGCCTTTTTTTTTTTTTTTTTATTAGGTGCCTCAGGTAAAGTGCTTGTATGATATATGGTCAGCTGGGATCAGTAAGTGATTCTGAAGTCTCCCAGAGAGTCTCACTCAATTAGGCAGATAGGATCTCCCCTTGAAAACCTTAAGGCTTTTACCTGTATTCATGGCTAAATAAGGAACATAAGCACTTAAATGCCTGTTGTGTTTTTTTGCATCTGAATGCAAAGAAATAGTGAAGCAAGCAATAAGTTTATGTAACTTCCCTATTTTTACGGACATGAAAACAACATCCAAACCAGGATTAACCGTCTCCCTCACTGCTTCTACGTAAGTGAAGCAAGAATAATATCATGTTGCCTAAGCTCTTCCTGAATCAGCAAAGAAATGTTTTTACATGTATAACTGTGTACACCACACAATATATTACGTAAGCATTTATAATATATCAATTTTTGGTTCCCCACCCCGTACATATACAGAAGAACATCAATTTTACCTGTAAGTACTTGAAATACCTAGGAGCAGGTAGCCTCTTAAATAACTCAAAAAATGAAGAGATTTTAAACTGAATTTGATCAATAGACTCAAATGGTTGAATATCAGTAAAAGTCTTCTAGATACTATTTTTGTTGATGCTCACATTTAGAATCTCTTGACAGCTTCAGTGCTGTTTTTTCAGCACACATAGGTCTATTGATATATTAATCAAAGGAATTTGTGTTTAAAGATTTGTGAGTGGGAGAAAAGGGGTTTTGTTTTGATGGTATTGAAGCCCAAAGGTAAAGGCTGAATTTATGTCTCCAATCAATGAAGAACATCAAGTGTAGTACAATATAACCAGAACTCTTTTTACTTGGTATATACTGTTGTTTTGATACTAGGTCTGTTGATTTCGTAAATGCAATAACATTTCCTAGAGCTGTTTGGTTTTTTTTTGTTTGTGGGGTTTTTTATTTATTTATTTATTTTTCTAGTCTAACTTTAAATGTTTCACTTTTTCAACTATTTATGAAACTCCAGAAATACTTATAATGATTCCACACAATGGATTCTGTATCAGCCTTTCGTATTTTTAATGATTTCATTTCAGGTTGAAAAGGCGGTTTGCCTCCCAAGGTGCTACAGCTCTTCTCAGAACCCATTTTTTTAATTTTATTTTATTTTTGGTGAAAGGCTTCTCTTTTTACATTCTCATGCATACTGAATGATGTTATTGGAGGATAAACATCTGGATTCCTCCTGTGGGATTTATATCTGACTCAAATAAATGTTAGCTTTCCTTTTTTGCATGAACCAAAAAGAACAGGAACAACAGGAATAAACAGGAAAAATACGTGCATAATTGCAACATGTTAAACCACAAACAATTCAACAACTGTCCCCAATATGACTTTGTACTTCAGCCCTAAAGTTCTTTCAGCTGTGCCAATACAAGCTTGGATATCCTCCAAACAAATAACTGTATCATACTGCATCACAATATGAAATACCTTCATGTTTTTTGGAGTGTGCTTAATTTCAAAAAAAGGCTGCACTTCCTACCCATATGGTTGTATCGGCTCCTGGGGCTTAAGTTTCATCACTTTTCCAGAAATCTTCTGTTGCTTCAGTAATGTTGGTACTTTTAGCAATATTTAGAAAATATTGCTGTCCCTCAGAGTACATCTGAGGAGAGAAACTGCTTTTTAGAGTTTGGATGATCTACCATTGTTTTGAAATATTGTTCATTAAGTATCCCTGTAATACATAAATTTTAATTCATTGAACTTGTTAGCTTTATGCAATAATACTGTTTGAAACTGCAAGAATTTGAAGCCTCTTAATCTTAATTATGATTAGGTGCTGTAGATCTAACAAAACTTGCATAAATGTAACTACCATCAATCCAATATTTTTTAAGAATCATGTATATTTTTTGTGTTTATTCACATCATGCAAGCTTTCATGATGAAATCTGCATGAACAGAACACCATGAGTGTGTCAGTACAGAAAACTGAAATCTAAAAATAAAACGAATACACAGAGAAACAGTATGAGTTTGAGCAATCTCTGAAATACTTCTGCTATCTATAAGTTTTCAGAAATGGACTTCAGAGAATCAGAGTACTCAGATACGAGGATAAATATTTAGGCATCTTAACCATATCTTTCTCTTAATAAATCTCTAGCCAAGGCCTGTGTTCAGCTTATATGAATTGTCTTTCATAATGGGAATACTGCTTATGCAGGCAGATGTCGTGCAAAACATTCAGATACATTTATTTTCCCACAATAATGAGAAATATTGTATGATGGACTCAACGAAAACTGTTGTGGAGGCATCTGTATTGCCTAGAGGCATCCCACAGTGATGTATGTATGTACTTTATGTATGGCCAAAGTGTGAGAGAGTAATATTACCCCAAATGAATAATGTATCCAAAGTCTCAATTCAGTGAAGCTGAGTGGTACTAGAAATTTCTTAAAGAAAAGCTATTTGGCCTCCTCCCCCTTTGCAGATAGTCACGGGGTGCTCATAGGCAACACTGATCGACTGATGTCATCTACTTGGACTTGTGCAAGGCATTTGACACTGTCCCACACGATATCCTGGTCTCTAAATTGGAGAGACATGGATTTGACAAATGGACCATNTTCAAGGCCAGGCTGGACGTGGCCTTGGGCAACCTGGTCTAGTGGGAGGTGTCCCTGCCTATGGCAGGGGGGTTGGAACTCGATGATCTTCAAGGTCCTTTCCAACCTAAACCATTCTATGATTCTATGAACACACATCTCTGTGTGTGCGTGTTTGTGTGTATATGTCTACTGATGTGGATCTTCCAGAACCTTCACAAATGGCATTAGGCATTTTTCTGAATATATCTGAAATGAGCCCATTAATCTGTGATGCAAGAACTTGACAGAAGAGGGCAATTGTCATGTTAAAATAAGCTTTGTTCCCCTCTTTCAAAACAAAAACATACACCCTCTGTTCAGACAGTGGTGTACGTGAAAGATGAAAATTGCACTGCTATCATAGTCCCAAATGTGTAGAATCAGGACTTTTGTGATGTTTTCAAAAAAGTTACAGCCATCATGGGGTTAATTCCAATTTTTCTCCTCAACTGTTTTTTTGGGAAAAAGGCTACAATCGTGACTACTAGGATCCAGAACAGCAGGAGGACGAAAAAAAGGTCATAAAATATCTGTTCTGAGAAGTTCTGGAAAGATTAGAACTACCAAAGTTAAGAAAATTACATTCTTATTTTAAAGGCTTAAAAAAAGACTGGTTGTGTTTTGTCTGGTTCTGGAGATGAAAATCAAACAAACAGTTTGTTTATTTAATTTTAGGGAGAGAAATGAAAACCATACAAAAGAGAAAGAAAAATAGAGAGCAAGGAGAAGGAATAGAGAAGAGTGATCATCAGAAAGTGGGTGTCGTGGTTTAGGCCGACCCTCAAACCTGGACAGTGGGCAAGGAAGGTATGAACTTATGCTATAACAGTAACATAGAAATGTAAAGGACTGATTCAACGAAAATCTTCTTCCCAATGACCATTGCACAACTGCCTTCAGAAGAACAGTAATTGCCTTTCATATGACATTTGTGGAGGGTGAGAAGGTAAATAACCATAGCCATGTTCAATAATGTGAAACAGAAAGTCAGCACTAGTACAAAGATGAGAACTTCTATTTTTGTAAAGTTTAATTATAAAATAAAACAAGTCAAATGCTTATTGAATAAATTGGATAAATGCTCATCATCTATTATCTACTAGTCTATACATTAATATATCAAAGTATAGATGTATAGATGATATATAGATATCTAGATATATAGACATATACACATTGATAATTTTTACTGTTCTGTTCATATAAAAATCTGGGACATAATACTATGATCTTCTATCTTTGCTAGAGCTAAGCAGCAGTGAGCGAGATGGGTCTTTTATCTCCTGCTAAATCATTTGATATTTGTCTTTCTCAGGTTAGACTATCTGGAGTTTCAGTACCGTGAAATTTAATCCCCGGAACTACATAACTGAGCATGTTCAGCTGTACCTCTGTTACTAGTGCACCTCTTCAAGCAAAAAAATTGTTCTCAAAAACTGTGCTGCTAATGTCTTTAATTTAATGGGTATACTGCAACAAGGTGAAGTACATAGCCCTAATGATCCCATGAACTACAGTCAGATCCGTCCCCAGTTCCTTACAGTGAAAGAATTATGCATATGGTCATGCATAAGGCAATGTCCCACTTTTGTCCCACACTGATTAGTGGAGATAAATGGTGGACCTGCATCATAATGATGCTTATATCAATCCTTAAATTCATTACTTTCATGACTTGCTGTTGATAAGGCAATTCTATTGCCTGTTAAATCTTGTCTGTTGCTGATATTGCTTAACAACTTATGATGATCAGATAAGCCCACTACATTGAAACCCAAGATGATACTTATCAACCATAACATGCCTCATCAGCCAGTGCTACATACATGGCACTGCCATTCCGTTTTCTACACTCCCAGCCCTTCTCAGACAAATCTTTTCCACCTTCCTTTTTCTGACCAATTAACAGAAACTCACCAATTTTTCAGTGTGGTGAGTTAGCCTTGGGTAACAGCCAAATACCCACCCAGGTGCTCACTTACTACCACTCCTCAGCAGGACAAGGGGAAAAAATAGGATTAGAAAGCTTATGGGTCAAGATAAAGACAGAGAAAGTGTTTACCAATCACTGTCATGAGTAAAACAGACTTGACTTTGGGAAAAATGAATTAAATTTACTGGCAATTGAATAGATTTGGATAGCAAGAAACTAAAAGACAACCATTAAAAAGCCTTTCCTTCCCCCTTTCCCAAATTCAACCTCACTCTTTCACTCCCAATCCCCACACGCCCCCCTCCCAATCCTCTCCAAGTGGCACAGGAGGGGTGGACGTGAGGAGTTATGGTAGGTACTTAGCATTTTTTTTCTCTACCTCTCCTTCCTTCTCACACTTTTCCCCTGCTCTGATGTGAGGTCTCCATGGGCTGCAGTTCCTTCAGAAAATATCCATCTGCTCTGGAAGCTGCAGTGAGTAACTTCTCTGAACACCTCCTCTTCCTCCTCCTCCTTCTCTGACCCTGGTGTTTTTGCCGCTGCTTCTCACTTTTTGTTTCTCCTCCTCTGTTGTGTGGTGTTTTCACCTTTCTTATTTACTTTTTTCCCAGAGGTTTCACCAGCTTGGCTTCTAGGGTCAGCTGTGTGCTGCAGTGGGTTTGCAGGAGCTGCATGGAACCAGCTGGCATGGGGCAGCCTCAGCTTCTCCTCACAGAGGCCACCCCTGCAATACCTGGACACCTGCACCTGGTACACACAAGCATTTAAGCCGTCCATAGCATTACCTTTGAACTCACAACAACGTGGAGGAAGAACTGGATATTGCTGTGTACCTCCAGATCTAAATCGTTCCCCAGCTGTTCCAACCTGACCATTTCTCTCACAGCCCACTCCTCTCTCATTTCTGTCTTTCCAACCTCAAGGTGGTACATTGAAAAGCTACAGAGAAAGTTACGCCCTGTTCAACCAACTCAAAAAGATTCAGAGTCTTATTGGTTCTGGGTCAGATACGTAGTCTCAGGGAAGGCTGTGAGAGCCTATTCTTTGTCTGTGGTCTGTATGAATGAGGTGTGGTATGATCTGATTAAATGAATGGTGTGTCTGGACACCAAAACCTATATAGGTTCAAAAGAAACTGCAGAAAGCATATAATTTAAATAAAATATCATACTTGTCTACTGCATTTTTATAATGAGAAATAGTTGTCAAAAAAAAATAATTCCAAAACAAATTTAAGTTCACGTCTATTTTTTTAATTTATATTCTTTTGTACGTACTACCAATCCATTTTTGATTACCATGTGTGATCACAGCTTTTGGATTTATCCTACATGCATGTACACATACACATATATCTGTGTGTGTGTTTCTATGTATATACAAAATGTTTCATAAAAAAATAAAAACTTAACCGAAAAATAGTTAAATTATTTTCATAATTTAAAATATTATTACAAGATAAATTTAAAGCATCTAACATTTAATCCTTAACATTAAAGTGTTATTTTTTCCATACTTCCACTGCCACGGAAGAGGAAGTTTTTCACTTTGTCTGGAATCACATTATCAGATTGACAACATGAAGTTTAGCTCAGACATTGGAAATACTTATATTTTTTTGTTACATATACTTTTAAACTATTTTCAATATTCACAGCTATATACAGTATGGTAAGAACCCTAGTTCACGCTTCTGATGGCAAAGAGCTAAAATACTTCAAACTAGCATTACTCAGAAGAGCCTCATGCATCTAATTGCCAGAGCTCTGTAATGTACTTACCTAAGATTATTCCAGGGTGAACATCAAAGCTCTTGCTGGACTCAGATAAGTTTGCGTCCTTAACTGATTATTAGCCAAAGCTCTTGAACATGGAAACAGCGCTGAAATCCCAAGGCAACAGGCTTACTAAAAGAGATATTTGTTTCTTAGCTCAGGCCACGTTGGAAATTAAACCCTTCTAGTACCCCACTGTCCTAGCATTCTTTTTATCTAACTCTAACAAAGAAATACTTGAAACTGGGAAAAAATATCGTAAAATTGTAATATGGGAGAAGTATTTTCATCCTGGAAGCAAGCAAGAGAGTTGCAGTGGGGGAGGGGGGGGCGGGGGGGGTGAGCAACTGGTAGGAGCTAGCGATTGCTGTTCTTCTAACACATAAAATGTATGCAGCAGCTTTAGAGTAATGGCACTCCCCCTTCAGATTCACCCAAAGGTGAACATAATATATTCTCACCTATAAAGGTCAGAATACCAGAAGGTATTCTTGCATGGTGTAGCCATGAGTATTTACGCAATCATTCAAGTACAAAACTCACAAAGCCTTCCATTAACCATGAACTGGGCTACTGGGATTTTTCAAGACCAATTTGTGATATCAAAGTAACCTTATATACTACTGCAATTTAGAGTAAACTAAGTCACAGTTTTAGTCTATCAGCATAGGAACTACCCGTTCAAAGTACTACCAGATTGAAAAACACTGTAGTTAGCTTCAAATGCAAAGTACTTTGTCCAGAGAGTTAACCTTCTTGAAGTGGTATCTTTGTGTTTTAAGACCTCTAAATTTAAGGTCAGTCCAAGAAACACGTGTCTTTAAAAGTGTAAAACAAAATATATCTTATTTAAGGAAAATTAACTTGGTCTAACAGTGATGAAACTCAAAGCAATTGTCTGTGTTTTCAGAAAGTATTGTGGATGAAGTTTGTCTTTATAGTAATACCACGTGTGTAGTGTGTACTAAAACCATGTGTTTTTTTCATTCTTTGTTTGACCTCTGTCAAAGATGAAAATATTTGACAAGGTTATGATTTAGCAGCTATTCAAAGTTTATTAACGATTTAAGGTAGATCAAGAGGTTGAATTTTAGCAACACTTAATCATTAACTGGTTTAGAGGTTTACAAAGAGAGTGAACAAAATAGTTGAACAGCGACTTAGATACAGATTTGAAGACGGCAAGTTTCACACTGCCTTACTATAAGGTATCCCAAATCAATACATATACACATAGGCAAAAGCACAGATCTCAAATTAATACGTATACTCATGAGCAAAATATGTAAGCACAAGCACACACACAAACATGTACACACAGGTCTCTGATTGCTGGAATCAGGAATTTCTTAACAGTGGGCAACTTTAAAGAGCCAACAGGTACTGCTTTTAAGTCCTACATGTGCACGGATGGACAGAAAAGCATCCACATCCATAAAGCTGGAGAGATATATATATATTACAGACATATAGGTGGAGAGGTGGATTGAAGGGAGGCTAGCCTATAGTCAAAATTTCCCGTACTCGAAGTGTAAATGCTCATGATGCATTGGCATTCCTCAATGGGCAGTTGAGGGTCAAGAAGGATGCTCTCACCCTGGCCTTGAGGTGTCAGCCTGAGTGGCACCTCAACTCAGGGGAGATTCTGGCCACAGCCCACTGCGATCCAGAAGACCTCAAAGGGTCTTTACTAGAATCACTACTTATAGGATCCAAGATAATTGACTTTTGTCAGGTACTTTTCCACTCCAGTCCATCTCAGACAATGGAATATTCTGGTACTTTCCATCGGTTACACAAGCTCAGAACTCGCTAGATCTTGGGGTCCTGGTGTACCCTGCCTCTGTGGCCATGATCCATAAGTTGTCAGGAGTGATCGATTATGGTTGTTATCTTCAAACAGTAGGAGCCATGGGGACCAGACACAGTATTGTGTTCTTGGTCCATTGCTCACCACCTTTTCTTTCTTTCATGTTAGACCATTATGTTATGTTCTGGTCCACTGTGTTATTATGTGGCCCAGGTTGAGAGGGAAATCACCCCAAGTACCAAGTGGCCTGGAGGGGTCTGTGTGTGGCAGGCATTGCACCACCACAACCTCATTTAGCTATGTCATTTCCCGATCTCAGTGTCACAAAAAAAATTTCCTTTTAATAGTTATAAGAACTTCTGCATCTCCAACAACCCTCATCATCGTTGTGCTTTATTCTGTGTCTCCTCTACAATAGCACTTTTATTTTATCCAAATTAAATTAAAGCAACAACTTTTTGATGATCTTTTAGCAATGAACCAGATAATTATAGCTGGGAATTTTATAAGCCTCTAGAAGAAGACACCCTACTGCTATTGAACATTGATGAGGATGTGAGACTTTAATTCTTTTAGGTGCTTGAAAAATAATTTCATTTTAAATTGCTTTATAGTAATTAAGTTGTATTCTTTTAGAAGTATAATTTATTTTGCCAAGAAACATATATAATTTTTATAACTGTTGAAATTTACAGAACTGAATTACAAGTAAGATATATACCACTCCTATGGCCCCTAATATGTAAAATTTAATGCTTGCTAAATACCGCAAAATGTAAGAGGTTTTTAAACTTTCAGACGTAAGACTTTCATATATTTTAATATTTTATCTTCTATGCCCTAGAACTTTTTCTACCAACCAGCCTATAGTTGTGATGTTTAAGTGCTGCTCTATACTTTGGCATTTTCCAGGCAGCATGACTCCTGTGGGATTCATCAGGGAAAGCCATTAGTGCACTCACTGGCGTAAAACTTGCATGATGCCATAAATCTTTTAGCAAGCGGATTTGGAAGATGTTTTTGTGAAGGTTATGTGTGTAAGGTAAGCTACATTACATGAGCCTTCAATGTGTGCCTTCAACATTACACTTTCTGACATTTAATAAAATAGTGATTGCAAAGAGCTGCATCCTCAGAGGCCTTGTTATGCCAGTACCAGTGTGAAGGGAATACCCTCAGACTGTCTTCCATGTTTCAGTTGCAAAAGAATCTGTTTTATTTTTCTAAGCTATGTAGTAAAACCTGGTTCTTTAGAAGATTTTACTTTTTATCCTTGCAGGTTTTAATAAAGTAGTATCTTACCGCATTAAATACAAACAAGTATTTAACGTAAAGAAGACTACATATAAATGCACAGATATTTTGAAGCACAATAAATTACTTATAGCTAATTTATACTATAAAGACCTTATTTTTCTGATCTTGTCAGTCTATACAATTTTCATACATTGGTTATAAAAGTTTGATCTTGATTGCATATGCCAAAATTGTCTTCTTTGAAGAATAAGATAATGTGTGCTTATATCTACTGAACCCTTGCTCATTTTGTAACTAAACGATCTCAGTTCTTCTTTTTAATTAACATCTATGTTTCATAAATCTGGAAATAAAACTGAAAGATGAAAACTTTTTACTATTGCCTGCTCAGGGAAACTGAAACTGCCGTTTAAATCTAATGTCTATACTGGAAGTTGGTAGCATCTTGGTAGCACTCCACAGTTTTCAGAGCTTCCCTCTCATGTGAGATAATTTTTAAGCTTTGCCTTTATTTCTATCTTTCCCCTCTGCAAAGCAAAACTAGAAAAGCAAGATGATTTTTTTGCAGCTGAATTTATTAGGCACTTGTTGTCACTTCAAGAAGCCTAATACCTATGAAAAGACCAACAAGATCTTTTCTCTTCTTTTTTTTTTTTGACTTTTTAATCAGACAAAAAACAGGGGGTCAGAATGTTCTACAGCTGATTACCTTCACCCAGTTTAAAAGTGGAACTCTGAGAAAAAAGAACTGTGTTCAGTGCTGTACTGCTGTGAAATTTGCTTGCCCATGATGCTAACCCACTTTCTGGGCTTATCTTCCTAAGTAAAAACACATTCATGTTCTAGTTCGGATCAGGATACACTTCTGAAGCAAGTGTCCTAATCACCTCTGTGTAGTGAGCTCTGACCAACTTTACTGAGTGGTTTCAGAGCACCTGAGAGTCCTGCTGGCTAAAACTAACGTGGAAGCTGCACCCCAAGACAGATCTATGGTGTTCCATCTGCTGATGGGCATTCAGTACACTGGCCTCAGCTCAGGCTGTTCACTGCTAAGATCACTGAAATACACGTCCTGAGGGCATCTGGTACTCAGCATCAACTGTTTTACTCAGCAGACCCATTGCTATTCTGCTACCCTACCTGCTAACACTTCCCTGGTTTCCTAGGACCAGAGGACATCACTCATTTCAGGCTGTACTTCCACCGACAGGGGACAGGACATATCCCAAAGCCCCAGCTCTCTTAATTTTACTGGCTATATAAGGAGGTGGTTAGTTGGCTTAGACCGTGCAGCTACTGGTGCCTTGAGCAAGGTGAGATAGATCCAGACCAGAATATTAACCCAATTTTAATTTAATTACTACTTTACCATTCAATACAGTGTATGCCCAAACCATGTTCTGTACTGGTGCTCTCCTTGAATAAATTCTCAAGCATATGCAAAATAACATTTTAACTCTGCAGTCAGAGTCATGTGTGAAGATGCCTGTGCGTTGTTGTAACAAAGATTAAAATTAAGAGAGGACACTTCTTGTGAAGTACTACTTAAGCTTTGGATCAGCTACTCTAATAGTTTGACTCCATACCTATAAAGTTTGATTATATAAATATTTCTCGATCTCTTCACAAACTCACTTCTTAGAGGGCTCCGATCTTTTTAGACACCAAGAAAACTGTAACAAATACTATATAGATATCATTAAGTAGATAAAGGTTGTTAGGTTTGTGGGTCATTGTGAATATTTAACTTCAAGAATGCTTGCTAGTTGCAGGCTGCAATGAGACACAGCAGGATGAAAAAATAAATTAAAAGGACACCTTTGAGCAATTTCAGGATTTTAAGTGAAGAAAAAATTCAGTAACCTTTCCAATGGCCAGTTGAAGAGATTATTTTTAACAGGATCAGCACTGTCAGGATATATAAACAAGGATTTCAAAGTTAAACTTTTGAAAGATTTAACTTCAGAGTTCAGAAAAAAGACACCCAACCAAATAAAACCAAACAAGAAATATAGGGTGATTTAGAGAAATATTAGCATGATCAGTCCGAAGACCTGATCTTTACCATTATTACTATCAGTAATGGATTGATAGCAAAGGTCTTCCAATCTTAAAAAATCCTGTGATATCATGGAGGGGCACAAAGGTGGTCAGAGGGCTGGAGCACCTCTCCTTTAAAGACAGGCTGAGAGAGTTGGGGTTGTTCAGCCGGGAGAAGAGAAGACTCCGGGGAGACCTTATAGCAACCTTCCAGTGTCTGAAGGGGGCATACAAGAAGGCTGGAGAGGGACTTTTTACAAGGTTATGTAGTGATATGATGAGGGGGAATGGCTTAAAACAGAAAGAGGGTAGATTTAGAACAGATATTAGGAAATATTTTTTTTCCCCTAATGGGTGGTGAGGCACTGGAACAAATTCCCAGGGAAGTTGTGGAGGCCCCATCCCTGGAAATGTTCAAGGCCAGGCTGGATGAGGCTTTGAGCAACCTGGTCTAGTGGGAGGTGTCCCTGCCTATGGCAGGGGGGTTGGAACTAAATGATCTTTAAGGTCCTTTCCAACCTAAACCATTCTATGATTCTATGATTCGACAGTATTGGTAGAAGTCACCCTGGAAAGACTTGTTGGAATGTATTACTTTAAATTGCTCTCAAGTGTATTGTCCACTTCCATTTCTAAAAATATATTCTGAATACTAATTAAAAGAATGAGCACTATAGATTGGTCAGAAGAGAATGATTTTCACTCTTGACCAAACAAATAGTCTATTTGATTTTATTATCTACCAATGGTCAAACAGACTACAGTTAAATATTATATCACACTGGTAGAAATATATAAACTTTTCACAAATTTAGGGATGCTGGGATCAAGATATAGAAGGAGAAATGAAGCAGTTCATTTAAAAGAATCATCTAGCTCATGAATGACTGATGCTGGGAAATATTCCAAATCAGAGGATATAAAAACCAAATTGTTGAGCTGCAGCTCTCAGTTAAAAAAAATGCAGCTGTTTTATACAAGATTGATAGTTGTCAAAGAAATGCTGGTATGTTAACATTTCTATTTCAGGAATGAAAACACTGTTCCTTGATTTCTTGACCTGCTTTGATATTTGCTTTGAGATTCTCACTGAAAATTGTTAAATATTATACTGGCAGGTATAGTTTCATTTTAATCACATCCATTTCACTGACTTATTAAGACTATAATTAAAAATCTTTCCACGTTTGCTTTGTATAGGCACAGGAAAATGATGACATTTTCTAATTGTTTCTTTTATGCTTGTTTTAGCTGGGAAATGTGTTTTCCCTGTCTTCTTTGTTCAGACTGACATTTTATCTACTAACTAAATATTTGTTTTTAATACCTGCAAGATCACTTCTGCTCAAAAAAGAACTTTCTTTTGCCCTCCCTTATACAGCAGTGTTTTCCAAAAGCCTTTTGCTGACTTTTTCTACACATTAAAAAAAAAAAAAATCTGATAATTTTCACTGCCAATTCTGTGATTGTGGTAACTGCATCATGAAAATTCTTAATGTTCTGGTGTTGAACATATTTTGGAAGGTATTTTGTCATACTTGCTAAATATATTAACCAGCAGATAGTCAATACTACTATTGGTCTACTTATTAATTCAATACTGATTTGCCAAACCAGTTAACCGAACAGAAATACAAACTGCTCATTCAGATTTCTCAATTTTATTTCAGTGCAGGTTATATATTTGCAAACATAAAATAACATACAGAAAGAATTATTATCCTTGGATAGATTGACTTAATACAAAAATATTGAGGACAGCCCTCTTAGTCATATGATTTGGTTTTAGGTAGTCCTGCAAAGAGCAGGGAGTTGGACTCGATGGTCTTTATGGGTCCCTTCAAACTTGAGATGTTCTATGATTCTATGAATCTATGACACTTTAACAACAAAAAGATAATGTTTTGCCATCTCTGGTCTACTAAAAGATGTACAGGAAAAGCAAGTTTCATGTTATACCTTTAGGAATCAAAAGAACTTGTTTGCTGCACAGAAACAGCAGATTAATTCTCATGTAGGGCATTATATATGCCCATTTACTGTTTATATGCAAAAATATATTTTCCCCTTTTTTGGAGACTATACAAACATTGCTAATTAAATCCCCAGGCATTACTCCACCTTTAGAAAGAAAGAAAGAAATAGAGAAAGAAAGAAAGAGAGAAGGAAAGAGAAAGAAAGAAAGAATAAAAGAAAGAAAGAAAATATATCCCTTAGTCTGCTTTTGTGGGAATGGTGTTTTTAATTTGCCAGCTCAAGCAGCTAAGCTTGTAAATGCACACCGAATAAAAACAATTGAGATTCCAGCTTTACCTCTCTTTTTTTCCTCTTTCTGTATTCTGTTTACTTCTTAGTGGTTTCTTGGGATTCTTCTCATGCTGTAGACTTATGGAACATGAATGCAAATGTAGATATATAAAGATATTAATACACAGGACTTGTACAAAATGAGAACTGAACTGAACTGAAAAATAAAATGGTAAAATTTAAATATTGCAAAGTAAAGCAATGACAAGCTAATAAGTATCGGTATTACAATTTCCTTCTCGATCTTAATCTAGATGCATTACATTTCAGTCTTTACTTCTATAGTGTTCAAATGCATCACAAATATTAATGAAATAATTTTCGTGAGGTGAAATGCTTTTTTTGACCAGAGTTTTCATGGAGGAAATTAATATACTTATGTGAAACAAATGCATAAGGATGGGAAAAAATCCTTGCTCTGTCTCATCTCTCTTACTGTCTTGTCCCTCATCTTTAGAAGGGCAAAGTTTAGTTTTGTTTATATCATATTTTGTTCACAAACAACTAAACTCTGGATTAGATGGTCTGAGTATGTTTATGTCATTAGACACTTCTCTTTTCCTTTTTTTCCTTTGTTTAGATGTAGTAAGTAAAAGAGATTTCACTAAAGTGTGTTACACAATAGCAAGACTGGATGGCTTCATAAGGATGAGTCAGAGTCAGGATCTGAATCAGTGAAGTACCTGGCCAGAATTGCAGTCACACAGACAGAGACCAAGGGCCAGGGCTGGAGCGTAAATACAGCTTCCAAGTGAAAGTGAGGTGGAGGACCCCACTTCTGACAGCTCTTTCTTACAGCAGTCTAATCCAGGCTGCCCTTCAACACGGGCAGCCAAAACCACTGGCCAAGGCAAAGTTGCCATGAGGGCCCTGACAAAGTATGATTTAAACACCAAATATTAATACCTTTTTTTTTCCCCAGGTGAACATAATTTATTATCACATAATCTGAGTGTTAATAAACCTAATATTTATTACTAACAACATATTTTTTGTCTTAACCTCCATAAAAGGAACACAGGTGATATAATCTGATTCTATTTAGTGTTAAAAAATCAGTGTCACGGAACATATTTGTATTCCTTTCTAAAATTAAAAGCAAAGTCTTTCATTGCTAACACGCTGCTGAATAATTAAATATCCACAATTGATTTTGTTCATTTAGCTTCCTGAACTTGATATTTTTCCCTGTACAACAGAAATGCCTAATCAAATCTGAGAAATCATATATATAATGCAAAAAACTTGTCTCTTATTTTGGCCACTATTGGATAACTCACAGGAAGTAAAAAAGAACCAAACCAAAAAGTAACCAAATCATTGGACATGTAGTCCAATCAACTTGCTTGTCAATGCAAGAAGCAAAAAATGCAGAATGTTTGTATAAAATTCATCAGTTATTGCATATATTTATATCAAAAATAATTTGTGTTTATTAATATTAATAATTTGTGTTTATAATTTATAATTTATAATAATTTATAATTTATAATAATTTGTGTTTATTAATNAGTGACAGGACAAGGGGGAATGGCTTCAAACTGGAAGAGGGCAGGTTTAGATTGAACATTAGGAAGAAGTTTTTCACTTTGAGGGTGGTGAGGCACTGGAACAGGTTGCCCAGAGAGGTTGTTGAGGCCCCATCCCTGGAGGTGTTCAAGGCCAGGCTGGACGTGGCCTTGGGCAACCTGTTCCAGTGGGAGGTGTCCCTGCCTATGGCAGGGGGGTTGGAACTCGATGATCTTCAAGGTCCTTTCCAACCTAAACCATTCTATGATTCTATGATTCTATGATTCTATGAATATTAAATATTTGTCCTTTCATCTCTCCTGAAGCCACCCCTTATAAGTGTATTGTTAGAAGATGTAAATAAGAGTTTCCAACATGTTGACATTATTTTATTTTTAATATAAATCTACCAAGGGACAAAACAAAACTGTCTAGGTTATTATCGTATGGCATAACATAGCGTGGCAGCCTCTTATTCCCATGTTAATCATCACTTCTTTGTCCTATAACATTTCTAGGAAAGAGACCTTTTTCTTTGTAGGGACTTAACCTTCCCCCATATGATCCAATTTCCCCCTGCTTAGAGCTTCTCCTTGGGATGTTGTCACTTGGTTCAAATTCCTCATCTAAACCAAATTAAACTCAAGTTCTGAACACAGGACTCCTTTTTACCCAAGTGACTGGCATAGATTTCTATATTTAGGTCGGACTCTGCGTATTTCTGTGTATACATATGTGTGACATAACATCTGATAAGCATGTATGTAGAGGGGGAGAGGGAGACAGAGGAATGAAGAGATACAACTTTCATTAGTTGCTCCAGGAAAGTTCAACTCTGAGAACCTTAGCACATATTCTTACATTTTTCTGATTTACATGAAATGCATAAACACCTTTTCCTATGTTGTTCTTTATGCCATACCATCTCTTCAGTGTCTTTGCTGGTTGCTTCAGGTTGCTTAAAAACAGACACTTTGGAACCCATTCTGAAATACATACCTCTCCCCATGTCCTGTTATGCATGCCTGAGGTATCAATTCCTCTAGCACTTCTGTAAAGCTGAAGTCAATTTGTAGGGTACAGTTTAGAAGAGAGAGCAATTATTTGGGACAAAGAAACACCTTCAGAGTACAGGGTTGTTTGTTTGTTTTTTTTTTTATTTGATGTGATAACTTTTGTCTATCATTCTGTATACTGCTTTGTAATTGCTTAAGATGCTAAACATAGACTTGTTATAGATTTACATTATATAAGCTCATTTTTCTTTCCTGACCTTCTTTGAAAAGTTATCCCTTGCAGTATATTTGTCAGTGTCTTCTCTGACTTACTTGTCTGGCAATCTGACCATTGGCATCCTCATAACATCTGTCACGAATGTCTATCTGCACCATTCTCCAAGTCCTTCATTTGTTGCCTTGTCTGTTCACAGTAATTGCCACATTCATCATAGGTACTTCTTTTCAAGTAGAAACAATTTCATTCTCTGATGTTGCATTTAATATCTTCTTTGTAGTTCTTTGTATTTTATTTCTTTTTGTATCATGAGTATCTGCACTCAGGAAACAAGTACACAAACAATGCCAAAGAAAAATTTGTCACTTCCTTCACATGCTGAGATTCTCATCTTATTGTTACATAAGGAAAGAACTCACATCTCTATCACAATCTGCGGATCTACAAGAGGTGCTGCCTTGAACCTGCTTCAAAATAATGTGAACTGGAAATTGAAGCTGCAATTAGCTGCAATGATGCAGTGAAAAGTATAGCTTGGTACTGTACAGAAGCATAATAGAAAAAGCAAAAGGTGCATTCACTCCACAGTATAAATCGTGATATTTCAGTCCTCTTATCCAGAGCCTTATGGAGGCCAGTGTCCCGGTCTGTAAAAGAACAATGGGTAATCTCAGAGAATGTACTGGAATCCAATGATTTTTAAATGACATGTACCATAAAGGACATGTAACATAAAGGACATATACCAAATATTCAGCAACAAAACCAACCTTTGCTAATAGATATGTTTCTTAGATATGTGACCTTTGTTTACAGCACCCTCTTGGGCACACTTATCTGCCAAGCAGATAAGCCTGTCACACTGTTCTGCTGAGAGATCTCTTATTTCCTGTTTTAGAAACAGAATCAAGAATCAGGCAATAAATAAATAAATAAAAGAATTAGCTTACTCCTGTCTGATTCCTTCACAGCTTTCCTAGCACATCTGACATTGCCAATTGCACAGGTAGATTAGATTTGTAGGCATAGAAGGGACTGAGAATATATTACTTTTTAAAAGCTGTCTAATTCTTTACTGTTAGCATAATGTCATATTAGACTATGATTATGTGCTGACATGACATCCATATATAATGTTATAGCATTATCTCTGATGATACTGTCATATGAATGGCCACATAACACTTAACTAACATCATCATTTTTTAAATACCCACTGTTCTTGGAAGTTTTGACCCCATTTTGGAATATTTTTTGTGAACTCTTATGAATTTTCTTTTTTTTTTTTTCTGTTTTATGTTGAGTTTCTATGGATTGCAAAAATAAGCGTAAAATATGGACACCAATCTATAGGGGTTCATTCTACTTTTGTTTTTAAATGTATGACTTATGGATTTTATTTTTTAACCAGATTTTAATGAGTAATGATCTTTTCAATGTGAATAGTCCTACTGATACTCAAAATACTAGTCTGAATTAGAGTTCACCAACATGTGCAAAGGCTTCCCAGTCTAACTCAAACTTAACATGGAGATTCCCTTCACTGAAATATATACTTTAAGTGTACCTCACAGTTCCTACCCTTAGGACCACAGTCTATATTTTTTATAGGAACAAAACCTTTTCTTTCTATCCCAGATAACAAACTGTGTAGCTCTCTAGCAAATATATATATATTCCCAGTAATGCGTACAAGTTCACTTACACATTATGCACATTTACTTTCTTTATAGAAATTTGAAGTAGGACCACGGAAAATGGATCTGTGAGTGAATTATTCAAGCAGTAACTCATTCAACTATTGCACCTAAGGAGCTAGAGATGGAAGGATATTCACTGCAGACCAGATTAGGTTTTCTGTTTTCTTCTCAGTTTTTATTATTGCTTACATGTCCCCAAAGTGCTGTGGCATACCACTAATAATGTTCAAGGACTTGTTTTGTGTTTTGGCATTCTTGACCCTTAGACCTCTTAGAATAAAACACATAAATTTTACCTATGTCTTCACCTAATTTAATTCTTCTTTAATGTACATGTGTCTATAGCCTATGGTAAATGATTGATAGTTATGGAGACAGAAAATCCCAGTTTTTAAACACAGATTGCAAGAAACAAATCGTATTGCCTCATTTGGCTTCACGAAGTTTTCATGTGGGTTTATAACATTTAGCTGCAGAGACCACCTTTACAAGTCACAGTATAATTCAGTGGGTGATGTACCACTCTACGCACTATTTACTTACTCTTTCAACAATGGAGTAAAGTAATACCAAATGCAGCACTAAGTCTTTGAGTTGTGGACATTTTCCCGAGACCACCAATTCATTTCACAAAGTCTGCTGAACAGCGATCAGATAATAATGACTTTTTGCTATGTAGTTAATGATGCAGGGGTTTAGAGGACCCATACCTTATTAAGTGTGCAGGGTGGATAGTGTGCAGTTAATGTAATGTAAAGTAATGATAGAGTAAGTAGAATAAAAATAAATAGCTTTGCTGCCACATTCTCAGCTTGTTGAGTGTGAAATGCAACTAGTATGTAGAGGCCTTATTTATAACAATTATCAGTTAAACCTTCATAATATGGCTTATGTAGGATGAACTAGACCTTTTATTAGCTTTCCGTACTGGGGTAGGATTCAGCTAGGAAGCTGAGTGGTTCAGACAAATTGTGCTACAAGCTCGCATAGGTGAAATCAGTATTTATACATTACACTAGGATTGGGATTGTACATGAACACTTGGGTGATAACACCTGACTGACTCATTTTTCAACCTAAGAATTTTTAAATCTGTTTTTGTGAGCATTTAATCTTGATTTAGACTATGCTTTGCATCTATTATCACATAAGACTGCATGGAATATAGGAAAGTTGACTACATGGCAGAGCTGATCGAAAGTCTTCCTTCTAAAATCAGAATCCTTACTTTTAATTCAAGAGGATTGTATCAGCCTCAGTTGACACAAAGTTATTTTCTGTAACTAGTTCATCATAAGCTCTTCATTGCTTAACAATGCTAAAGTATAATGCAGCTTTTTTTCATTGGGTCTGGTACTACTAGGTGGGTAAATCTGTCAGCTCTTATGTCCAGGGATATCTAGCCTGAAGTATTACTGACAATAGCTTTCTTCTGCTAAAGACTCCCAGAATTATGAGTCATTGTATATTTATTACTCTAGGAAGAGATCAGCTACAATCAGCTACAATCAGCTACAATAAATATAATCCTAAGAGTATATAGCAAACTGCCCACAATATTACATCTGAGGATTTCTTTTATTATTGTGTTCCAAGTTATGCTTTCAATTTTATCTTCATTTTTCTCTCTCTAAAAGGGAATACCTGTTCTCCAGTCAAGTTCCCCCAAAATATATCATTCTTAAAATGTAAGATTATTTCATTCTTAAAATGTATACATCCGTAATTCAGTGGTTTTTTCCATGCCATTCTGCAGGTTTCTGGGATTAGGTTAAACACGGCAATTATTTCTACTCAACCAATTTATGCACAAATCTGAAAGGGACGTGGATGAGCCAGTCTTGCTGGGGAAGTGGTTCTCCTTTGTTTTAAGGGGAACCAGTTTGGCTTCTCACTGTCTCAAAAGTAAAGTAGAGATTATACATTCAAAACCGATCTTGAGAGGACACATACTTTTTAGTAAAAAACCAAAACATAAACATAAATAAACAGTAAATAAACACAAAAGAAGCTCCTTTATTAAACAAAATGAAACAAAACTTTTCATTTCAGTAACTGAGAAAAAGCAATGAGAAGAAAACACTAACTCCATTCTCAGAGGAGTTCAAACATTCGACATAAATTAAACCTACCTAACTCTTAAGGGAATTACTGAGCTCTACTAAGAATTGTTGTTTTAACCTTTCTCTTTCTGATTGCTCTGCTCTTGTGTGTAGTTAAGCAATATTTGCTTTGAAGAAGCTGGTCTGAGTTACTGCATCTTTCAAGTGATCAAATATTCCAAAGGGAAGAAGCTCTGTAAGAGTAGAGTCTTGTGGCTCTGGTGGGGAGTGAGATGGGGAGCAAGAGATGCCACAATCCCATTAAAAAAAGGGAGGGATTTCAGTCTGAGAAAAATACAAACACATGGCATTTGAAAGAAGTAGCCAAAAGAAGTCAGGATCCAGCTCATTGTTTTCGATTGAAAAAACATCTTTAATATTACTTCATATGCAGCAATATATATTAACTTGTTCATGCACTTCAAGCCTATAAAAGCCTTTCAATAGTCACAGGAGGGGTTCACATGTTGTTAATCACAGCTAAGTTTAGCAGCAGAATACAGGAAACTGTTGAATGTACCATCATATCCTTCTCCCACCCGAGCTCTTTTTTCCTCTGTTTTTCTTTTTTAACTATTAAAACTATTCAACTGTTCAAGTATGACAGCAAATAACACAACATTAAGTATAATTCAATTTTGTTTATAGAGAAATTATTTAAATGATGAACTGGTGATCACAGGAGGTCCTGTTTTAAAGGGATGGATTTTATAGATGCAGGCTAAGTAGTGAGCGTTTTCTTTAAAGCAGATGTGGTTTGGTTGCTTTTTATTTAAAAAAAAAAAAAAAAAAAGGAAAAAACCCACAACCATGTAAATTATATAAGAAAATATAAATGCATAAACAAGTTTTTACAGTTTCAAAATGAACAAATAGACACATGGGGATCAAGATCTTTCCCTCTGTATATGAGGGCCTTGTGTCTTGATATGGATCATTTAGCAAATCCATACTTTGGCCTATCAACCAGCACAATGGAATAAAATTTAAATTATACATGGTCCTGAGAGTATCAAAGAAATCTGACATCCAGAAAGATAAAGAAGCACAGCAGCATTTTACCAAGCCTGCAGACAGCTGAACAGATGTCGCAGCAGCCAGCAGCAGAACCAATCAAGGAGTCAGAGAGGGGAATGTGCCAAGGGAGCAGACCTAGGCCCAGATGCCAACACTAGAAGAATTCATCTCTTAACATCTGGTTGTACCAAGCATTCCCCATATGTAGGTATGTGTATTGGCTTTAGGCCTAGTACACACAGAAAAAAAAAAAAAAAAGGACTGGAATATCTTCAACACTGCCAGGAATAAGCAGAAAATATGCCAAGTTTGTGCTGAAATACTGTGAATCTGACAATTGCTTTTCTATTTGTAAATGCACAATGTGTCCCTGTGGTAGCTTTGCATGTGTGTATGTTTTAGACTGGGAAAAGGTTCCAAACTGTTTAAATAAAATCTTACCTAAAACAGCTTGCTGGAATTAACCCAGTCTGTCAATAGACTCTACCTCCCCCCCATCCCCAACAAACAAAAAAACATACCAAAAAACCCAAACAAAAAAGCATGAACCAAGTTAACCTTAGTTGAATAGGGGCTTACTGGATGTGTCACTCATTGGAATTGTGATTGACGTTCCAATAAACTTGTACCTCCTCTTGCCATCCACTACAGGCAACATGAATTAATGACTTTTAAAGAAATCTGAGAAAAAATTAGGCTTAGCAAAAAAGGACAAGGACGTGGATGCTGTGAAATATGACACTTCTAATTACTTCTTTACTTTCTAAGTTTTTATGTAAATGTTTTGTTACATAAGGGCCTAAACAAAAAAAAAATATCCCCACAAAAAAAACCAAAAGCCATACATATTTAACTACAACTTAAATAAACTTCTGCTTGTTTATTGGCAAACCTACTAAACACCTACAATCACAGCATTAGGACATGTGAACTTCTGTCAACAGGTAGATGAGAAATCATCCAGGTCTTGAAAAACTGCCAGCTTAGAGTTCTCATTCAGACCTGGTTATTGTGGCATGGTTTTGAAAAAAAATACTTAGTGACCATTTGTCCTAAATTACAGGTAGTCAGTTTTGGCAGGCAGTCTGAGAACAGGCCACGCGAATGGGCCTGCAGAAAATGTTGGGAGAAGTTTTAAGGACAGGTATTCTGAGTAGAAGAGAAACTAAACACAACCTCTTGTGGAACAGATGATTTGAAGAACTTTGCTAGACAATGGTCAGCCAAGGAGCCTATTTTAATGGGAAGCTTCACTTTCAGAAAAATCCTCTGAGAAGAAGTATGCAATGAGCTTGCTACCACGCAGTCGCACAACTGTTGATTGGAGATATTTTGGATATCACTTTTGTATAAAGAAAGATAATTCTGTCTTTGTTCTTATGCTTGATAATTGTTTCCTGCTATAGACAAAAGGGACCACACTCTGTATATGACAACAGAAATGTATTGCTTGAGTAGTTAACATTTTAACCACCTATTAGTCCACATTATCTAATTAATAATAAAAAAACCCTCAATAATAATAATACAGTTCAAATTGTTATTCAGAAAACCCCTTCCTGTTATCTACCTCTTTTCTGTGGTGCAATGCTCACTCATTCAATGTTCCCCTGAGTCCTAAGACTGATGGATGCAGAATGGGATGGAAGCTTTACGGTGAACGAGTCGCATCATGACGTCATGGCTAGGAGCAGAGTTCCTTACTTCACAGACCCAGGGGCCACTTGGGGCTATTTTTATATGGTTTTTACCACTGTCTGCTTTCTTCTTGCTGGGTCCCAGCTTAAGGTGGAAAATTCCAGGGAGCCTAATGTGAAGAGTGATTGTCTGTTACCCTGTGACAGCCAAGGAGTGTCAGAGCTTCACCACAAACAGTAGTCCCAGGGCTTCAGCTACGGCAGGGCAAGCACCGTTACTTGAGCTCTTAGGACTGTTGCAACAAGCTGCAGTCAGCTCAAGCCAAGGCAAACCTGGGTAGGTCCTTAGAGTCCTGAGTGGGTGAGTTTGTGCTCTGCAACGTGAAGGCTAGTGAGGGGCAGGGGGTGGTGGGGGGGTGTTGCCAGCTGGGAGATTTACTTCAAAGTGCACTCCTGATTTGAACTAAAATGCTGATGCAGAGGCATTCTAAGTGGGTTAAGAGTTTGTGTTCTTTGAAAAGTGATTTTGGCACTTAGAGTTCAGCATCTAAATGCTTAGGTTACTTCTGAAAAATACTAAAATATACCTTAGAATTCTTACTGTAAGCCTCTATTTCCTTTCCTGCATGTTAGGCTACACCCCCTGTGCAATTTTTAGAATGTCTTCCCAAAGGCACTGCTTCGCACCGGCAGACCCAAGATATTTGCAATTCTCAAGCTGCAAACCCTGGCTGAACTGCAAAATGCTATTACTGATCTGAGCTTTTGTAATTTTTTAATAGCTTTTATGGCTGTAGGCAGATATCTGCTCTCAAGTGTTTCTGAGGCAGAGAAAGAGAGTCCAAAGGCCAGAAACACACACATCACCTCTTCCCCTCCTCATAATGAGATGGGAAAGAGAAGATTGAATCTTCAGTTATCTCTTGCATGTGTAGCACAAAAAGAAAAGCTATATGCCTGCTACAGTCACCCATCCCTGCAGGCACCTTTTGCAACACTATTCCAGCAGTCAACAGAAAGTTGCGCAGTTGGCTTCAGAGAATAGAATAATATACAGAGCTCAGATTAATGTTGCATTTGCTATCAGTATAAATATGAGATACTGTATAGATTATAGTGTTCATTACTGATCGGTTTTAAAAAATTAGTTTAGTATGTGACAAACACTGAAACCTACACCAAACTGATATTATGCTCCCTAACAAAGAAAACTTGGGTAAAATGAACTGAAAATCACTCTAAAGAAGCAGGCTGTCATTAGTGCTTTCAGCAATTCAACATAAATGTCAAATCAAGTCTGAAATTTAAGTTTCTGTCCAATTCTGTGAATCAGTATTACTCATAACATTATATTTCTTTTAATATGTCCTATTTTTATAATTAAAGAAAACATGGAATATGTATTCCTCCGCCTTTCTTTTTGTTTCAGTACCACCATTTTTTGGCTGGTTGGTTGGTTTCCCCTCAGACACAAAAATTTCTGAGAAATACATAATTTTGAGGATTTCTACAATTGATGCCATCAAAACGGCAGATTTTCCTGGTTTGAGGTAAAACAGAACCAATTTTCTGTTCAGTAATTCTACTTTGCAGCTAAACCTCTTCTAACTAACTGAACTCTCTGAAATTAACAGCACATTGTTCAGACACTGTTTGCTCCCAGAGAGATAAGATGATTCTTTCTGATTTATGCCAAGTAATGGTATGCAGAGAGGCTCTTGCTTATACTTATTGCTATAACAACCAAGGTCTGCTAATTTTGTTATGTGCACCGTTGGATGGTCAGAAGTGGAAAAGCATAGAGGGGTCGCACCTGTGGAGAGAAGCAGACAGGACAGGTGACCCAAAACTGGCCAACAGTATATTCCATCCCATCTGCATCATTCCCAGTATAAAAGCTGAGGGATCAAAGTGTCAGCATTTTTTCCTCAGTGGCCGGAGTCCAAGAAGAACTCTGTCTGTTTGTCTGCCTTTGATCTTGATCTGTGCATTCCGGAATCCAGATCCGGAATCCAGCTTCCATCTGTCACTGAGTCCAGTCTGGGACTTTCCCTCTGCCTGCCGGTGACGTGATTGTCATACTGGGAGCTTGATACAGTTTTGTATATATTGTATCTATTTCATTATTTTGTTTTTTTATTAATTAATATTAATTAATATTGGAGAGAGAGGTGGAGGAGAACATCTGTCATTCCTTTCAGTGGCTAGTCTGGTCCAAACCACGACACAGCTTTATTGGCGCCCAACGTGGGGCTCAACCACGCCTTTACCAGGGCTCTGATAGATTGTCCAAATAGTTTGAATTACAGCTTGCTCTGTTTAGAAAGTATTAGATTTTTTCCACAAGAGTCTTAAAGGGCTGTAAATTACAACTGACAGCTCACATCATGTCATTCTTGGACAGAATATTGTGTTGTGTCTTTATAGGGTTTTGTTTAAAGTTAGTTGATAAATGCTACTTAACCTGCCATATATGTTGTACAATTTATCTGCCTTTTGTTTTTGTATGTGGTGGTTTAAACATGCTATTCTGCTGTTATTTTTAATTCTAATCCATGCTGCAATTGAATGGATAGCTACTTTACCTGCATGCCTCATGCGTTATGTAATGGATTCTGTTACAAATTACACTTTTAATTTTACCTTGGGAAAGTTTACTTCGTCCTTTAATGCTAATGGCAAATTGACACCATCAGAGCTAGGGGATGCCTTTTGGATTTTGGAAATTATTGTTACTTTCTTAAAATCATGATTTTATTGTTTATTATCCTGAATGCAGGGTGGTTTCTTATTAAATCTTGGTGCAGGAGTAGGTGTTGTACAACATGCACTGCGACTGCTCAAACTCTGACAGCACCAGTACAAGTTGCCCCAGTAACCAGGAAGCAAAAAAAGAGGTCACTTCATTCCCCTGTCCCTTATGATGAAGACCAGATAAAGCCAGATACCATGGGAGAGAACTCTTCTGGTGAAGATCCAGAACGGGTCCTTCTAAAGAAGATCTGGGAAAGAGTCCTTCTCAAGCAGATCAGGGAGAGAGTCCTTCTCAGGCAGTGTGAGTGCAGAAGGAGGAATCAGATGCAGATTGTCTCAAGTTTTTCCACTTTTTGCTCCTCTTTTAATTAAAATTAATCACTTCAAATTACTTTCCAGTGCCTAAGTTGGAGTTGTCAAAAACATCACTGTAATATATGCTTATCAGGGTGCTGGAGACACTACAATCTACAAAGACATACAATGAATCTAAAAGTTAAACCTTTTACAGATAACACATGTAAATATATAATATTCAGTATCCAGGGACATTCTAGAATATTAAATAAAGTTGATTTATTTTAGGGCTGCAGATACTTTTACCTAGATATACAAATAAAGACTTAGGGCTATGTTTCAGGACCAAGAGTTTTAAAGGAAGTGCATTTCAGTAGTCATGCCACCAAATCAAGCCTGAGGACCACCTTTGTTTTTTCTTTATTCTGTCACTATACTCTGTGTGTAAGAGCAGAAGCTACTTTTCCCTTTTTTTACTCGGTCCATTAAGTTGAGAGCTCTTTAGGAAGAAGACATTTTTATGTATGTTTAGAAAGCTGCAGGCACAGTCTAAAGTCCATGTTCTACCTTGCAGACAACTGTTAAACTTCTCTTAATTCAGTTCACACTATTTGATGCCTGGTGTTCCTTTATAGTTATCTTCTGACTTTAAGATCCACCACTTCTCTTCAGCCAAATGATACCAAAGGTTATTCTGTTGCAGTCAGTCAAGTTTATATATATATATATATATATATATATGCTTAAAACATTCTTTGAAACTTACGTCCCTTGAAAAAGTTCCCTGCAATTGTCGGTGTCTAACCCTAAGGCTTCCATTAAAATCTTTCTTTATTATCTAACAGTAACTATTCTTGCTTATCCAAACAGACTACAAAGTTAAGGAATTATCTGTAGTCTTAGATAATTTAAAATGTGTTTCGAAACACTTAGGAACAGAAAAAGAAATTCACTTTTATCTCTAATTGAAAAGAAGAGAAAAAGGAATATCTATTAACTCCATTTTTGTTCCCTTAGACAGTATTAATTCATAACCCATAGGACTCCCTCTTAGCCATGGCAGCAACATTTTAATCATATGTAATTCTGACACCCTAGACATGTAACATAAAATTATCAAAATTTCCACTTTCACTGATAAGTCCCTTAAGTAACAAGTTTCATTATCCACTTTAGCTCTAAGAGATAAAATTGTATTTAACTAACATACAAAAGTTGGAATATTTAGGTTTTATTGGTTTCATTTAAGCTGCTGCTCAGACTAAGAAGTAATTTTCCTTATTATCACTAGCTTTCAAAGAATTGAAAAGTGTCAAAGCATAAAATTTAATCATAAAGCATCCAGGTCTCCTTCTCTTTAGAAATGGTTATTTTTTCTTCAAGTATTTCTATTATCTTCTCTTTCTTTCCATATCAAGCATTCACTTTGCTAATGCTTTTCCCTAGGCCACTTTAATAACATCAAATCTTAAATTAAGTAAAACTGAATCTTGACAGTGATTACACAGAAACTATCAAAGAAGAAATTTAGAGGTCCTGTGTAAGAGATAAGATGTCTCAAGATTTTCTTACCACAAACAAAATTAGCAATAAGAAACCAGTAGCATGACACACAACCAGCTGCCAAAGACTGGCCTAACAAAAGTGGCCTTTATACTGATTGGTCAAGTATTGAGCAGACTTTAACCATAAATTAGTACCATGACCCTCCACAACTGGGATGCTGGGACCCCTGCCATCATTGTGACCAGAGGATTGTGAGTCAACGGGACGCCGCTGATGTTAAGAGGACCGTTGGGATGCTAAAAAGGGCCTATGGTGGTGATTATACTCTTGTTGTGCTCTGTAATACTGCTTCTCTCTCCTGCCTTTCCTCTTCTTCCTCCTTTACTCTAGTGCTCGTTTCAGTGATCAAGGCTGGGAGATAACAATAAAGCTTTAGCAGATGGCATCTGACCTTGTTTGTGTCTTAATCTCACGTGTAGAATCGTTATGGGTCCTCCCGGACTCACCCCCTGCCCCCACCACAAACTGGATCAGGACGTAACAACCTGGAAGTGTGTTAATGACTGATTGATTGTTGTCTTATTTCTCGTATTTAAAAAAATTGCTTTGTAGGATCATTTTCTGTCCTCTGAATCTTACAAAATTGTACAAGGAGTCCGGGACCGAAAGAACAAAAACAGTTTGCTGATATGAGACATGCCAAAAAAAGATTTTGAGAGGGAACTTCTATGGGAATAAAATACTGCTAAATCAAATTGTTTTAATCAGAACAGAAGTGAGAATCTCATAATGAGTATGAATGGCAACTAGATGACTGAATAACAAAAGGACTATTCTTGAAATAAATTGTTTGCATCAACATTCCTATGGAAGAACTAAAAAGAGTTCACACATCAGAGGAACTGACTCACAGGACAATATAGGCAGAAGATATTTTGAATAGATAAATGGATGAGTAGTACTCATACCGTCTTTTCAGCAGGTTTATTACCTTTTGTTAACAGTTTGGTAGAAACATGTTATATGACTATGAATTCTGAAGGAACCTAATAAGGAAACTCTTCACTAGGAATGGGAAGTCACAAAAGGCAACAGCCAACTTAGAATAGAATCATTGAATCAGAATAGTTTGAGTTGGAAGAGACCTTTAAAGCTCATTTAGTTCAATGTCCCCCGCAATGAGCACGGACATCTTCAGCTAGATTAGCTTGCTCAGAGCTCTGTCCAACCTGACCTTGAATGTTTCCAGGCACATCTACCGCATCTCTGGGAAACCTGCTACAGTGTTTCACCACCCTCATTGTAAAAAATGTCTTCCTTATCTACTAAATGTCTAAATCTACCCTCCTTTAGTTTAAAGCCATTTAAAGCCATTACCCCTTGGTCTATCATAACAGGCCCTGCTAAAATTTTGTCCCCATCTTTCCTGCAGGCCCCCTTTAAGTACTGGAAGGATGTTATAAGGTGTTCCCAGAGCTTTCTCTTCTCCAGGTCAAACAACCCGAACTCTCTCAGTCTGTCCTCATAGGAGGGTTGATCCAGCCCTCTGTTCATTTTTGTGGCACTCGTCTGGACCTGCTCAAATAGGTCCATGTCTTTCCTTTGTTGAGCACTCCAGAGATTAACACAGTCTCCAGATGGGGTCTCACAAGAGAAAAGTAGAGGGACAGAATCACCTCCCTCAACCTGCTGGCCATGCTTCTTTTGATGCAGCCCAGGATTCGGTTGGCTTTCTGGGTTGCAAGAACACATTGTCAGCTCCTATTCAGTTTTTCATCCACCAATACCCCCAAGTCCTTCTCCTCAGGGCTGCTCTCAATGCACTCATTGCCCAGCCTGTATCCCTGTTTGGGACTGGATACAGTATCATACATTATCATTATTGGATACATATCATTATCTAGACTTCACTGTTTGGTAATTAATATGAGATTTGCTTTAAGGTAGTGCAATCTGTGGACATTCCCATTACCTCCTTTTTTTTTTAAACTGGATTGCAGACAGTAGATAAGTAAGTATCTGTGTCTGACTAAAGATGTGCATTATGTAAAACTAGACACCAGAAAAGTGGGGGTGTGAGTTTTTTTAAATTTCCTCAGCAACTTTTGCCAGAGCCTATTCAGCTCTGATATTCTCCCGCACATGAAGTTAATCACTTCTGCTCCATTGCTATTCTTCTGGAATTTTAGAGTGCTTTTGTAACAATCTCTGCTTAAAATATATTTGTTTTTCTTATTAAAACACCTGATTAGATGTTATTTTGGTGGGGGGTTTTTTGTTTTTGTTTTTGTTTTCTTAAAGAGTTGCATTTTTTTCACATCAATCTGCAATGTTATTTGTTTCAAGCACCTACAAATATGCTGGAAAATATTTGTGAAAAGGGAACCTTGAGTGGAATATAGTGCTAATATTTTAAATTAATCTATTTGTAACAACTGACAAATATTTGGGGGTGAGGAAGGATGTATCCTTCCTCAGGATAAGGATATAAGATATAAGTATATCCTAAGTGTATATAAGATATATACACTTAGGTATTTGCCATATAAAAAATAATCCTATGGAATTAAAGTTTTGTTATTTGTAGTGGAATTTATTTGTTAATTAAGNCCCAGCACTGATCCCTGGGGGACACCACTTGTGACTGGACACCAACTGGATTTCACTCCATTCACCACCACTCTCTGGGTACGGCCATCCAGCCAGTTTTTTACCCAGCGAAGAGTATACCTGTCTAGGCCATGAGCAGCCAGTTTCTCCAGGAGAATGCTATGGGAAACGGTGTCAAAAGCCTTGCAAAAATCCAGGTAGATAATAATCTTATGGCATTAACTTTTTGTTATTTGTAGTGGAATTTATTTGTTAAAGTTGTGCTGTTTTCTAGCAAGACAATGCAAAATACACTTTGATGAAACAAACAAACAAAAATGTTCCTCTCTTTATCATTCTCACTGCCTGTCAGTTTATGTAGTCCTATACCGGCATTCGATCATAGGAATGGAGGGGTTTTTGAGGGGGGAAGCTTTTAACAGTCTGTTAGCAGATATCTCAGCTGATACTTTGAACTAGTTTGCTCTTATGTCTATGCCAAATAGTGATATAGATAAACAAAATAAGTTGGATATTTTTTCTTTCAAAGCAAATAATTCTTTTATAACTACCCATGCCTTTGGAGCAAATACATTTCCAAATCATTCTCTGCAATTTAGATTCATAGCCAAAACAAGTAAGCATCATTCTCCTTGGGTTTTTGCTTTTGTGTTCCACTATGAGGAAAGTAACAGATATATACTTATCTGACCAATTTTCCTGAAGTGTGTGTGACAGTTTGGAAGCTGATATAAAATATAGTGTTCTTTGAAAGATGCATGTGATCTAATCTTAGAATCATTAAACGGTTTGGTTTGGAAGGGACCATTTAAGATCATCTAGTTCACCCGTGCTGCCATAGGCAGGGAAATCTTTCACTAGACCAGGTTGCTCAAAGCCCCATTCAACCTGGCCTTGAACGCTTCCAGGGATGGGGCATCCACAACTTCACTGGCCAACCTGTTCCAATGTCTCACCACCTTCCTCATAAAAAATGTCTTCCTTATGTCAAATTTAAACTTACCCTCTTTCAGTTTAAAAGCGTTGCCCCTCATCTTGTGACTACAGGCCCTAGTAAAAATTCTCTCTCTATCTTTCTTATAAGCCCCCTTTATATAATGATGATTCTGACATTCCCTCAATATCTTTTTATCTGTTCTCCTGGGAGAGGTTACTATGGTCTGGCATGGCTTCATACCATCATTCTTAATGCTGAATCTGTATTATTAAAAGCCTAGCAGCACAGTACAAGTTGGTTTCTATTGAATTTAAATATTGCCACGGTTTTCTTATTTAGACACAGGAGTTTTTTGAGAGCTTTACACATATTCTTTCCCTCATCAGCACTTTTCAAAAGAACCTAATGTCAGAATGCTTAGACTGGGATTGAGAGAAATGGACTTAAACATGCTTTGCAGAGAATGAACTTTGGTCTGATCTCCCATTTCCCAGGAATCACTATCTGCATGCACAGTTGATGAGAAAGAAAATGCTGAATTTTTGTGCTATCTTATCCTAAAGGAAGGTACGGAAACCAAACATGGGACTTCAACAAAGTAGAGTAGTGAATTACATTCAACACATGGGAGACACTAAACTGAACTGATTCTCAAATCTCTGAAACTTCTGAGGATGACCAGAAACAATTGGATGCAAGAAATAAATTTCACAAGTTCACGTTAGAAAAATTAAGCCCTCATAACAGATTTTCTTTAGAATGAAATGATAACTTTCCACAGGAGATGTGTTTAAAACAGATACAAGATAGTCTGAAGAATTGATTTTAATAGTTTAAAATTTTACTTTGGATACTTACTTTGGTTACACTGATGTCCTGAAATGCTTAGCCAACTTTGGGATTACTTTGCATTGCCAAATAGAGAGTTGATTGAGATGAAGGAAAGATGTAATGAGTTCTCTTGAGTACAGGAGTGTGATCCAAACACACACACACACCCACACACCCCCTCCCCACACAAATAATTTGGAATCTACTCCTCAAATCCTTAACAACTTTTACAATTCCACTGTCATTAATTTTTATTCACTGCTAATAGCCATAAATTTAATGTAGACAGATCTCTGTATTTATATGCCTGCAATCCAACTCTTGAAATAGGATTTTCCTCACTTAACTTGTAATGTATACATCAAAATGAAATTAATTATGCTATAGGCAATCTAGACAGTTAGCTCAGATCTGTCTCATCTCATCACTTATATTATGATTATACCAGCTATAAGTCTATTGAGATAGAGACATTCTTTCCTTTTATGTTTGCACAACAGTAAGCACATATAAGTCCTGAGGGTACAGACATAATCATAACATAAATGACACAAGGAATGTTTTCCTAGGAATTATTTTCAATATATATTTTTGAAGCAATTCCTTTTTTATAAGCATCTGTGTAGATGTTTGGGAGGGAAGGTGCCATAGAAGGTTTGAAGAGTTTTTTGTCAGTCATATTAACTTCCAGTTCCATAATAAATAACTCCAACTTAATTGTTAAGTATTTTATTAAAGTATGAGAACATAAATATTTATATCATATCTAAAAGGATTTGGACTTATATTTTGTTTTAAATAAATATTGTATCAATAATTATATTAATGGAAACATTTCGAAGTTAACTGAAGCCATATTCATGCAGGTCTAAGTAGTAATCAATTATTTAGATTCACTACTTCAAAGAGAATGTTGGAGTTTCAAGCTGGCATGTCACGCATTCTTTCAAGTTTGTTATTAACAATTCTAAACATAAAATCACATGTACACTCCTTAGAAGGAAATTACAATATTTTCAAAATTAAGCGTGACAAATTAGGAAATGATACAATTAAGGATAATCATGTATAAGGGTGCTTAGTAATGTGATCTTCAATTACATTTTCAACCCACAAGATGCCTGGTTTCATAGAATCATAGAATTGTCTAAGTTGGAAGAGACCTTTAAGATCATCAAGTCGAACAATCAACCTAACACTGCCAAAACCACCACTAAACCAAGTCCCTAGGCACCACGTCTACACGTCCTTTAAATACCGCCAGGGATGGCGACTCCACCACTTCCCTGGGCAGCCTATTCCAATGCTGGAATTCCAAAACAACCTTTTCTGTGAAGAAATTTTTGCTAATATACAATCTAAATCTCCCCTGGCATAACTTGAGGCCATTTCCTCTTTTCCTATGGCTTGTTACTAGAGAGAAAAGCTTGACCCCCACCTCTCTACAACCTCCTTTCAGGTAGCTGTAGAGAATGATAAGGTCTCCCCTTAGCCTCTTTTTCTTATATTTAAATATTTCTTCATATTTAGTTGAAAAAATTGAGTAGAACGCATCAGTGTTTTAGTTACCAAATATTTAGGTATTGAGTTTTATCTAGACTGCTACGACTCTTTTTATCATGAATGGAGAGTTTAACTGTACTGATTTTAGGAAGTATAAGGTTATCCTCTGTCATAGGCGAAAAAAATAGCTTGAGCTGTGAATGTTAATAGGCTGCAATTACTGGGGGTGGGTGGGGGTGGGGCATGTGAATGTCCAGAATTAAGCTTCTGAAGTCCCAAGCAGAAGACTCTGTACTGCAAGCAGTACAGGTTAGTTGTAAATTTTGCACCAATTGGATTAAACAATACAGGAATGTCCTGGGTCTTTAATAAAGACACATGGGACAAAAGCACCCACTGATAGCTTGATTGTGTATTGGGGAAATCAGGGACCACAAACCAGAAAGAAGAGCTGGTGCCAATAACTAGGATTCCTGTAAAGAAGAAATTATCTTAGAGAAAAGAAGGGGGCCTGGAAAGAAGACGACAATCCTGGCCGGAGAAAAGACCTTTCTGTTGGGAAATTAAATGCTGTGGGCTAGTGAGTGAGCAAACATCTGTGGTAATCAAGCAGTCTAAATGCTCCCGTTTCATTGGCTGTTATCCAGATCCACTATCTGGATCCAGATACCCATTATCCAGATCCATTACTATTTGTGATTGACTCAGTTTCACCTACTAATGGTGCTTGTAGGGCTCTTACCTGTTTCCCACACTCCTGTGATTAGCATCTGCAGCAGGAAAGCGTGTAACAGCTATGGCGTCTCCAGGAGCTTTGTCTTCTACCCCTCAAATATTTAACACTTCTGTTACAAGCACAGCAAGGCCCCTGCTGGTTAGACAGACCCCAGCCGCTTGTTACACAACATTATGTGTTGTCATTTATTACGTCTTGCCTGTGACATCCTCTCAAAGTGACTGCCTTCTCCATTTGCTTCATGAAACTATCCACAACAGGTAAAGACCTGAGTAGTAACAGCTAATTTAGAGCATGCCATGGGTCAGATATACTTAAGGTTATTTTTCTCCTTGCAATCATTACATTGCATTTATTAATATTTATTAACATTCATTTTTATATTTTATTTGATCAACTTATTTTACGTAGTCCTTAAGCAACTCTTCGCACTCAGTTTTAGCATTTATTGCTGGAATAGTCATGTATCATCAACAAACTTTGTTCACCACGTTGTCCACATCATTGTTTAGCATAGGTCACAACATCAATCCCTGCAGGAATCTCCTGTTATTTTTCCCTCACTGTGAAAAGTGATAATCTGTTCCTATCCATCTTGTATATTTAATACAAGTGGTTATCATTAACTTTGAAGAAATCTTTGCTCTTATCATATAACAGCCTTTCAGTACTTAAAGAGGGCCTAAAAGAAAGATAGGGAAAGGACTCCTTATTAGGGAGTATAGTGATGGAATGAAGAGTAACAGTTTTAAACTGAAAGAATGTAGATTTAGACTAGATATTAGGAAGAAATTCTTTACCATGAGGGTGGTGAGACACTGGAACAGGATTCCCATGAAAGTTGAGGATGCCCCATCCCTGGAGGTGTTCAAGGCCATGTTGGATGGGGCTTTGAGTAAACCGGTCTAGCTGAAGATGTTCCTGCCCATGTCTGCGGCTTGGAACTAGATGATTTTAAAGTCCCTTGTGACCCAAACCATTCTATGACTCCATATTTTTTTCTTGCTTTTGATTACAAAAATAGTAGTTTTGATCACCTATTGAGACTAGTGTAATTAGTGTACTTTTTGGTTGTAGGACTACACTTTGACTTTTTTAAAGAAATCAGGTACTTGTTGCTGTCATAAGCAAGATAAATGATTGCATGACCTAATGATCTGATTTATTAAGCTTGCCTTTATTTTTCTAAAGTAATACCATTAGTATTCATGTAGCATAATACAAATTGAAGCCAAACAAATACATCTTTGACTGGAAGAACAAATTTTATTGTAAATCATAATTCCACAAGAAATCTTCCTAAAACTGTTCTTACTGCTTTAAAGATTTTAATGTGATTGACACAGTTATTGTAATGCTAAATTTTTGTAAACTGCTAATTTATGTGTCTTTGCTACACACTTTGTAATTTACCTTTGCTGCTGTTAGATAAGATAAAGTAAGATTGACCTGCCTTCTTCATGTAAAGAACTTCACAGTCTTCATGCATTTTGAAAGCATACAGAGTAATCCCCCTTGTTCCTTTAATATTCCAGTTATTTCTGAATTTGTCAGACTGACAGTCTGAAATATTAATGGGATGAACATTAGTGGAAAAAAAAATCCTGCTTTTTGGGGAAATAAGTTACTTTGGAAATCATAATAAAAATGTGGGGAAGAAAAAGGAAAGTACTCTTATTAAAGTACATTCAGACTGGGGGACACACTTGCACTGGCTGTCTTCCATGGACACCAGATGTGTTTGTTCATACAGGAGAGTTTTGCCATGCATATATGTGGATGGTAAGAACACAAGGCAGAGTACTCCAATAAGAAACATTATTTATGAACTAGGTTCTTGTGGACCAGGAAAAAATGAATGAAAAGATGGTGATACAGAAAATATAGAAGTCGGAGAATATCCACTATTGTGGTGTTGAGCTAAAGATGCTTTCAGCTTTGAGAATAGGAGGAAAAAAAACAAAACCTGAATCTTCATGCAGTTAAACTACTTGAAGTAAACTGAAACATTTCAGTTCTGCTCTGTAGGAGGAATGAGTTCCCATGAAAGCCAGAAAACTGCCAAGAAATGCCAGAAATTCATAATTATACAGGAAGCTTACTGACCATCTCCCATCTCCCCAAAGACCAGTAGTTCTTATAGTTCTTCATTGCTTTTCTTTTAATGCACAGGTCTCCCTCCAGGGCATTCAGATAAACTGTCTAAAAGGTGTACTTTGAACACTGGTACTGATACATGCAGTTTGCACAATCTAGAGAATACAACAATGCTAGAGAAAATCCTTCTAACTTCAGGTATTGTATATACATACACATATATATACATATACATATGTAAAAAATATACTGTAAAGAATGCATGTCCCCAACAAATATAACAGCAATGCTCAGCCCCAGTAGTTACAATGTAGAGATCATATGAGGGAATTAATATGATCAAATTTAATGAAATGGCGCAACATACTGCTAAAGGAAATGTTTTTTAAAAACAAGCAAACAATAGCTACACAACATTCAATCACCATTAAATTTTGAAATAATTTGAAAAATCTGTGATTATACATCATGATTATTCAGAACAGAAAGAAGCTGTGATATTCTTAATTAGGAATCTGTGTTATATCAAGTATCTTCTAGTTAGGGTCTGGCTGGGACGGAGTTAACTTTCCTCATAGCACCCCATATAGTGCTGTGCTTTGCACTTGTGGTCAGAATGGTGGTGTTAACACACCAGTGCTTTGGCTATTGCTTGGCTGTGCTTGCAAAGCATACAGGCTTTCTATTCAATCTCCCTCCAAAGGCTGGTAAGCTGTGGGTGGGCAAGAAGTTAGGAGGGGATACAGCTGGGACAGCTGACCCAAACTGACCAAAGGTATATTCCATACCATATGACATTGTGCTCAGCAATAGAAGCTAAAGGAAAGAGGAGGAGGGAGGAGGATGGGCATTCATGACTATGTCATTTGTCTTCCAAAGTAACGGCTATGTGTACTGAGGCCCTGCTTCCCAGGAAGTGGCTGTACATTGCCTGCTGATGGGAAGTAGGGAATGTCTCCTTTGTTTTTGCTTTGCTTCTGCATGTAGCCTTTGGGGTGGAGGGGGTGTTGTTTTGGGTTTTTTTGTTGTTTGTTTGTTTGTTTGTTTGTTTGTTTTCCATTAAACTGACTTTATCTCAGCCCATGATTTTGGGAGGTTTTTTTCATCTTATTTCCTCCCCCTGTACTGCTGAGAAGGGAGAGTGAGAGAGCATCTTGATGGGCACATGGTGGCCAGCCAAGGTTAACCCACCACAAATGACAATTCTTTAGTTGTCAGAGTATAAGAGCCTGAGAAATATGTCAATTTTACCATAGGATTTATAAACTAGAATATGAGTTAAAATATTCCTACATTATGTCTTTACATACATTTCTAGTAGTGAAATGATTTCTCAGAATCTTTTAGGGTTTCTCCCAATTATTTCTGCCTTTCCAGTGACTACTTTTACCATTAGCTGAGAGAAAAACTAAGGAAAGGAATTTTTCATATCTATGAATCCTAAAAATCGACAAAAAGTATTTCTACAGTAGCATGTGAAACACTGAACAGATCAAGCAGCTAAGGCTGATGTCCTGGTGTTAATACTTTGTAAAATCCCTGAATGTTATTTCTGATGAGATTTTATTGGGTTTCCACCATGGAATGGAAATGCGTTTTGGAGTTGTCATGGTTCAGTTTCTGATGCCACCATCAGTACCTTCTCTGCGTGCCTGGAGTAGAAATTCCAGTTTTGTTTTCTCAAAAAAAACCCCAATTCTCCAAAAACATTCTGCAAACTGAGCCAGCACGCAGCAAGTAGGGGCAGTCAGGGTTTCATTAGAAACCAGAATATCACTCTGAACCAAAAACCTGACACAGGTGGACAAAGGGATTCAGGTATATGGTTAGTGTTTATTGCTAGATCTAAGTCTAGAAACCCTCTTCCAGAGTAAGATAGGTAAGGTAATTACTAAGCAGGATGTACAGGGTGAGTTATGTGCCAGAGAATGGGATCCATAAAGCAAAAACACAAAGAGGATAAACACTAAAAATAATCAGTGGAAGACAATAAGGGAGGTATGAGCTTGAAGTCTTTCTTTTTCCACAGATTTAATGCTTAAAAAGGGATTCAATTTCCTGACCTAAAACTTTTCTCTATTATATGTGTCTAAGGAATCTTGTGTTTTTAAACTGGTTGCTTTTTAAACATGATGATTCATGGTAGTTCAAATTCTCAGCATTTATATGATTATATTTTTTGTAATTAGCATTGCTGTCATTCTGAAGGACAAACAACATGATGTAAGTAAAATCATTTGGAGGAGATTTGAGTCGAACCACAAATGGGTGTGACAGTGCTTCCTTGAGCTTGAGGGACTAGTGAGGATGGATGAGAACAGAGCTCATCATTCCATTCTCAGGGTCTCACACTGAATAGCATAAGATGATTTTTCTAAGTAGTAGAACAGAGTACTCTGTTCAGTCTCCTGTTTTGCTATTACAGTGTTTTTAAGTTATATCAGCTTAAATAGGGTATCCTGCATCTGATCATCCTTCACATTTTTGCACATATTTTGTTCCTGAAATCCTTTGGACTTTTGACCTTTGTCATGGTTAAATCAGCTGCTCACTCACTCCTCCCCAGTGGGACGGGGGAGAGAATTGGAAGTGTAAAAGTGACAAAACCTGTGGGTTGAGGTAAAGACAGTTTAATAGGTAAAGCAAAAGCTGCATGCCCAAACAAAGCAAAACAAGGAATTAATTCAGTACTTCCCATTGGCAGGCAGGTGTTCAGCTACATCCAGGAAAGTAGAACTCCATCATGCTTAATGGTTACTTGGGAAGACACCAAACTTCAAACATCCCCCCATTCCTCCTTCTTTCCCCAGGTTTTATTGTTAAGCATGACATCATATGGAATATACCTTTGGTCAATTTGGGTCAGCTGTCCCAGCTGTGTCCCCTCCCAACTTCTTGTGCACCCCCAGCCTACTCACTGGTGGGGCAGTGTGAGGAGCAGAAAAGGCCTTGATGCTGTGTAAGCACTGCTTAACAATAGTTAAAGCATCTGTGTGCTATCAAAACTATTTTCATCACAAATCCAAAACATAAAAACATACAAGTTACTATGAAGAAAATTAACGCCATCGCAGCCAAAATCAATACAACAGTAAATTATTATTTCTGAAAAGTCGAGATGGTAGCATTGTTCAAGCAACCAGCAGGAGTTACTGCTACAGGACAGCTGGTCTTTAATCTTTTTTTAGACAGATGTAATTTTTAATAAGGAATTTCTCTTATTTAACAATGCAAAATACAGCTATGTAAAATGTGGCTGTTTAGTCATCAGGGTGCCATAGCATATTTACTAGTGTAAATTCAAAAGGGAATTTTCATGAAAAGTTTTAGACATAATTGACGATTACAAACAACAAAAAAATTATCAAAATGAAAATTGAATCAATGATTTCCTGATTTTCTATAGACTATGTATTTACATAAATGAAGCTGAACTATTCTGCACTGGGATTGGCTATTCCTGGTCTCTCTTTCCTTTCTACCAAACTTTATTCTTTTCTTGATGTATTGAAAGTCACTAGGATGAGTTATTACTCATTGAAGTGATAGTATGTCTTAAACTCTACTTTTCAGTAATAGCATACATAAGACAGAGAAATCTAATGGGAAAAAAAAACCAAAACAACCCACATATGCCAGTTTGGCAGAAATAAATTTTACATGTATAAAAGGCCTAAGCTTCCTAAGCTTATGAGAATACTTCTTTTTCACAAACTGGATACTAGTTTAACCTTAAAGTGTTTTTTAGTAAAACTCATTAAAAAAAGGGAAACTAAAGTCTATTCTGTTTTTAAAGTCACTTAAGAAGAGATAATAAATATTTTAGTATTTTCCCAAACCTTTAAATGCAAATGATAAATAATGTTAGCTAAAGAAAATAAAATAGATTTTCAATACCAGGGACTTACAACATCAGACATTAGAAACATGATCTTTCATATATGGTCGATAAAAGTCTGCATAACAAACAAAAACCTCTCTAAGGAAAAAACATTTTTTTTCCTGAGGAACCAATACACAACAAACTAGGTCTGAAGATGAAGATGTATTGTTAAGCCCAATTACACTGAGGGGAAACATAAATAAACTCTGTAAGCCTGTCAGATTCAGAGAATTCTTTGAGGCCAGAGGCAACACAAACATGATGGGTATGAGGTCACAGTGCCAGTTGTTATATGACAAGAATTTAAAAATAAAATCATATCCTGAATGCTATTTTTCTTTTTTATTCTTTGTTTTTTCTTTCAATTTTGTTGAGTAGCTGAGCTCATAAAGTTGAAATACTAGAGAATGATTCACTTGCACATTAGAGAGACAGTGAAGCTAAGAATTACTTAAGTACCATAGGTAAATAACACATCAAATATACCAGTGAGCGTGAATATTAGTTCTATCATATGCATACTGCATTTACATTTACTTCAGCAGAATATTTAAGAACATCAGTCTAAAAGGTTTATTACTCTCAAGTGAAGTGTTTGCAATCTTTTCTTCCAACACACAAATGCTTCCAATGCTTTCCCATAAATTAAAGTGTGTGTGTGGGATTTTCACAGATGAAATGTGAAAAAAAAAGAGATTTTTACTTTCTCCAAAATTATTGCTGCTATTGTTCTCTTTCATTTCAAACTGGGAGGAAAAAGAACATAATGAAATATTAGATATGATTCACAGTATTTTTTTTCCAATTTTTAGTATGTTTATCTCAAGCTCAGGAGTAAATTTACTGATACTCAAAGAAACTAGGAAGAAAGCATTATCCTACACATAATGATTAGAGCACTCTGCTCTAATAACAATAAAAACACCTCCTCATCAACCTGCAACCTTCGACTTTTGACCACAGAGCCCGCCTCATCACCAAAATACTGTAACACTTGGTTTATGGAATGAAAATTTGAAACACCAATCAGTGGTTGTTTTCATGCATTATATCTCTTTGTAACATATCCAAAGCATTAAATCTGAACTGTAATTTTATGATCCAATTCTCTAAAAACACAGCCTCAGGAATTATTTTCTCAGTTCTATCTAATCACATGAATAATTGCAGTTTAGTAGTTTTAAATAGTTTGCTTTGAAACTGCACCTTTAATTGAATATATTATTTGTCAGGGCAAAACGCAGCACACAAAGTCCTGATTGTAGTCATGCACACAAGGATGTTCAACCGGTGTTTAATTATTTAGTGGTTTAATGCGTCTACCACCAGTGAATATTACCATTTTCTATGGTAAGATAGATGCTCCTTCAGTTGGAGTCCTTTAAGGCAATCTATCCATACACATGCACACGTATACTGAGAACTATTATAGAAACCTAAACCAAAGAAGCAATGGCATTAGATATCGAGAGTTCCTTTGGGAGCCCGAATAGATCCAGTCTGCCCCAATTTAATTTGGAAGGCAAGGTACAACTAGAGATACTCTGTACTTGAAACCTGGCTAGGGTTTCCTGACATCCAAATCTGATATACTTTGGGGTCTGCAGTGTGACACATTTTAGTATGTTTGGGTTGGTCACCTCAGGTAATGTCTGTGTCGCTTCATCTTTCTTTTAAGTCAAAGGAAATTATATATACTCAATTCAGGAAGTCTGAGCTTCCAGAGCTTTAAAGACTTCCAGCTTCATAGCCGATCTTCCACACAGTATNAAAAAAAAAAAAAAAAAAAAAAGCACCTGAATTTTTTGACTGTGACCCTACAAAGCATTCATATTGCAAATATTCTTTTCATAGAAGAGCCCTCTTTCAGTTTCACGTTGTAAATGCAAGCAAAATAATTCTGAAAAATATCAAGAGGCAATATTTGGGAAAAAAAAAACAAACAAACAAAATTAAACAAAGTTAAACAACAACAACAACCCCCAAAAAACCAAAAANAAGAGCCCTCTTTCAGTTTCACGTTGTAAATGCAAGCAAAATAATTCTGAAAAATATCAAGAGGCAATATTTGGGAAAAAAAAACCCAAACAAAATTAAACAAAGTTAAACAACAACAACCCAAAAAAAAACCCAAAACCAAACCCACCTGTGCAACTGATATTACAGTTCTTCCAGTAACTGCCTTGTTTGTAGTCTCATGTTCTACCTGTGTGAGTCTGTGGCAAACTTCCACCAACCTTTAATAAAAAAGGTCAAGGTTGAAGGTCCTATCCACCGTGTACCTTTCTTTGATAAAGAAAGAACATAGAATTCATATTAAAATTCCTACACATAAAATGAACAAGTGAGATGTGCTAATTTTTCACTTACTCCACTGACTTCTGTCTGAATTTTCCATCATCTACACATTTTCTGCTGGAATTACAACTTTGGGCATTGGACCCTGCCTATGTTCCTCATGTTAAAAGAGAAATGAGCAATAGGTGAGAAAGTATGGCTTTTTTATTTGCTTAAATATGTTTCCAGAATTACATTTTTATTAGGTTAGTAAAGATTAGTTGATCATCTTTAGATATTTATGTTAGAAACTTTCCTTTGTATACTTTAATCACACATATTGCCATCATCATATTACCAACCTTAATAGTTAAGTCCCCTTTCATCTATGATTTTCTAAGTATTTGACATAAAACAAACTTCAAATAGAATAAAATAGAAAGGCAAGAAGAAAGATATTAATACAATTTTGCACTCAAAGGCTTTTAGCAAAAAAACCCCAAAACAGTGTTAAAACAATTCAAATAGGATTAATGCTGAAACACTGAAAACAAACTGCGTTAGAAAAATCTAAATCTGAGAACTGAAGATAAATTTAGGGATACATTTTTCAAGAGAACTTAGAGATAATCTACTTCTTCTCCCACATAAACCTAAGCTAAAAAATTAAATAAAGTCATTAAAACGACAACTTACATAGTTTTGGTCATTCCCCCCGAAGGACTGAGTCTCACAAATGTTTTCAGAAGAAATTCAGTAAGACTTGGGACAGGTCAGTGAACATGAAGAGTAATTTGCTTTCTAACATTACTTTTGCAACACCAAAGCAGAAAGGTCTGTTCTTGCAGACGTAAAAGTGAAAGGTAATGTTAAAGAGGAGAGATGTGAAAATTAAACCCTTATTTCATATGTAGAGTGATATATGTGTACGGTGGGAAATTAATACAGAAGACATGCCAAAAATACACAAAAAAAACTTTAAAATCCCACTTCAGAATTACATTACCTGTAATTTCTTGTTATATGCTTGTGAGGACCATCATTTTAACATACCCTATTAAAGTATGTTTTAGTAAACCAGTCTCATGTCACTAAGCAAATAGCATACTTGCTGTGTCAACGTGTTCCTTATTGTACTGCTCACATTTTCTCCTCACAGTATTCTCCTCACTTATACACAGCTCTAAGGTTATTAGTTTGTTATAATCCATAAAATAGAAATTAGTTACTTGCAGACATATTTGAATGATATTTAAATGCAATGTATCTAATTCTTATATCTTATAGGACACCCTGTGCAGTGCTAATAAGAATGGTTTCACAATGTGATATCTCATACATAAATTTGGGCATGTGTGTGTGGGTTTGGTTTGTTGGTTTGTTTTTTCTTTTTTTTTTTTAATAGGACAGCTAATCTATGTATAATCCTTTCTTGAAATTAAATTCTGGCATTATGTGACAGGATCATGTTTGGAATTAACATAAATCTTGGCATAGGCAAACCAATAATTACTGCAGTCTTCTGATCCATCTTAATGTTCACACTTATTAACAAAGATTTCGACATAAAGCAACCACTATCATTCATTTGGTGAGGATTAATTCATCAAAGGTAACACAAAGCACAGTGGCAGTGGATTGACATTGCTAAGTTTTTAGGATACAGTTCAGCTAACTATTTAAAGGTAGACCCCAATAAAGCTGCCATCTTGCACATAAATTTAATAAAGTTAAGAATAAATGTTTAAGAGATGAAATATATGTAAATGTTTTGAGTATCTTGATTCAGTTATCTGCAACATTTAATAATAGGAAGGCTTTCAAGGTAGGTGATACTGTCCCGTATTTTGAAGTCTAGCTTATGAGGAAAAACAAAGTCTATACATTAATGGTTATTTTATTGGTGGCTTTGTTCTTAATATATTAGAACTATCTTGTCAAAAAAATGAAAAAGATGAGGTTGGTGGTACTGCACTGTCATAGGGTGTGCTGACCCGTTCAAGTTGATTTCAGGACCAACACAGTCTATTACCTGTTTCAAGAAGGAAAAGAAACATACATTTCCTAGAGGACACTTTGAAATTATAGTTTATCAGCAATTTTGGTAAGTAGTTGTCTGGAACACGAAGTTCTGCTCTATCTTGGCAAAGAACTTTGGGAGAGTAAATGAAGACTTCTAAAGATGAAATGGATTAGTAACTAGAATACTCTTCTCAGACCTCAGAAACATCATTTTAAGGCCTGCTTTATTACAGACTTCTTGTGATTAGAGATTACCTGGGATTACCGACTACAAAAATAAATACTTCTGAAAGAGATTAAAAGTAAAAAATAAAAAATCAGGATTTGGTTTCATTCCATTTAGATTTTTTCTCCATTTGAAGGAAAATAAAAATAATTTAATAACTTATGAAGGTGTTGTGCAATATTAATGTAAAGGAAACTTTGCCATTTTCTGTCACAAAAATTAATAACTATTTCTGGTAGCTACTGGACTATATTTAGATCAGCTTATTGGTAAATTAACTAGTTTACTGCTAACATTTTTTTTTTTTGCCATTAAAACACTTACCTGCAATCACACAGACATCAGTATTTATAAGCTTATGCCATCATGGTGATGTTGAATTATAGACTTTAGCCTTTTCAAGCAGGAAATTTGTTAAAGTTTCAAAATATTTAAATAATTGCATCATATCACACTTCCCAGGTGCTGAACTTTGCATTTGCCCTTTCAGAAGATTCCTGTCAATCAGTTTTCCCAGCCTTTTAAGGGTTCTTTGGATGGCAGCTCTACCCTTCAACGTACTGACTCAATCTGCAGCTTGGTGTCATCTGCAAACTTGGTGTAAGTGCACTCCACTGGCTCCTCCAGGTCTTTGATAACAATGTTAAACAGGACAGGTACCAGGATAGAGCTCTGTAGTACCCCACTTGATTTGAAGATCATTAGTATTTTATTTCCATTCCTACTCTGACTTTAATATTTCATGTAAATTACATTTCTTTTACTTTCAGCTTTTTGGCAAAATAAATTATTTTTTCAGGAAAAATTAAATGGGAAAACACATAGATGCCTAAATGCACAACAATAAACTTTTTCTTTTTCTTATTTAAATGTGTGAGCTTCCTTCTGTGGTGACATTTTAACCACAGAAAAAGATATTTGAAAATGGTTATGGTAGGCAATGAGCTTCTGCAAATACAAAATGGCTGGAGNTAAAATACATACATAATGTATCTAAATACTTCTGTTCCCTCTCCGGATTCAAATTCATAATTGTCTTCGGGGAAAAAAGCAAAAAGAAATCAATGTTTTATCTTTCCTTGCAATTTCTCCCTCTTTATTTAATGCAATCAGCATTTCTAAGTGATATTTTCTGTGGCTCAAATAACAGAAGAATTGTTAAGTGTACTTGCCCCTTATTTTTTAAGCATGCTTACCGTTACTGTTAATGTGAATTACAAAGAAATAAATTGTGTATACCCTTCTGTTTTACAAAATACTGAACATTTCCAGTTAAATAATGTTTGTGTATATTTATAAATTTATATATAAATGTATGCATGTGTGTATACACACTAAATAAACATCACATAATTTGGTTTGGAGGTCATAATGAGGTGCAATACATTTTTATGTTGACTTTCCCTATAATCGTGGTGCTGTAATTGTAGGCAATGAAATAAAATCCTGTTGTGGCGCAGATGTTACCAGGTTGTATGGCTTTATTTTATGCAAATTAAATAGTAGAACTCTGGATTTATCTAAACCACAGACTTGGATTTCCTCTGTCTTACCTACGTTCATTGCACAGGGAATGCTTTGTATGCTCAATTACTCGTGCTTGTACAGAAATTATCAGGAGGTAAATTTGTACTTAGAATTTATGGTGAGACAGCATGCTTCTGAATCTGCAGGCCTAGATACATAGCCTGGTGGGAAGCAATTGTGTACTTCAGTCAGTTCTAAGCACAAAGAAGAATCCTCCATCTCTACCCAATCCCTGCTTTCCATGGAGAAGAAATCCAAGTTTGTGGTTCAGATGAGAGCTGTGACTTCACTGGATGCTGGTAGGGGTTATCAGCAAATTAATAAGTTAGTGAAAACTTATCAAAGTCTCCAAATCCTTTTTTCCTCATCACAGATCACTTTGCATCTTACTTAACTAGGGCTTCCTAACATAAAATACATCATACTTATGATAAGCACTGTGTTCTAACTGTCTGCCTTTTTGCTTCTACTTGGAAGCTTTTGGTTGCAAATATCCAGATTGCAGATATCTAAAACATATTTATCTTATGAGAATAAAAATAAAATTTAATAACTTGAAACATCAAAAATTATATTTTCATTACGGAAATTGACAGCTCTCGACATAATTTCCTATTAGACAGAAATTAATAACATCCTGCAAGTTCTAGCCAAAGGTCTATCTAGATCAACTGTGGATTGATTAGGGAAAAGTAGGGCATAGGAAACACAGAAAAATGCATCCCTAAATACTTTTCCCACTTTCAACAATTTATAGTTTAGGGACTCCCTAAACTAAAAGTATCTCTGTATTTCAGAATCACAGAATGGTAGGGGTTGGAAGGGACCTCTGGAGATTGCCTAGTCTAACCCCCTGCCAAAGCAGTTTCACCTAGACCAGGTTGTGCAAGAACGCATCCAGACAGGTTTTGAATATCTCCAGAGAAGGAGACTCCACAACCTCCCTGGGCAGCCTGTTCCAGTGCTCTGCCACCCTCAAAGTAAAGGAATTTCTTCCTCATGTTTAGGTGGAATTTCCTGTGTTCCAGCTTGTGTTCTTTGCCCCTTGTCCTGTCTCTGGGCACCACTGAAATGAGTCTGGCCTTATCCTCTTGACACCTGCCCTTGAGATATTCATAAGTATCGATGAAATCCCCTCTCATTTTTCTCCTCTCCAGGCTAAACAGGCCCAGGTCTCTCAGCCTTTCCTCATAAGAGACATGCTCCAATCCTCTGATCGTTTTCACAGCCCTCCACTGGACTCTTTCCAGCAGTTCCTTGTCTTTCTTGTACTGGGGAGCCCAGAACTGGACACAGTACTCCAGATGTGGCCTCACCAGGGCAGAGTAGGAGGGGGGAAGATGACCTCCCTTGAACTGCTGGCCATGCTCTTTTTAATGCACCCCAGGATACCGTAGGCCTTCTTGGCCACAAAGGCACATTGCTGCCTCATGGTCAACTTGTTGTTCACCAGCACTCCCAGGTCTTTCTCTGCAGCACTGTTTTCCAGCAGGTCAACCTCTAACCTGTACTGGTGCACGGGGTTATTCCTCCCTAGGTGCAGTACCCTACACTTGCCCTTGTTGAACTTCATCAGTTTCCTCTCCACCCAACTCTCTAGCCTGTCCAGGTCTCGTTGAATGGCAGCACAGCCTTCTGATGTGTCAATCACTCCTCCCAGTTTTGTGTTATCAGGAAACTTGCTGATGGTACACTTTGTCCCCTCATCCAGGTCACTGCTGAATATGTTGAACAAGACTGGAGCCAGTACTGACCCCTGGGGAACACCAGAGGTCTATTTAGTAGACCTCAGTGATTTTCTGCTTATTTCCCAGACCCTTTCTTATGTTCTTGTGGAATTTTAGTTTTCACAATACCCTGTGACTAGGATATTAGTGAATTAACTTTGTATTGTATACACAAGAATGTCCTTTTGTTTGTTTTGAAACTTCCAGTTGCCAGTTTCTTCCAAAACCTAAATTCATTTCTTTTGAGTGCCATTCTGCTGTAATCATTTTCACCTGATTTTATCATTCTGAACAATTTCAATCATCTCCTTAATGAAAGAGAGGGAGATC
>VUYV01000211.1:1116442-1238196 GCA_008711295.1 Anarhynchus alexandrinus | reverse complement strand
AGAGGGAAAAAAAAAAAAAAACAAACAAAAACCAGAAGGAACTGGTATTGAAGAGGAATTAAATATTCTAGGGAAAGCATTTTCTCTGCAGAAAATTTCAGCTGAAACATGATTTTGGCCACTGGTTCAACAATTTCTAATATGATACTCCTCTCAAATTTTGAAAAAGCAAACAGCATGCATGGCCATTAAGAAGTTTGTTTCTAGTGCTTGTCAGTGATAGTAAAAATTAATTTGGAGTGAAGAACTGTAAAAAATATGGCAATGGTGCTACAAATTTGAAACAATAACTTTTGGTTAAGAGATAAAGGAAGTGTCTTCCTGATTTTAATTTGAATCAAATTTTTAGGTAAACTGTTCTTCAACAAAACGTAGAAATCCAATGCTTTAAAGTGATTTTAAGTGCATTTTCAGATGTCTGTTACCAAACAACACTGTATAGTTGTTTGGGGTTTTTTAAATTGAATATTTATATTTATATTATATTTTTAATAATATTTATATTTATAATTATTGTGATAGTCTTTGTCTTCCAGTCAGTCATATATTAAATCAGGTAAATATTTTGAACTGCGGAGATGTACAAAGCCATCTTGATGACAAAATAACTTTGGTCAAATAGTCTTTTAGATGGATAATTGTAATGTTCAGCAAGAACACACTTCTCAAGGTGTTTGAAATTGTTCTTGTGATCAAGAGAACAGTTGCAGCAAAATATTTGTGATGATACAATTACTGAAAATAGTTATTACAGTTTCAGTAGGAGAGAAGGTATTATCCATTTTGACTTGTGCTGATTGCATAATATTGTTGTCTGGAAAAATCTACACGAAAGTACCAGGGACACTGTACCCTGCATGGCTGCAGTAACAAGCTTCAGTTCTCATGCTGTAGGGATATCCTCTCTTCAATATCTTTTCTGCCATATCTGTTCTACATATGCCAAGGAAGCCATAAGAAACTGAATTTGTTAGATTAAAGCAGGCATTCAAATAATTATTTACTACCTTAAAGTTATAATGTTTTACCATTACTGAATTATAATATGTTCTTGTTCATGATAAACTATTGGTACTGAAGTATATCATGAGCAGAATGGAACCGTGGGAAAGAAAAGGTAATTTTTTCTCCTTTCAGGTCTCAATCCTTGCTGTTTTGAAACATCATGACTACATGAACTCCACAGCAAAGATATCTTATGTAGAAAATAATTTTGTTAGCTTAGTAAGAGTGAACAGACAAAAATTGCTGTTGCACCTCAGGTTAGGAGAAGGCATTACTAATCTAGGACAACAACACAAAAAATGTCCCAGGTGCTTATCAGCAAATTCAATTACACTAACAAAAAATGGCTTATAAATGCAAAGCTGAGAAGGAGTTTATATTACTCGGGTGTTTTTTTTCATATTTGCCTTTTCATGGATCTTTACCTGAATTTGATGAGATAGGAATAAAAGGAAACATCAAGTATTCATAGGCAGGCGACATATATTAAAAATAATGAAATTGCTCTGCATATAGTAGCTTACCCAGCAGATTGTCACAGCATGCACTCTCATTAGGATGCCTGCTTGAAGCTTAGATTCCTGGCATAAGGTAAAAATGGAATATTCAGGTGATGGAGGCTAGACCAGGTATTTATCATTACACTAAACTGTTTTCAAAGAACTGTGAAATCTATAGATCTTTTGTAATATATATGTACTGATAGTTATTTTAGACTGTTTTCAGACACACTTTTTGAGTCTTCTTTAAACTAACCCCTGATTTGCACTCTGTGTTAACAGAAAGCTGAGTTTTGGAGATAGCAGAAAAAATAAGGTAAGTTGAACATTTTGAGAATTGTGATAACTATTTGTATGCATTTGAGTTAATTTCTAGTCTGCTGGGGCAACAATGGTTCTTTGTATCATTTGCTTTTTCTTCCTGAGAAAGACAATTTCTAAAACTCTACCAGAATTCTACAGTGTGTGGAAAAGAATAAACCTGTTAATTATATAAAAGAATGAAACTGATAGCTGTGAGAGAGAGAGAGGGACAGAGAGAAGGAGAATGAGAAGGGAGGAAGAGAAGGAAGGAGGGAAGGAAAGCAAAAGAATGAAAGGACAAATGCAAGAGTCTGACTTTCTCAAGCTGAAGCCTAAGACACGATAAATGGTGCCTTACCTGGAGCCCATTTCTTATAGCGTGATGACACTTCTTATTTTAGATGCCTCCTACCATTACTGCCAAGAAACCTGTCCCTGTATCCACTGAAAATGAATTTCTGTGCACAGCCTGATCCTCACAGTAGCAGGTGACAAATATCCTGACAGCAACAGTAGCCTAGAGAACCCATTAAGAACATCATGCGAGAAAAAAGGGGAGTTAAAAAAAAAACAAACCAAACCAACAAAAAATAGGTGGGTCATGAAAAAGAACTAACAAGCAAAAAAAACCAAAACATTCATTTTTGCAGTGGAGTCAATGCAATACTTTTTCCAATAGAGTTTTTGCTTAAAAGCCCTGTCTGATAAACATTGCTTTGTCAAAAATGTGGTACATTTTCATTCACCCTATGACAAGTCAGCCACACAACTCCCATATAAGACAATTTATTTTACTAAATCTCTTAGCTGCCACTTGAGTACCTCACACTTACTGTATGTTTAATTTTTATTACTGGTTGAGTTTTTAGTTTCCTTTGTACAGTTCAATTACTGATTTCTTAATATGGTGAAGAAAAAAGCTCCAAGCAGTAACAAGAAGTAAACAATGCCTTGGAAATAAACATCTATGTGACCACTGTGTTCTAAAGTCAATTTATATTTTTATTTCTCAGCTGATCAAAGTAAATATAGATTAATCCTATTACAAAACAAACAAACAAACCCTATGCAACTTCATGTCTTCATTCACTCTATAAATTAATTCCATGTGCTCAGTTGCCTTAACAGTAGCAGGTGATATTTAGCATGTTGTAGATGAATGGGAAGTATACCTGTGGGTAACAGTGTTTAAAAAGTTGTTCTATCAACACATGCATGTAGTGGAAGCTGTTAATATTTTAGATAAACATATTTATCTTTCTCTGAGAGTGTGATTTTTATTTTTCACTTTGAATGGTATAATAGATAACATTTGTTCTAATTTTTTGTTCACAATGAATATGCATTCTGTTCTTTTTAAAGGATAAGAATGGACAGCAGAGAAGAAGGTTTCCTGTTTGCCTTTTTCTGTTGCTTTCCGTGTCAGGTAGAAGTGCCTGCAAGTAACAGAACATTATGCTTTTACTGGAAGTAAAGAAGTATTTTCAGGGTAATACAGAGAGACAGAGCAGGAATTTACAGCAGTTTCACTACTGAGGTGATCAGTGAGAAAATACATATATAAGTCCCTTCCTGAAAAAACCTTGATTGCACTGTGCAAAGTATATTGAAAACCACAAAGCCAATAAATGTTGGTTTAGAGCAAGACTGGAAGAAAACATTCAGCATGACAAGACACAGTAAGCAAAGCAGAGATTTGTTAATAGACTCTTTAATCCTCACTGTCTTATTTACGTGGGTACATGGGTCTGAATTGTCTCATTGCCCTAGTTTGTGTTTAAATAAAACCTGGCATCAGGAGGTCAAAGGTCTTTCTGATGCTTTTGTAGTGTGTGTTTATTGGCTTTTTTTTTAGTTCAGATTGTAGATTGCCTTTTGAAGCAAATCTTCAAATATTTCCCCTTGCTATATTTGGTCAGCATCATGAAACAGTCTCAGAGAACATAAAGAGGACTCCTTTTGGATGAAACCTAAACAAAGGATGCTCTCTTGGAGTGCTCTTAATGTGATGTACTGCTAATGGCCACCTCATCCATTGCATCCACCGAGAATTACTCTATTACAAAAAAAGTGTTTAATGTGTACGCTGGGTCATCAGAATCAATTATTGCTCCTTACATGTACACTCCTATTGGGACATACATTGGCTGGTAATGCTTACTCTAAGAAAGGAGGTGCAAGGAGATCCACCTCATAAAGCTGGCCAAGTTAGGAATCCATCTTACACCAGTCTTTTTATTCAGAAAATTGGGATCAAACAGAAAGGAGAAGAGAATGTCTGCCAAAACCTCAGCTGTTTCAGTTCCAAGTCCTGTGTCTCAGCTGAAATCCAGCTCTAAACACATTTTTAGATAGGTGCTAAATTTGTCCCTAAAGTGCTAAAAGTTTGGTTATGCATTTTATGATGTTATACTCTATGGTAAGTAGAGTAAGTAATTACAGTATTAACATACTGCAGTGTGTTCAACCAAAGCATCAAAGAATTGAATCTGGATATCAGAATCATTCTGTAAAATAATTACACCCACTGTGACATCATGAACTAATTTTTATGGTTATGTCAATATTGCTAAATAGAAAAAATCAGGAAATGTTTTCTGGTCTCAGTTCCCAGTGGCTCTGGATGTTGAGAGCTAGCCCCTTCTATGCTGGATTGTTTTGGAGAGATCTAGCTTTGTCCTTTGAAGGAGTCCTTTGAAAAAGAGCTATGTGATGAACTAACAGTTAAAAAGAATGCCTGATTTGGCTATGTATTCATTTTTCAAGTTCAGTGTCACCAAGATCCTATTTTATTTGAGATTATAGACATATAGTATGTCAGTGAAGATCCTGGGCTAATGATACAAAAGGTTATCTAAATCCATGTTGTTTCACCTTCTTTTTTCAGGTGGATGGATACTTAAGGATTCTTCTAGTGAAGAACTGAAGACTGGTAAGAATGCAGATAGAGTTGTATGACTCAAGAAGTTCAACAAAGGGAAATGCAACATACTGCACCTGGGGAACAACAACCGTATGCAGCAGACCCAGCTGGGGCTGACTGACTGGGAAGCAGCTCTGTAGAGAGGGACATCGGAGCCCGGGTAGGCAGCAAACTGATAGTGAGCCAGCCACGTGCCGTTGTGGCAAAGAAGATAATGGTGTCCTGCGCTGCATCAGGCTAGAACATTGCTAGCTGGTAAAGGGAGGTGATCCTTCCCCTCTTCTCAGTGCTGGTGAGGACACACCTGGAGTACTGTGTCAAGTTCTGGGCTCCTCAGTAAAAGAGATACATGGGCATACTGGAAGGAGTCCAGCAAGGAGCCATCAAAGATGATGAAGTGACTACAGCATCTCTAATATGAGGAAAGGCTGAGAGAGCTGTGACTGTTTAGCCTGGAAAAGAGAAGGCTCGGGGGAAACTATGGTGTCTATAAACACCTGAGGGGAGGCTGCAAAGAGGATGGAGTCAGGCTCTTTTCAGTGCTGCCCAGTGACAGTACCAGAAGCAATGGGCACAAACTGAAATACAGGAGATTCCATTTGAATATCATGAAATGGTTTTTCACTATGAGGGTGACTGAGCACTGGCACAAGTTGGCCAGAGAAGTTGCATAGTCTTATTCTGGGGAGATATTTAAAAGTTGTCTGGATGTGGTCCTGGGAAATCAGCTATAAGCAGCTCTGCTTGAGTAGGTGGGCTGAATAAAATAATGTCCAGGGGTCCCTTCCAACCTCAACGATTCTGTGAGTGTGTGACTGCTACAGTTGCATTTGACTACTGAAAGGAATCACAATTAACAATTAGTTATAAATATTTTTCATCTGTGATGCTGTTTTATTTCATCTAGTGGAATCTCATTATTAGAACCAGACTCTTGAAAGGTATGTGGGATGTGTATAATTACAAACTGAAGGAAACTACTGAGGAACTCATGTTGGACTATAAGGTCACTAAAAATAATCAAATTTATCAAGTTTTCTTCAGTAAAATGTCATATATATTGTTATCCTTAGTGATCAATTTCAGATGGATTGCTTCTAAAGTGAAAGTATTTTGACCTGTAGCATCAAAGTAAACACTGCTTTATCTTGAAGTATGAGCTGTTATTTTAAAGACAAACTTATGTTGGTGCCATAAATTGTTCCTAATAAATTCAGAGATAGACTTTCATTGTTTTAGATAACTATATCATAAGAATCTTCACATTTAGAAGAATTATTTCACATTTTTTGAGTCTCCACCAATGGCAAAATAAGTTGAGAAGGGAATTTTTTCTAGGTTGAAGAATTCTTTGCAGCTTTTTATAAGTGCAAGAAATAGTCAGGTAAAACTAAGAAATTCGGTTATCAGAGAGACGAGGCGAGGCAAGGTAAAGCAAGGCAAGGCAAGTCAAGGCAATTAGAATGGAAACTGAGATCAGAGCAGAAAGAGAAGCTACAGTAATGTTTAAAAATGCTGGAAAACCCTTACTGCTTTTCTTTTTCACTCTCACATTAGATATGTTTCATATGTCATCATTCAGCTGACATTTTTCCCAGTCATAAAGCAGGGCCAAGCCATTTCAGATTCTACACCACACTCATCTATTTTTGCCCCAGCTGTACCCCATAACCTGTGTTATAAATACAATTGTGAAGTTTCGCATAATATTTAATGGGAATGATTTTCCTATACACTTCTAGTCATGGATACAGATGCAGTTGCACGAGCAGTGCACAGTCCAGCACAAGCATTCAGCTGAAGGGAAAAGATGGGTGGAAGCTAGTTATACTCAATTTTCTGTTGTGAGATATAGTAGTTCATAAGTAGTGAATGTAAACATTGAGCTAGTAAAAACAAAGTATCTGGAAATACTTATAAGTTCAGTTATGTAATTCTGGCCATAGAGACATTTAACCAATATTTAGTTTTTATTGTTTTCTTTGCTTTGCTTTTTTCTTTTCTGCCAGAAAAATAACTTTCAGAACTTTAGCCCAACTTTTCTTCTGAAAGAAATACCTATAAATCACCATTTAATGTTAACATGAATGATCTCTGTGCTATGATTTAAATTAGTGTTAATGCTTTTGCCTAGAAGATAGTTTCTGAAAGAGGATGTCACATATACCTAATACACTCTAATAAAATACCATGAACATATCTAGTATGAAAGCTTGATGAAGTATATGAGCATTTTATACTAGACTGTGTAAACTAGCTTGCTTTTTTGTCAATACCATTTCATACAAAAAGAAAGTATCTTAAAGTAAGTAATAAAGCTGACCTAATTTTGATGCAAGAAAATCTATCACAAGGATTTATAGTGCTGCTATGTTTCAATCAACTCAGGAGTTAGCAATTTATAATCTTTTGATCTACTGAAACCAGTCTGGCACAGATCAAAACAACTAAACAAGAACTGCAGGGTACAAAAGTACTCCTTGTAGAAATTAATATAATAAAGAAGATACATCATAGAGCTTCATTAAATATTGTAATAAAATCTTTGGAAAGGTGAAAGACAATTCCCCTTGGATAGCACAATCTGCTATAGTAGAAAACAAAACAAAACAAATATTGATTTATATTTCAAGCTCAAAACCTTTGCATTTACAGAAAGGAAAAAATATTTAAAGATCTATACTTCCATAAACAGGTACCTCTAGGACCAAATTTATGTTATAATCTGTGCTACTATGAAAACTATTATTAATTTTTAAGCTATTCATAATCTATAGTAAGGACCTATGGCTGCATTTCTGAGGGTATATCCACATTGTATCCAAATGGTGTGCCTACACTGCTTGCAGCCTCTCTAGATCAGACTGACTGCATGGTACTACTTGAGATACCCTATATATTGTCCCTGCTTTATATCATTAAAACAATTCTTATTTTTTTGGGATGGTTTTATTCCAGGTCTTTGGAATGAGGGAAGGTCATTGCAAGCTTCATGGTGTTTTTAAAATAGGAACATACATTGTTTCATAAAGGATATTTGAACATGCCAAGAATGTTTCACCATTTCTTGAGCACTGAATAATTTGGAAGGAGCCAAATTAGTTGCAGTCGTATTTATACTGCTCAATAGGTGTTATCACTGGAGTGAACTGTTACCCAAAACACATGCAGGAAATAGTTGAGTAACTCCTAAAGACAGTCCAGAGGCAAATAATATTTATGCAACCAAGAGACCAGGATCTGTGAGTGAACAAGAACAGTATAGCTATACCTTAAAGACAACTTCACATTGGGCAATTCCTACCAATTTCAAAGGGAACTGCTGCGTAGCAGGGTCTACATACATCTTAGGAAGTTAAACAGTGCTATAGAATGTTCTTGGAGAGAAGGACATGCCTGCACTAGTAGCTTCTCCAAAGTGGCCACATATGATGTCTTTCCAGTAAACTTATTGAAAACTTCCTTAAGTCCATATATAGAAAGTTTTTAATGTATTTGATTTTGGTTGAATGTATATATGGAATTTCCTAGTAGATATTTTTTTCTTTGATTAGCAAAGTATCATCTTGTTGCACAAGATAGATGGGTGTATAATTGTTATTGATAGTTTTGGAGCGCTCCTGTGTTAAGATGTTGTAATCATATAAATTCCTCAGGACAAAAGTAGATACATTTTGGATGTCATTCATTTCTACCTAAAGCAGACTGGAATTGTACTCTGTTGATTACTATTTCTCTCTGACAGTTACAAAAAGGAATCAAGACATTTAGCTCAACTCTAGGGGTAGATGTCCATCTACCCGTCATCTATTTCCTAGGTGAAATTGTTCTTATTCCCTGCATTTTATTCTAAGCCTAAATAAATTCGGGCTTTTTTCAATGCAATTAACTGTAGGCATTTAAATGAGGTGCAAAAAATAGGCATAATTTCATTTTGTGATTTTGTGCATTAGAAAATAGAAAACAATAGAAACCTCTTAAGACCTTTGCATTGAACACAGAAGACACCTGAGTTACAAGGTTCCTAATTTAGTTACTTATTTGAGTATCTAAAATTTGCTAGCATGAATTCAAGTGATGTAAAGACTTAGTGGGGATTTCAGAAGAACTTATTTGCAACTCAGCTGCTTATGTCCTTTAAAAATATACCCTATGTGTCTTTGGATGGGATTTATCTGACCAGATGAAGATGTACATTCTCTAGTCACGCTAGAACTAGTCATCCTTTTCTCCCTTTAGAGATACTTTCACAATAAAATTCATATTACTGTGAAGTAAATTTCCAGCATAAACTAGATTAAATAAATTCTAAAAATGCATTTATTTCCTAAAAAATGCAGAAGGAGTCAAATAAACTAGCTTTGGTGTACGTACCTACGTTTAGTCAGATGTCCAAGTTATGTCCAAGTTTTTTTCAGTGAATTTTCAGAGACCAAAAAGCTTGATCAGAACAATAGTTCTTTAGCAAGGGTAGTCATGTGACAAAGAAGAACCTCAAATAGCAATCCTGGCCATTGTAATGATATGTATTTCACCCAGGTTGTTCTTAAGAAGCTATCCCCTCAAACTGAGTATTGTTTTAATGAGGGTTTTAAACTCCCACAATTCACTGCATTTGCCAAGGAATATGACCAGCTAATACTTCCTTTATTTAACCCAGTAATTAAGAATTTTATTTTATCATTCAGAATGATAAAATTTAATAATGAAGTTATTCTGATATCAGGCTATCATAGCTACTAAAAAAGGTATCATTAAGGAATAAATTCCAACTTGATGCATAATCATTATAACTATTTGTATACAGTATAATTTTCAGCATTAGTCCATTATCCCTGGAGGGAAAATGAGCCTGGGTCTTTTTAAAATATTGGTATTCACTGCGTCAAACACTTCTGCAATAACCTGACCATTCAAATAGTAGTTAATAGATTAATTAGTATTTAAAATAATAGCATAAATCTCATTTAGGTTAAAAAAATTGCTGTAAACCAGAAAGGAATAAATTATAGCCAAATTCATCACAAAAGATGGTTGTAATTTATCCTGGGTGGCAATTTAGAAAACCTTTTTTTTTCCGGAGTAGTCTGTTTTTAATAAGTAACTAATATTGCACTACAGATATCAGCTCAGCAGTCTCTCCTGGATGCATGTTAAAATATACATATATTTCTGTTTGATTACAATTTATATCACCATCTATACCAGAAACAATTTGCCTCTGGAAGTAAATACCACCTACATATACAGACCTTGTACTAGAACGTACAATAACATTTGGCATTTTGAAGCACAAAATCCCAGGTTTCCTGATGCTCTGGATTTTATCCAAGTTTACATTGTATTCAGTGCAAAAGACATATTTCATGATTTTAAGTACCTAAAATGCAGTAGTTTGTGATTTCCTGCTGAAGTAAAGCTTTCTGAAATAAAGTTATCTGATGCCTTAATTAACTTAGAACGGTCTGAAAGTAGGGATTTGTCCTTTTGTTCTGATATAGTAAAATAAAGTCACCTATTATCACATTCTGTGATTCTGTCTGTTGTGCACATGGCTTCAGATATCTCCTCCTTTTGATTGTGTTGGCTGCATTCACCACATTCATCCGTCTAGGACCTGAACATTTACCAACTGTTTCAGTTAGCCTGAATCAGCACAGAATATTGACATTTCTAAAAAGCCAGCATTAATGATAACATGAGGGCAAAATATTTTTAGGTTATATAAGGACAGAAAATTGAGTTTTTTCTGTCATCACATAGTATCTAGATTACTTTGACATGCTATTTAAGAGTCACAATACCATATTCATACAACGCAAGCCATTCGTGTAATTGCTGTTTGAATTCTTGTAGGAATCTGAAGTGAAATATCAAATTTTAGACACTATATACAAACACGTCTCATACAAAAGCTGAGTGAGAGGATGTAGGGTCCAGCCTAAATAAAGAGACAAATGGGATAAGGGAACTACTTAGGACAGTATGTTCTAATGGAGGAAGGAGGTACCTTTCTTATCCTTCAAAGTAGATTTGAATACAGAATCTAAAGGGTCACTTGTCTTTTACTATGATTCTGTAATCCAGCTTTCGGCTAGGTAGAACTAACTATGGTTTATATTATTTCTGTGGATGTGATGAATATTCTTTCTAGTGAACCCTTCTGCTAAAATATATTTCAAGGTTATTAGATTGTGAAAGTGTGTCCTGCAAACAGGTGGACCAGAATGACACTTGGTACAGACAGGTGATGCATTGGATGGAGGCGGTCCTTCTGGGTGATCAGCCTTCTTGAGCTCATAGCTCTGGGAAGCACAAGTTGTCATAGGTAGAATTAAGTGCTTTCCTTTACTTCTTGTTTCCTCCCTGAGTGCAAAAGTTTTTATTAACCCTGCAATGGGCTGTGCTCCTATCAGACCTGTAATTCATCAAAGGATAAATAGCTCTTATACTTAGCACTTGGACTGTAATTGTAATTCCATTACTGCACTGAGAAAACTTGGGTGCAGACCAATGACATTTACTGTGCCAACTTCATCTATTGGAGAAGACAGTTTCTGAGCAGCTTATTATGAGACAATAAGAAAGCATGGTGCACGGAGAATATATGCAGGTTGTGGAGGACCTGTGCCTGTGGCAGAGTGAAGTCTTTGTGCACAGACGTACCGTCAAACAATTGTGGAATGCAGCAACTCCTTGGAGACCATAAAAGGGATTCAAGATTTGAAAGAAAGCAGGAGGATTCACTTGAAATAATTCAGAAAAGTAGAGGATTAAAAAAACCCAAAAAAACAACTAGGTAAAATTTCAAAATGTCTAAAGTTTGTCCTGACACTGAATTTTATATTCACTTGTTATGCTGTTTGCATATACTTGTCTGCTCTTATAAATATTTTTATTATATGCATATTCTTATTTAAAAAAATAATTGAAAGAAATCATTGTCATGTCAGGAAGAAAACAGATGCCAAACATGTCACATTTTCATTGAAGGCTGCGGCATATATAATTTTGCAATATCTACTTTTGTCCATTTTCTTCACCCAACCAGTTAATTAAACTGAGACATATCTATGTAAACTTTGTAAGTTACTGAGTGCTCTGCGATAGTCCTGAGGCTAACATTTACAGAGTTTAAGGTGATCTGATATATTTTAAAATTAGGTCAGAACAATAAGTTTCCTGTAATTTTCTACTTCGCTTTACTCTGTAAGATTTCCAGGGTTTTTCCATCAAATTAGGAAATGCTGAATTAATGAGTTCAGAATAAAACTTGTCCAAAGTAAATCCCTAAAATATATATTACACAGGTTGCAGGCCCAAAACATCACCCTTTTCACTGTACAGACCCACTCCTGTTTCACCTCTCTAGAGGCTAATATAGATTGAGCTTCGTCTACTGTTTATAATGCTCTACCATCCATAGTAGCTGTAATGCACTATTCTCCTTTGCCCTCCATTTCTTGTTCAGAGGAGATCTGTAAAGGGAACTTTGAGAGATTTCTGAAAGTGCGTCATTCCAGGCAGAGATTATAGAGCTGGGTTGAATACTAAACTAAGGACTTTGCTATTTACTTTCTGTTCATATTAAACTCTTTTTCTTTCAAACTCACCTTGAAGAAAAATAACTTACTGTATACAATATATTATTTCTATTGAGTAATACCACCAACTTACACATCGACTGCACAAAATCTTCACTCATATCTCAGAAGGATTTCACTGCACCTGATATATCAGTTGTAAAAGCCACTCTCTTTAAATCTAGCTACCTAAACTGAATTATCTTTTACAAGGACGATAATAGGAAAACAGTCTTCTATGAGCACAGCACTCATACCATGACTATTAGATCACTACTGGTCATTGACCTGATTCATGTTTACCATGTGCATTTTTTATCTCCTTCTTTTGTGACTTTCACTCATTTTACTAAAGATTTTTGCTGCTTTTCTTAAAAGTACATAGCGAAGAAGGTGCATCTCTTCAGGGTGTCTTGTTGACAATATCCAGGATTAAGACCAAATGATGAAGCATCTGAGGACAAATTCCAAGACAAATAAAAGGCATCTGAGAATGACCTGCATTCAGCAGGTCTAAGCAAATGACAAAAAGAAGATAAAAGGTACTTCCAAATAGCAAATACACATTTTCCAGTCAGTTATTCCTATCCATATAAAATAAATTGGTTCATTCTAGGGATGGAAATTTTTTAGAAATCAAAAAAGTCTGAAGAGGAACATTGCCTGATCCTTACCAGGCATTTGTTAAATTATTATGAAATATTTGCTATCCACCAGTCATAGTTGCTGTTTTCCTCCTTTCCTGGAGAATGATAGCATTCATTTTGTAACTTTGGTGGAGTTCCCATTGTCTGCCTTGCTGTATCTCATCAATGTCAGAAATATTGAGTGTTGTCTTTTTTTTTTTCTTGTAAGAATTCTACAATACCTGTCTAGAACGATATGATATAGTGCTCCATTTCTAAATAGTTAGGTTAGTCATGCCCAGACCTATGTCCATCAAAGTGAATTTCTCTTAAACAAGTACTTTTACTAATGTGCATAACCAGGTCAGGTAAATTCTACAGTGTAGGGCCAGGTTCTAACTTAAATATTCTGCTATTGCTCCAGTTGATATAATTGAGAGTGGCACACACATGTCATGCAGCATGGCAGAAATTTCCTTACCTTTTAAATCTGCAGTTGGGGGAGCAAACATTTTAATGTCTAGTGATATGTTCAGACAAGCACATTCAACAGAAAGTATTTGCCTTTTTTTTAAAAAAAAAGGCTGTCATTTTTATTTGTTGCTGTGGAATGTTTATTTAACTTGATTCCCTGGTAGTTCATTCTTCCTCACTCCTTTAGAGGCTAACTTCATACATCAAGATTTATATAAATGTTACATTTTTGTAGCACAAGTACTAAATGATGCTTTTCAAATTACGGTAATATATTGTATCCACCAATGTGCTTTATTTCTTGTTAACAAAATGGAAATGAGAATAAAGGGAATTGCATGACTGATTTCTTTGCTTTCCGAAACTCATTATATCAACTAATGTACATATGAAAATATCCCATTTAAGTTATTCTGAGAATTTTTTGTTATGCATCTAAACCAGATTCGATGTTTTGAATATGAGTAGATGCAAAGTATCAACCATAAATCACAAGTTAATTTATCTTCAGATCCCAAAAGGCGTGAAAGCAATTATTAGGCAGAGAACAGATTTACAGACTTATTCATTATTCAAAGTGCATACTCTTCTTCCATAGGTTAACATTTGCTGTGTAAGGGAAGACCAGTGACTTTAATTTAAAATCATATTTTGCTCAAAAACTATTGAAGACAATCTTTCTGCTTTTGTTCCTTTCAATGTTTTCTGTACCAGTACACTATTTTTTCATAGTCAGTTACTGAGAAAGAATAAAAAAGGTTTAAGATACAGAAACTGACACTAGTGGGCACTCTTAATCCATAGTACTTCTGAAAACAATTATTCTGAAAAAAATAGATGTAAAAAGTCCTCCTAGTGCAAAGAGAGAAATTAATGTCACAGCAAAAAATTACTGTGGACAAATACTGAATAACGATATGCTGTTAAGTGTTAAACCCCAGGAATCTGAGCGAGATGGTAGTTTGTCTATCACTTTCTTCATAATGGTTCATTATACAAATGTCAATGTGAATATCTTTTACTCCTGTTTTAGGTGCTACTTGTATACCAGTATCAGAAGAACACTAAAACCTTGAAAGGAGGGAGCAACCAGGTAACTTTTGAGACACTGAATAAGTGTGAGAGAAGACAGTATAACTATCTGTGCCAGAACTTTTCCTTCCACTTGTTGATGTACTTACCTGGAGCAAGATAAGGGATGATTCTGTGGCTTTGTGGAACACAAGATTGGTATTCGAGCCTGACAGAGATGCCCTCTCCAACCCTGATTGTTTTCGAAGCTTTTACAAGTGTCCATCAGTTAGTTCTGCTCTGTAATTATAATATTGCTGTTTGTCATTTTCAGGGTGCTTATGTGTTTCAGGAAGACTCTTCTCAATTTAATAAGCACAGTAAATAGGTTCATATTTACCTTATGTACTCCATTCTGGAGGCCCAAGAAGTGCAGGGCTGTAATGTTAAGTGGTAACACAGATATTTGTAGTTATTTATTGCATTCATCTAATATAGATGGAAGGTTGAGAGGGCTAAGACCCAAACATAAATGTGAAGAATAAATGGGATGCGTATGACATTAGCATATAGTCAGAAGAAGAGTTCCAACAGTATAAAGAGAGGAAAATGTCTCTGTTCCTTCTCATAAAGAATAACTGATTGAATCTTTATTTGGTGTTAGGTAGAAATTTAGTCCAAACTGAGTTCTTTGTATTTCATGAATACTTTTGATTATAACTGTCTTGATGAGCTCAGCCTTTTATGCTGAGCTCCCTGTTGGCTGGAGACTGACAAATTATCCTGGAAAAAAAAGGTAGTCAAATCCTAACTCAATAGTCTGCTGTCAACAAGATGAGTTTATGCCAGGGTATATGGCATCTGAGATAACAGACCAGTCAGAGCCCATTGAAAATATTCATCTACAAAACAGTAAACACCAAATAAGGACAATGAACTACCTGTGCAAAAGAGAAGTTAAAGAAAGAAGCAGACCACACTGATGGGAAAGGAGATTTGAAAGATGGTCTCTTTATGCAAGGAGGAGAGCAGATGGTGGGACACAGAACGGACTTACATGAGATGGGCTGAGCTGAAAGAGGGACTCTATGCTCTGAAAAAGGGGTATCCTGCTCTTCCTCAAGGCTCCTACTTGGGCCTCCTCTGTCCTTTTCCTTGCCTGACCACATGATACATCATTTCAGTTTACTAGTTTGGCAGAAAGCTAATCCAACAAGTGAAACAGAAAATATTTTTCTGGCAGGCTAGTGAACTGAATCAACTTGCTATGTGGTCCTGCAAATTTCAGCTCCACCAAAAAAAATAAAGGGGGAACAAGTTACCCATGAATGCAGAATGGTAAGAAGAAATAGAGGGATGGAACTTCTTCCTTTGCAGTAACAGAGAACTTTAGTGTGACTCAAGCATCTTGATAAAAGCAAACCTAGGAGAGCAAGGGGAAGAAATGTAAAAAGACTCCACTCCCCGTTTTAATGTCCATACAAAAAACTTGAAAATTCACAGTTTAAAAGTTAAAGTTAAGAAATGTGGCTACAGAATTTCCACACTACATTTGTGTTTCTTGCCTTCATAGGTTGTTAAATTTCCTTAAGGAATTCAACCAGTATCTAGAGCTTGCCATGCTTGGAGCAGTCTGGGAAAACAAACACATGGATGAACAAAAAAAAAAAAAAAAAANAAAAAAAAAAAAAAAAAAAAAAGAAAAAGAAAATAAATGTATCTGTTCTGGGAGTTTGGAAGTTTGCTGTGAGGTATACATACCAAAATGGAACTGCACTGCTGATAAACTCATCCCTGTGGTGTTCTAGTCAAAGAGGAGTTTTATATCACATAATAAAGAACAGTAAGATCAGAGATAAAACAAGGTTGTTTTCTTTCTGTTTACTACACATCACAAAATTATTAAGACATCTGCTATATGAAATGCCAGTCTTAGAAATGTCCTCTCAAAGTAAATCACTAATGGGCAAGTCTTGTGACATCCCCAGTCAGAAGCATAAATTTTGCAATTAATAACAAATAATTATGATATGCTTATATTGAGTAAGAAAGTTGCTGAAGAAAGAGTAACCCCACTAACATTTCTATGGCAGTTGACCTTTCTGTAACTACCTGCATCACACCATAAAGTAGTGACAGAGCTGGAAACATGGTCTGTGGACTCCAAAAGTAATGCATATCCACCGAGACAGAAATCCCAATATAGTGAAGTGTTGTGTCATGGTCTAGCTTCATTAGTGTGCTGCAGAAGTTTCTGACGCTATTGGAAAGGCTGCCTCAGACACTGCTTGTAGATTTGGGAGAGAAATCTAATTTCTACCCCTGAAGTACACTGAAATTTTGCTTTTCTCTGTTATCTTGTTTAGACTTAAGTCTATGAGATCCTATCTTCCTTCAACAAACTATTTTAGTTATTCTGAATAACTGCTAGGATAAGTCTCAGATTTGTTTCTTTCACTGGGTTCCCCCATACAAGAGAGAGATGAAGCGAAGGTCCACTGAGATGATTAAGGGACTGGAGCATCTCACATATGTGGAAAGGCTGAGATAGCTGGGACTGTTTAGCCTGGTTCAGAAGAGAAGGCCTAAGGGGATGTCATCCAAGTGTATAAATATCTGACAAAAGAGTATAAAGAAGACAGAGACAGACTCTTTTCAGTGGTGCCCAGTGGCAGGTCCAGAGGCAAAGGGCATAAACTGAAACACAAGAGGCTCTTTCTGAACATCAGGAAACACTTTTTATATTGTGAGGGTGATTGAGCAGTGGCACAAGTTGCCCAGGGAAGTTTGTGGAGTCTCCACCTTTGGATATATTCAAAATCTGTCTGGACACGGTCCTGGGAAACCAGGTCTAGGTGACCCTATTTGAGCTGTGGACAAGATAACCTCCAGCTGTCCCTTCCAACCTCAACCATTCTATGATTCTGTGATTCTCATAATTACTGAACAACATCTATACAGCGGAGGTGTGGTATTTAATTAATGTGTTTTGCAAAAGGAATGATGTTGAAAGAAGTCACTGATTCTATTAATGAGGGACAAATATTACAGAGGGGACTTTGAATGAAGGTTAATACTGTAATAGTACGTGGAGGCACAGTGGCATAAATGTTATAATTATTACTGCTATTGTTGGAGACAAGACTAATCCCATTGCATCTTTTAATTTTTTTAAAAAAAATATGTTACATTAGAAAATTAGTTTTGCATGGGCATTTGTTTGCTTTCTTGTAACTGGAACATTGTCTTGATTAACTGATCAAAAATACCATAATAAAAATAAGAATTTTCTGTTTTGTTTTGTACCAAGGGAATTTGGACTGGTATAAAATAGATTACATTATGTAAATGAACTGCTGTGCAAATAATCCTGCCTAATTAAATCTGTAACTATAAACTATAATTGTTTAAACAAATACATCTACCCTATTTTTATTGAGTGTTGAATATAAAATAACACTGATAAAAATTTACATCAAACAAATATTTGAAAAATCTATAACTTGCTATACTGTAGCAGGTTTTTTTAAGTTAATTTTTTCATAGAGTAGAAATCTCTTTGATGGTCATATGGAAAGTCCTTGCTGAAGTTTTATTTATGCTGTGTTATTTGAGGGAAGGCAATTGTTTAGATTTAAATAAGATAGGTAAATAAACAGTTAAATCTCTGTGAAGACCTACTGATTTTTCTCTGACAGTATCACTTAAAGCAATGGAACCTTATTAAACAAATATTAAAAGGTTATTCTATGTACTGGAACAAAGTTAGAATTGGTGCATTCTGTATTGTTTCTAATAAGGAACTTATTTTGTAGTAGCCTGAAATTCCAATTTCTTCCAAAGTAAATAAGTAGACAAGCAAATAACACATTAATTAAGATATTTATATGTTAACTTTTTACTGTTGCAGTCTTTTTATAGGCTGCTTCTTCATTTACCTTCTGGGATGTTTGTTAGTTACATGGGATCCTGCAGGGCTGACTGCTGAGATTGTTTGGCCGTGCAGAAATCCACATCAAGCTTTAAAAAACAGCCATCTGAATTCCCTTTTTCTTACAAAAAAGGGACGTAGAAGATGAGAGCTTGTACCCAGCTAGGTCCGAACACAGCATGCTTGAACTCAGAACCGTTCTAGTTATAGTAGACTAGACATAGTTATACTGAACATTAAATGAGTCTCTAAGATAAATGCTGTTGCCTTCCCTTCCTGGTATGAGTAGAATTCTGGTTTACAGGAGCTTCCAGGAAGTTCTATCAGAAGTCAGGAGAAATTAACTTGCTTTCTATTGATTCAGGTTCGACATTATCCCAATCCACAAAAGAATGCAATTTAACTAGTTATTAAAATAGGTCTGCCTGCTACAGTCTGTACCAGTAGCTCCAATTGCTTTTAAAACTGACTTGAATTTTGGGGTAAATTTTTCCTGGCAGAAACAAGGCCTTTACATTATAAATACTACGTTGTCTATTAGAAGTTCTTTTGTACCACTGATACTGGTGCCGTGCAACTGAGCTCTGAATGCACTGTTAGCGGCCAAGAAATAGTAAAAAATAACTGTATGACATATATCATCAATATTTACATCCATAGAAAAGAATCAGATTTTTTTTTTTAATATTGCAAATGTTTTTAATTTGTCATGTTATTTTGTGATTATTTTTTTTTTTGGTAAAACTCAGTTGAAAGGATTGTTTTTCAGCATTCAATTCCTTTTGTTTCACTTGCTACTGGATGTATCAGAATATCCTTAATCTATATTTGTTTCTAAGTCTGTATTCCTTTGGAATACATTTTGTTTAGCCCTTGCAATGTATCATGCAGAGGTTCCAGTCCACTTTGCAGTCATATATTTCACTGGTTTATGTGTGGGTTTTTGTTTGTTTTGTTGTTTTAGTTGTTTAGTGTTTTAAAAGGTTATTGATAAGTTTACCTGTTTTTTTGCATCATTGGCTTCACTTAATATCAAATGCACAGTTCAACCAACTCACTTGGTTGAATTTGAACAAAAAAATTGGAGTGAAATGATTTGTCAATATCTATTATGACAGTGAAGCAAAGTCGTTTTAGAAGCTATTATACATCTGTCTGAACATTAGGTAAAACATTATGCAAGTAAGGGAGGTAACAAGACTCTTCTTAAACTTGTAAAAAATTATTCACCTATACTGAGATCAGATGCTTCTGTTAGCATAAATAGAAATGAAAAAAATTGTATTAATTAACTTCTCTTTCAGACATCATGCATTTTTGCACTACATTGGCTATTTGGCCAAATATTCTCACTATCTAAAATGTTGTGTTAGTTTTTGGTTTTGTTTTAAATTGAGCTTTACAATATACCTATGAACTGTTAGTTTCACATGGAGGAAACAAGGAGAATCAGCTACAAAAATAAGTTCAGAAAATTCTGAGTGTAAATATTTGTCTCATTAGAATCAAAATAAATTTTATCCTTTCACTTTTGATTTTTAAATTTTAATTTCAATTCAAAGTTATGATGTTCTGGGTGTTTGCCATTGTGCTGATGTCATAGTGCATTATATAATTGAGAAAATTATTAAAAAACCAAACAAAACAATACAAAACCAAAATACTCAAAACCCTTCAAAGTAAATTGTTAAAGTATTTTGCATATGTATCAAGAAAAATAATCAAATCAAGCCCTAACATTCAATTTGGTTCCCCAAAACAAATCAACACATCATTAATTTTTCAGTGTTTTGATTATTATTGAAATTAAGGAATCAAGGATGGTGTACAATTGACTTGTATATATATAAGCACAGGCATTGATTTATTTAACCAATATTCACACCGAACATTAGTAAAGACTCTAGGTAAGACATTGGATTTTTTTGACCTTTTCTGATGTTATAGTCTTGTTTGCATAAAAATAACAAAAATACCCCAATCCTCACCAGTAAAAGATCCGATTTGATTTACAGACCAGTTTCTACATAAGGAATTATATTTTGACATTCCATTACCATTTACAATTTCTTTTATTCTAAAATTAAAAGCTTTAAAGCTTTTTAATTCTAAAATTAAAGCTTTAGGGAAATAATTAGGTAACAGATTGGAGTTTATGGAATATGTTTTCTGTAGCTATTTGATTCTGAGGTAAAATTCTGATCTTAAGCATATAGAGAAAAATACTCTGATACAATAAATTACATATGATAGGTAAATTAAGTGCTGAGTAAGTTAACATAAATTAAGTATCTTCATTTCTGTCATGCTGTGAAACAGATCAGAGCCAGCGTTGTATATTCTTCCTAAGCCTAAAAAATCTTCAGTGAAAAAGTCCCCACAAAAGACCTTAAAATTCATCCTCCTGAATGTATTCAAAATGTCTCATTAGCATCATTCGCTGAATCGATGCTAATAATATATCCCCTGTAAAGTGGGAACTACTGGCAGTAAGGATGATGATTATGTTTGGCTTTTACAGTTTCAGTAGACATTTTGAAACTAAGAGTGTCTTACATACTAAAAAACTGATAATTTTTTGTAATGAAGTTTTTTCCTATGTGAAGTTTAAGACCAAAACTACATGAACAAAGGATACACAGGAGATCAAATTCTATTCCTGCCTCCACCGAAGTTGGAAGAACAGAGAATGGCTGTCAACATATCATTTGACAGTAATATCCAAGCAAGGATGATATTAAAGTGTCAGAGACCTAGAATTTCAAAAATGTGCATGAGTTTAATTTCTAATTATGTGTCATCATTCTAATTGTATCAAGAGTAGATCTAATTCCAGTTTAGTAGTGTCAGTTGGTCATTCTAAGATCATTTACCATCCTTTGAGCTGCACCCCTTGCGCCCATATTTCTGTGACTGAGAGTTTTTCTTGCCGTTAAATGGAGAGCTATCTGTTAATTGTTACTCAGATTTCACATAAAGTTATGAGTTGTGCCTGTAACCTCCTAATGTTTTTTTCCTTATCCCATGTCAGTGGATCCTGAAGAATAGTTAAAGTGTCATAATTGTTCCCGATAGTCACTAAAGTACTAAATTCTTATGAAGAAGATAAAGTACCTAATTTATCTGAGTTTTGTTTTGTTGTGTTTTGGGTTTCTTTAAGAATATATTTTTAAAGTAATTGCTTTTGTTTTTATCATTTTTACTATGTGTCTGTGAGGATGAGGGAAAAAAAGCCCAACCTCCTTTTCTCATGTTTCCAACTAGCTAATTTGGATGATGATTGTGTTAAATGATGAAAAAAAGGTGTATAAGCTCAGACATCTCCTCACATCTTTATACCTGAGAAGTGCTGTCTCCTTATTTTCTCATTATTTCTTTGCAAGACAAGACAGAAAAGTTCTTCAGTTCTAGCATCTAAAATGTAGAGGGAAGTTACTGATCATTTGTATGAGCTATTTGTAGTATATATAAGGAAGAAAAAGGAACTTGTTTCAAGGCAGGCTATTTCAAATAAAGGTGAGTTAAGTACAGTCAAGATAAACTGCCACTATAATTTCTGTATATTGTATACTTAAATGTGATCTGTCCTAAACGGATGACATCCAGCTGAGTGGTGCAGTTGATATGCTTGAGGAAAGAAATACAATCCAGAGGGACCGTCATAGACTTCAGGTGTGGGCCCTTGTGAACCCCATGAGATTCAACAAGGCCAAGTGCAACATTCGGCACCTGGGTCAGGGCAACCCCCAGTATCAATACAGGCTGAGAGTTGAAGTGATTGAGAGCAGCCCTGAGGAGAAAGACTTGGGGATATTGGTAGATGAAAAATTTATTATGAGCCAGCAATATGCACTTGCAGCCCAGAAAGCCAATCATATCCTGGGCTGCATGAAAAGAAGCGTGGTCAGCACGACCAGCAGGTCAAAGGAGGTGATTTTACCCCTCTGCTCTAGTGAGACCCCACCTGGAATACTGAGTTCAGCTCTGGGGTCCCCAGCACAAGACAGACATGGACCTGTTAGAGTGGATCCAGAGGAGAACCACAAAAAGGGTCAGAGGGCTGGAACACCTCCCGTATGAATAAGGGCTGAAAAAGTTGGGGTTGTTCAGCCTGGAGAAGAGAAGGCTCCAGGGAAACCTTACTGCATCCTTTCAATATTTAACAGGGGCTTATAAGAAAGATGGAGAGAGACTTTTTACCAGGTCTGCAGTGATAGGAAAAGGGGAAACAGTTCTGAACTGACAGTAGATTTAGATTGGACATACGAAAGTAATCCTTTATAATGAGGGTGGTAAAAAACTGGAACAGGTTGCCCAAAGAAGTTGGAAGAAGGAGCTTTGAGAAACCTGGTCTAGTGCAAGATGTCTCTGCCCATAGCAGGGGGGCTGGAGTAGGTGTTCTTTAAAGGTCCTTTCCAATCCAAACCATTCTGTGATTCTATGATTCTAAAGGGATTGGGTGAAAGTTACTGTAATTGAAAAAAACCAAACCAAACCAAAAACAAACAACCAGAAACAACACCAAAAACTTTTAATACTTAATAAGTTATCTAAAACCACTGAGCACTGATATTCAAAATGCTACAAAGAGCTATATATCTGTGTCTGCTTACTATTCATAGTTAATTAAACCTGTTAGCAATAAAGAATGCTCATGCATTTTTTCTCATGCATAAACCTTTAATCACCTAATTGTTGATGGTGTGCTTTCTTGAGGAGTTTCATGGTACATCTCTGTCAAATATCTCATGTGTCAACCTAGACAAACAGATTTATTTCTTTTACCTCTCTTATTGCTTGAATCTTTCCTGGTTTTCAAGCCTATGGAATCTAACAACTTTGTTTTACTCTAGTCTTAAGGACTTTTCATGTTGTTGTTTTAAAGACATGAAGAGCGACTAATTCAATACCTGGTTATCTTCTGAAAAAAGAAAACAACCACAGTATCTTACTAAAACAACCACAGACTGATTTTTGATTTTATTAAGAGCTATATTTATTTATTTGTTGGAAGAGGAATTAAACTTACAGTACAACAAAACCATTTTTATGCACATAAAACTAACAAGCACTAATTTGAAGAATACCGGAGTTAACATTTGCATGCATTTTGTCATTGCTGGGCTATTTTGCGTTAGGAAAGGAAGCATCTTAAAAGAAAAACAAACTGCGTAAAGCAAACGTTGATGAAAAGAGACAGTCTTTGCTTCCTGATTAGCTATCCACACATGTATACTCACACGCACAAACACAAGCCAACTTAAGAAAATTTTTATCCACTCAGCAGGGCCGGGTACAAGCTCACCTACAACATAACCAAAGCCTGGCCTAGGAGCATGAGTCTGAGGACCCTGAATGTCACCCCTTGGCCCAAGAGTGGGAGTCCCAGGTGAGTACGGTCAGGGCAATCAAGGCCTGTTAGTGTACTAACTTACTTCACTACAGCCACACATTGCAAAGGGCAAACAAATAGGTTTTGTTAAATGTCATGACACCTCTATACAGCTGACTATAACAATTAAAAATGGAAGCAATCAAAAATCACTGGAGGGGAGGGATTTTATATCCAAGGTAATATTTGATGCCTCACAAAATAGGGCATGCTCAGCAGATTGTACAAAATTACTTTGCAACTTTAACGATGCAGCCAGTAACACTAAACTTTTGTGCTGAATTGCTTTGTTCTGTTTTCAGTGCTTTGTGTTTTTTCTTCCTGTTGCAAACAACCTCAATGCATACTACTTTTTATATTCACTATTATGATGAACAAGAGAAAAATAAAATGAGAAGAATTTTGAAAAATTGTAGTAGAAGGGGGTTTGCAAAAAAAATAATCTCAATTTGGATCTTTCTAAAGGTTCTGGACCCTAACTCCTTTCATGCTTAGTACTTCAGCAGTATAAAGTGTGTAGAGAATTGTACTAAAAAGGTATCTAAAGATACCCAATTGTACGTTTTTGTCCATTTGTAAGGTTTTGGGTTTTATTTATTTATTTATTTAGAAATTGTTTATGCCTCTATCATGAATGCATTTTGCTGCAGATGTATTAAAAAAAAATGCATCCTACTATAGCACTGGAGAGAGAATATAGCCTTTATGGAGGGCACACCTTAAAGTAGTTCTCAAAATGATCTTTCTTTGCTTTAAGATTTTAGGTCAAGATGCAACTCAGGTGGACAAAGCTTTTATGCATAACAGTGATATGGATATGAAAACTATTTTAGTCTGACTGCATTCTTTTTTGGAAGTCCCCATAAGCAAAAGACAGGGTGGGATTGAGCTGTCCAGAGCAGCTGAGCAGACAGTTCAGTGGCAGGTGGAAATATTTCACTTTCAGCAGGCTTGTGTGGTGACCAGTGCTAGCTGGACACACTCTTTCAAATATATAAGGCCATAAGCATCTGAACATTTTTGCTACTGAAGGACTTTGTAACAATTGCCTGAACACTCTTACAATGAGTGCTTCTATGCAGAAACATTTATTTTTAAAATAATCCTAAAAAAAAAAAAAATCAAGTTATCAGTATTCCTTTAGAATTGGCAAATATGAACATTTCAGAATAATTACAGAATTCCATTGAAAGGTGACTGTGTGAGCGAGGGCTGGCCTCAGAGATTGTTTCTGCAGCAATTACTCAGTGCTCAATAAAGAAGAGCAATTACTGATAAAACTCCCTCTTCCTAATAACGTATACATATATTGTTCTTTCTGAGTTCCAGAATTAAGGGCCTTTTACAAATCTCTTGACTAGCTGCCTTTAGCTGGTACACGTATTTAACTGGAGGTGATAATGAGAAAGCAACAAAGGGTGCAAAGAATTCTTGTCATCATGTATTTCTTCCTATGCTTCATGTATTCCTTAGTCAGCACCTATCATTCATGCTACCAGTTAAAAGAAGGATGCTTTTAAAGGCTTCTCATGAAAATACAGAGGCAAAGGTTTATTTTTGTCCAAGACTTTTGTTGGGCTTTTCTGTTAAATATGTAGGAAAGATAGAGTTAATCTCATGCGTGCTATTACTAAGTGTTGAAATTGTTATGTGTGACTTCTGCATGTGACTAACAGCCGCATGTACTGTCAGAGAGAGTGCAGAAATGAAACTGATTTGTGGAAATGAGTTCGAATTGTGCCTACACATTTAAGATCTCTAAGGCTGAGGGTGGCAAGCTTGCAGGCTAAGATCCAAAGACATACATATCATGATATTCATAAATTCAGAGTCTAATTTGACAGAAAATGAAATACAGGAACATGGTTCTACAATCATACATATTTTTGACATAGGGTTGCTTAAAAATAGTTGAGGGTAAAATAGGACTTGTACTACAAAAAAAGAATCATACCTTTAGTCAGTCCTTTGTTAATATAACAACTCTCAATTTCATCAGATAGGAATGACATCCCCAGGGATTCCTCTGACAAAGGGGTCCCCCAGAACTGGGAGATCATCCAATTACAATTTCATAAAATCATAGAATGGCTTCAGTTGGAGGGGACCTTAAAGATCATTTAGTTCCAAACCCCCTGCCATGGGCAGGGACACCTCCCACTGGACCACGTTGCTCAAAGCCACATCTAGCCTGGCCTTGAACACTTCCAAGGATGGGGACAACCAGAACTTCCCTGGGCAACCTGTTCCAGTGTCTCACCCCCCTCAAAGAGTGAGGGATTCAAATAAACTTACAGCAAAGATGACTGACTAAAGACAGAAGTCTCTTAGTGTGTTAGTAGAAGAGAAAGAAAGAGTGCATGTGTAAGAGAGGGAATAATGGCAAAATGGGTTGTCTCTTTTTCGTATGAGCAAAGTAAGGGTTATACCTGCCCTTAAGTTCTGTGGTTAATGGAGTCAAGGTCCCTGGTGCTGCGCTTGGACCTGCTTGTTTGCCATCCTTTCTTCTTTTCCTCTCTCTCTCCGCCTTCTTTTTCCTATATGCAGACTCTGTAGAATCACAGAATTGTCTAGGTTGGAAGGGACCTTTAAGATCGTCGAGTCCAACCATCAACCTAACACTGCCGATACCACCACTAAACCATGTCCCTAAGCATCACGTCTACCTGTCTGTTAAATACCATTTGTATGGAAATGAAATCTTACACTGATTTTTGTGGAGTCTTGTGAGATTTTCATGTGTTAACAAAAAGGGGCTCTTACAAGCTCTGTTTTGGGCAGCACCAGCAAAGAATAGAAGATTGCTGTTAAACCTGGATTGAGTATGGGAAATAGCATATGGCTGCTTCTGATATCCAAAACATGGTTCCAGAGAGCTAGTACCTTGGAAATCCTTCCCAAAGCAGGATCATCAGGAGCCACCAGCTTTTCCTATCTCCTTCTAGGTACTGGCAGGTGTCCACAGAAGGAAGCTATAGTATTATGCCTGGAAGGAGGACTGCATGATCATGCTTTCCCATTCCTGGTCCATCATAGATATCGCCACTCCTGAGCTAGCACAGAGAGCAGCCAATTGATACAGAAGCATTTGAGATTTACAAAAGATCAAGCCCACCTATTGCTGACAGCTGCTGCCCCAGAGCCACTGTTACTGTTTAACCCTTGCAGCTTCACATCTGACCTTCTGCTCCAGCCAGTATGGCTGCAAGTCAGTAAATCACCAGGGTGCAAGATGGGAGTGCTGCTTACAAGATAGACTGATAAGCTTCATCTTTATCCTTTCTTTCAGCTTGGTAAAAAAGCGTTTAGAGTTAAGAAAGGGGAACATGGAGTTAATCCATGAATTACCAACAGCGTTAAGGTTTTCAAAGAGACTTTTGTTTTCTTTCTTTTTGTTCTTAGGCTTTGCTTTTGGTAACTTAATTGTATGCTTCTATGTTTTCTTGCAGAAAACCTGTAACAGTGTCAGAAAACAGTATAATGTTATTAGAAAAGTAATAAAATAATCCTTGTATCTCTACTTATGTCCACTCCATTCTGCAGCTCATGAACTGTGGCTGTAGTAGTCTAGCAGCTACTTTATTTTTTCGAACCTGCCATTTCATCTTGAATATTGAAATAATCTAGATGTTATTTAAAATATAATACCAGCTATTAATTTCTCTTTGAATACTATTTATTCTTACAAAAATAACAAAGCAAACTGAATTAAGCTGGTTATTTTCTTTTCTCAAGCAATGTTTTGCAATAAAATAAAATAAAAAAAAATCCAAACAGAGCTAAATGTTTTTCTGTGTTTTGTTTTTATCTTTTTTTTTAAAATACCAGTAAACACAAGGAAGCATATGAAGTGGGTTAAATACACAGTAAGATAGCTTTTATGAAGCAGAGTGCATTAGTTACAGTCAGTTTTATAGAAATAGGAATAAAATCTAATTTAAACTTTAAAGAACATTTGCAGTTGAATTTAAGTACTTACGTAATAAAAACTTTTTAATTAAAAAAAATTCTTTTTAATTATAGAAATTTTTAATTATGACCTGAATATGAAAACAGAGATGGGGTATTCATTTCAGTCTTTCAAAGAAGATGTGAATAACTGCATCAAGAACTGTGTGGGATTTTACATTTTCTTATGTGGCACATGTGAATCCTCACTCATTATCTCTCCTGCATGCACCTATTTGTGCTAAATGCATCTAAATTCAAGTTTGCTAGGTGCTTTTTATTCAGGTTGTACATCAATTTGCTGTGTATGGAGAGGGCAGAAGAGAAGGTAAAGATTACCCTGATCCAAGTGAGATGTCCTTTGGTTATCTTCTAGCTGGTGAACCAGGTTTTGCCTCTCAAAAGCTGGAGTAAAGTGGTGTAAGGGGTGTATGCTAGGCTTGGGAACTGATGAACATTCTTAAATTGTTTAGGTTAAGTGCGCAGACATACAAAAATGTGTCTGCTTTAGGATTTGTCTCACCTATCATATGCCTACTACAAGTGAACAAGCCACCATCTCTCCATAATCAACAGGGAGAAACAGGCTGGGTTAGAACAGGATTCATCTAACCCATATTAAACACCTCCTTTAAGATAAGATGAATTTTGCCTTGAAAGCATTGATTTTTATTTATTGAGCATATAGAGTGCCCCATTCATATGTGAGCATCAACAGCTCAGGTGTCTAAATCTGAAGAAAAGTTTTTATTTTATCTCTGATATCATGGGAGATTTGTATCAAATGGCAAAAATCCTTCAATTACTATTGTAGCCCTGTATTGCGATATTGCCATTGCTAGTCACTAATTGTACTAGGTCTGTCTGGGATGGAGTTAATTTTCTTCATAGTAGCATGTATAGTGTTGTGTTTTGGATTTGTGATTAAAATAGCGTTGGTAACACATCGGTTTTAACTATTACTGAGGAGCGCACTGTGTCAAGGTATGCTCTGTTTCTCACATTGCCCCACCAGTGAGCAGGATGGGGTTGCGCAATAAGTTGGGATGGGACACAGCTGGGACAGCTGACCCCAGCTCTCCAAACGGTTATCCCATACCATATGATGTTGTGCTCAGCAATAAAACATCAGGGGAAGGAGGAGGAAGAGGGAACACTCAGAGTTATGACATTTGTCTTCCCAGGTAACTGATACATGTAATGAAGCCCTGCTTTCCTGGAAATGGCTTAACACTTGCCAGCCGATGGGAAGTAGTGAATAAACTCCTTATTTTGCTTTACTTGCATGAACACCTATTAAACGTGCACACCTATTAAGTTACCTTTATCTCAAAGCATGAGTTTTCTCTCTTTTCCCTTCTAATTATCTCCCTCGTTCTGCTGGGGGAGTAGGTGAGTGAGTATCTGGGTAGGTGCTTAGCTGCTACATGGGATCAACCCACCACACTAGCCATAAAGTCTTTATTGAGTTTGCAGTGTCCCAGGACTGTCAGTCCTTGTCTGCCTGACTTTCTGAAAAAAAGAATATTGGCTCATTTGCTTTACTTCTGTTTGTCTTTCATGGTGGAGCTATAGTTTTACATGACTAGCAGTAACAAGCAGTTATTCTGTGCAGAGTGAGATATTTATGACTGTAACATAATGATGTAGTGTAGTGGTGTGAGAACGGAGACCTTGAGGAGTGGAGACAGGATGAGGCCCAGAGGAGTGCAGGTGTTGGGTGATAAGACAACAACTCATCAGTGCTCTATCAAAGAAATGCAGACCTGGACTTGGATGAAACTAGTCTTAATGGAACCAAGGACAGCAAAGTAGTATGTAACATGCCTTAAGGGATACCATACACAGGAAACGCAGATGTAACATGAAGCTGCAGACAAACAAAAAAAAAGCAAGGTTAGAAAACATACAGCAAATAGTGCCAGGTGAATCCTAGAGTGAGGAAGAAGAAACCATCGATATGATCATCAAATTCCTTCCTGGCAAAAAACTCCACATATTGACTACTCACCATAAACCCGCAGCCCACCACCACCAGAATAAAACCATAGACCTTAGGATCCCAAAGACCAGGGGAAGGATGTGTATACCATCAGGAAAAAAGGTGGAAAATAACTGTGTGTATAACAATTTTAACTGTATTATTAATATTAGTGATACTTTTTTAATATAGAAATATTCTTTCTTTTTGTGCAATAATTGAAATTATTCTTGGCTTAGACTCCAATTATACCTTGGTTAAGGTTCTAATTATACTGACACTAAATACTTGGCTTTATATATAAAATGTATTTCCTCTCTTCTCATCAACAAAATTTTGAGCATAACTGTTATTTATTTCAACCTTAGTAATATTATACATTAATATGGAGGCAAGGATACCATAAGTAACAGATCAAAACTTTGTCACTGCTTAAGAATACAGGAAGGATACATTTATATTTTCTTTATGAGGAATGTGATCTTTGTCTTCAAACCTCATTTTTAGAATATTAGGAATGTGTTAAAGGTCATGCTCCTGTATATCATCCCAATATTTCTTCTGCTAGTCCAGACCTCATGAAAATCTACAAAGTTTAATATGGATCTAAGGTTATCTGGATGAAACAAAAATATAGATAATAGAAAGCACATGGAAATTACACTAAAACGAAACAAACATAATAAGAAAGGGAAAAAACTCCAACTAACCAACCGACCAACCAACAAACCCCCCTCTAATGTTCTCCAGAGAACTATTGATATCCCTCAGCTACAAGCAACCAAAAGGCAGTCAGATGTCATGCTGCCTCAGCATAGTCATTTAGAAGCTGTGACACAAAGAAAAGATATTCACAGGAAATTCAGCTCCAGCAGTTTCTCTACTCATAGGACAATTTATTTTACTTTTTCTATGAAGATTTCATTCCCTTCTGATAAACAGCTTGCCTACCTTCCCTTTCATCCACCAGGAAATTTGTAACAAAAAAAAATAGTTAAAAATAGTTTAAAACGGTTTATCTTTTGGCTGAAGAGGCTTTAGAAATACATTCAGTCTGAAAAATAGCTTGATGTCATGGACACCTTTTCAACATTCAGAAATCCAGATCTTTGTTTAGCTTTTACATTTGATCTGCACAGCATACACACTGCTGTTGCACTTTTGTCCTACAGTGAAATCAGTTGTCATTATTATACAGCTTAGATACTAAACTTGCACTACAACTGCTGCAGCTTAAAAAAAGAAAAGTGCTTCCCCAGTGACACTCCCTTAATGAAACATCACTTAAATTAGACCAGGATGAAGCAAAATAAACAGAGGAAAACAAATGTGAATTCAGTAGAAATTTATTTTGAAATCCACAGACAGTGGGTAGAAACACTTCTCTCAGTGACAAAAGGATAGTTCACTGGAAGTTTTGTAGCAAGCTCCCTGTGAATTGTAGCAGTCCTGTGAATTTGTCACCTTTTTATTAAAAAAAAAAAAAAGCCAGAAGTGCAGTGTGCAGTCTGCTTCTACACGAGGCTCCACTATCCTTTAGACCCTGCCAGTCCCTTATTTTATGACTACAACTTGAAATCAATGCATGGATTTCTATACCATTGAGGAAATACGACTTCCAAAGCTTTAGGAAAATATTTTTAAACTGCTTCTCATATAAGATCAAGATGAGCTAATATTTGGAAAGGGTTCATTTTGACACAGTGTTTCTCTGCTGTATGAGCTGTGGCTTGCACATCAGAAAGACAGAAAGGTCTTTCCAATTGTTCCTCAGAAATTATTTTTTCCTCAAGTGTAAGAATAACCTGAAAAAGGAAAGAAGTGGATGTGTTATTGATTCTTTAAAAAGGAATTTTAAGTGTTTTTTCCTCCCTGGAGCAGCTCATAGATAGAGAAGAGATGGAAGGGAAAGTACAAAAGAAGACATACAAGTATTTTTAAGAGTCTTCTTTTCTGCTTGAAGAGTAAAAGCTATAGCTGTTCATTTCCTGTTATTAAATTAGGCATGTGTTATTCTTTTTTTCCCCCTATATTTACCTGGGAGGTTTTAGTAAAATTTTTTCCCTTGGGTTTTGGGTTCAATAGTGTAATGCAAGCTGTCTGGCTAAATTTTCTCATGCAACACTGTTGTAAATCTGCACTAATTTTGAAGGTTTGATTCAGTAAATTCAATTCTACAAAGGAAATTCATTTAAAAGTGCCTCAGTTACTCTTTTGCATGTTATGAGTTTGCAACTTAGCTGATACGCAAATGATTTTTTTCTTAAAATAGATTCTGCCTTAATACTCATTTCAAATGCTTTGAATCAAATCATTTGAAACTATGGAATTTGACTAAACTTCAAAGTAATTTTCTGCATTGATCACTGATATAAATAAGATAGCACTTGTAAATGAGAGTGGTGATGACGTCCAATATTAATATTTACTTCCATTTATTATCTGGTATGATTCTCTGAATGTCCAAGTAAAAGATCTCAGTAGAGAGTGGGAGAGCAGAAACAAGTTTTACAGAGACTATGAAGGAGGTTAACTACCTCTGGTCCTGTCATTGAGCACCATTGTAAAGAGCCTGGCTCCATCCTCTTTGCACACTCTCTTCAGGTATTTATATGCATTCATAAGATCCCTCCTGAGCCTTCTCTTCTCCAGGATGAACAGTCCCAGTTCTCTCAGCCTTTCCTCATAGAAAGAGATGCTTCAGTCCCTTAATCATCTTGGTGACCCTTTGTTGAACTCTCTGCAGTATGCCCATGACTCTCTTGTATTGAGAAGCCCAGAACTGGACCCAGCACTCCAGTTGTGTCCTCACCAGTGCTGCATAAAGGGGAAGGATCATCTCCCTCCTCCTAATGCAGCACCATTAGCTTTCTTTGTGGCAAGGGCACATTGCTGACTCATATTTGTTGTCAACTTGTTGTCCACTAGGACCCCAGATCCTTTTCTGCAAAGCTGCTTTCCAGCTGGGTAACCCACAGCATATGGGCTGGAGTCAATGGAGTTGTTCCTCCCTGGTGCATGACTTTGCACTTCTTGTTGAACTTCATGAAGTTCTTCTTGGCCAATTTCTCCAGCCTGTAGAGGTTGCTCTGGGTGACAGCATGACCCTCTGACATATCAGCCACTCTTCCCATTTTGGTGTCATCAGGAAACTCACTGAGGGTACACTCTGCCCCATCATCCAGATCATTAACAAAGATGCTGAACAGGATTGGACCCAGTATTTACCTCTGGGGTACACCAGTAGTTACTGGCTTCCAACCAGACTTTGTGCCACTACTCACCACCCTCTGAACCCATATTAGGTCTCCATGTTAGGTTTTGTGTATACCAGACTATCCGGTCTGTTGTAACAGCTATTTATGCAGGGAAATTTATAAAAAATCTTCACATTCATTCTGAACATATGTCATGGAATGAATAACACACACCACAGATTATCATATTTTATTGCTAAAAAACTTCATCAGGTTCATCCATTTTATCTTCCTGACAATGTATTATACTGGGAACATATACTTCCTTTAAATTTTTGTGGGATTTTATGTGAATCTATATATGCACAAGTATCACTCATCTGTACATTACCAAGGTATATATATTAGAAAGCATGTGTGTATAATATTTAGTGAAAGTTTTTTTCAGAGCTATTCTTCATCAGTACCATGCATCCACCAAAGCCAATACGATTAAATGCTTCCTCTGGAATTAAGCAGCACGACTCCTGTTTCACTTAAAGTTTGAGACCCTGCTATTTCTTGAGGGATTAATGCATTCACAGTTAAAATTTGCTTCTCTGACACAGCAGGAATGTTCATTTCTGATGCTTCTGCTTTATGTTAACAGAGCATGAAATAAACATAAAAAATAAAATCATGATTCGTATCACTAATTAACTATATGTGCTGACATACCACAGATTTCATTTACATCAGTCTCACCAGGACAAAAAGATTATATTTTTTTAAAAAACATTCATATCTTTCCCTACCTGAATAATGTTTAACTAGGGGACAAAGAAAAAAAAATTAAACATTTGGTACTACATAAAGATTGTTTACTAATATAGTTAGACACAAAGGCAAGAATAAATTAAATTAATAATGAAGACACATGCAAATATCCTTCTATTCAGTCCAACAGATTGGATGTTGTTATTTATACATATATTTTTTAATTCACAATAACAATCACGTTCCCACAGAAAAACCTTAATTTGTCCCAAATTATTAAACATAAATTTTTCTCTTCTCTTTTTTTTTCCCACTATCCCAGTTTGAAGTAAAACAGAAACAATTTTCTTTTCAGTAATTTTATTTTTCAGTTAAGCCTTTTCTAACTCTGAAATTAATGGCGTATTCTTCAGACAATGTCTGCTACCAGAGTAATAAGGCCTGATGTTTATAGTTAATACCAAGGAATGGTACACAGAGAGGCTCTTGATTATACTAATTGCTATAACAACCAAGGTCAGCTAACTTTGTTATGCACCGAGTTGATGGGTTGGAAGTGGGAGAGCGTAGAGGGGTCTCACTTATGGGAAGAAGTGGACAGGACAAGTGACCCAAAACTGACCAACAAGGTATTCCATCCCATCTGCCACATGCTCAGCATAAAAGCTTAGGGATCAAAGGAGTCAGCCTCTTTCTTCAATGGCCGGCATCTGAGGAGGACTCTATCTGTTCGTCTGCCTTTGATCCTAGTCTGTGAGTTCCTGAATCCAGATCTGGAATCCAGATCCCATCCATTGCTGAGTCCAGTCTGGGACTTTCCCCGTGCCTGAAAGTGATGTGATTGTCATCCTGGGAGCTTGACACTGTTTCAACATAAGAAGGACATGGACCTGTTGGAGCGTGTCCAGAGGAGGGCCACGAGGATGATCCGAGGGCAGGAGCACCTCTCCTATGAGGAGAGGCTGAAAGAGTTGGGGCTGTTCAGCCTGGAGAAGAGAAGGCTCCGGGGAGATCTTATTGCGGCCTTTCAGTACCTAAAGGGGGCCTACAGGAGAGCTGGGGAAGGACTTTTTACTAGGGCATGTAGTGACAGGACAAGGGGGAATGGCTTCAAACTGGAAGAGGGCAGGTTTAGATTGAACATTAGGAAGAAGTTTTTCACTTTGAGGGTGGTGAGGCACTGGAACAGGTTGCCCCGAGAGGTTGTTGAGGCCCCATCCCTGGAGGTGTTCAAGGCCAGGCTGGACGTGGCCTTGGGCAACCTGGTCTAGTGGGAGGTGTCCCTGCCTATGGCAGGGGGGTTGGAACTCGATGATCTTCAAGGTCCTTTCCAACCTAAACCATTCTATGATTCTATGATTCTATGATTGTGTATATGTAATTATTTTCTTTTTTTGGTATTATTCCATTTTCCTTTTATTATTAATATTTCATTAAAGTAATTTTAGTTTTAGTTTCTCTCTTATTTTCTCTCCCTTCTCTTCCTTTAAGGGTAAGATGGCTATACAGAGGGACCTGGACAGGCTGAATTGATGGGCTGAGGCCAATGGTATGAGGTTCAACAAGGCCAAGTGCCGGATACTGCATTTGGGTCACAACAACCCCATGCAACGTTACAGGCTTGGGGAAGAGTGGCTGGAAAGATGCCTGGCAGAAAAGGACCTGGGGATGTTGGTTGACAGCCGACTGAATCTGAGCCAGCAGTATGCCCAGATGGCCAAGAAGGCCAAGAGCATTCTGGTTTGTATCAGAAATAGTGTGGCCAGCAGGACTAGGGAAGTGATTGCCTCCTGTACTGAGCACTGGTGAGGCTGCACCTTGAGTATTGTCTTCTGTTTTGGGTCCCTCACTACAGGAGGGACATTGAGTTTCTGAAGCGAGTCCAGAGAAGGGCAACAGAGATGTTGAAGGGTTTAGAACACAAGTCTTATGAGGAATGGCTGAGGGAACTGGGGTTGTTTAGACTGGAGAAAAGGAGGCTCAGGGGAGATCTTATTGCTCTCTACAGCTACCTGAAAGGAGGTCATAGAGATGTGGGTGTCGGTCTCTTCTCCCACTTAACAAGAGATAGGACAAGAGGAAATGGCCTCAAGTTATGCCAGGGTAGGTTTAGATTGGATATTAGGAAAAAATTCTTCACCAAAAGGGTTATCAAGCATTGGAACAGGCTACCCAGGGAAGTGGTTGAGTTGCCATGCCTGGAGGTGTTTAAAAGATGGGTAGATGTGGTGCTTAGGCACATGATTCAGTGGTAATTTGGCAGTGTTTGGTTATTAGCTGGACTCGATGATCTTAAAGGTCCCTTCCACCCAAAATGATTCTATGATTCTGGGAAGGGAGAGATGGAGATGTTCTCTTTCGAGGATCTGTTTTTTGTTTAGTGGCCAGCCCAGCCCAAACCATGACACCCACTAAAAAACTTCGAAGCAGAGTGAATAATGGAGTTAAGAGGGTATTTCTGTGCCAGATATTCCCACCAAAACCATCATCTGACCTGGTGATACTATACAGAGCTACGTAAATTGTGGTTCTGGTGTCTGCCTTTTTTGTGTAGCATTGCTCTAAGAAATTTTGAGTCACCTGGTGATCTGTTAAATTTAAGGAGCAAGATATAATGCCTAGGAGGTATTTATTGGTGACATTTCTCATTAGATCATAGTTTTGCTCTCTGCGGCACAAAGCGTTGAGGAGGTTTCTCCTTTCTTTGTTTTGCATTAGACAAGTTTGAGATGCTCAAGTGTTGGAATCTGATAGTTTGGGGTTTTCTTTCTGTTGGTTCAAGACAGTATTTTTTCAAACTTTTATTTTTTTTAAAATGGAGACTAATTAGATCTTTTCAGAACAATTTTACAGAAATTATGATAACAATTAACTGTATCTCTTGTGTATGTTTATGGTTGAGATTGTGACCTGCAAAGTTTAAATTCATCAGTTACTAAACTGTGTCTGTTTCTTCGATGAAAAACATTGACACTGTGATAATCATATTAACCAGAAGATCAAGACTGTAAAGAAGGAAGAAACACGTGGCAGTCAGTAAGAATTATATATGTTATGGAAATCTAGTTAGATGTAAGACTAAACGCACCTCTAACCAAATTATCTACCTAATCTCAGCACTGAATTTTGTGGTCATCAGCTGAGAAACACAGACTGCCTATATTAGGCAGCATAGCTCTAAGTCATCCATTTTATTTTTTTTTTTACTGCATCAGATAAAAACTGATAAGTTTTTTTTATAAGGTCACAAATTCTCAGAAACACCCTTATCCAGACAAATGCTTGATTTCTCTTACCTTCTCTTATGGTCTTGGCTTTTAAGTGGTGCAGTTTCTAAAAGTGAAAACACTGTTTTCACCCTGGTGCTTAGGGTACTCTTTTAGAATTTAGGAGTTATGGTGACTATCCTTGGCAACCTGGGAATAGTCTAGGACTTAGATGTCCAATTCCTTGGGAAACTGCTAGCTTATTATAAAACAATTTCTGGCTGTATTCACTGTAGAACAAACCCTGAAGATCTTGGGCGAAATTTCACATCTAACTTCTCAAATGCTTCTGAGAATGGAGTGTTTGGGAAATTCTTCAGTAATATCTGAATACCAATGAACTTTAGGAAGGATATAGATGACTTCACACTATTTCTACTAAAAAATGTGACCTAGAATATGTAAATTTCTACCTACAGTTTAGTTATATCTAACCTTATCACAAAAGGACATATAATTCTTAATGAACTTACCCTTCAGTACTAGCTGAAATTTGTATGTGATATGGTTATATTATATGGTTGTGATATGATTATATTATATGGTTATGATATGATTATCACATATGAGTTTCAGATGGTACTGAGGAATAATTTTTCTGACTCACTATTTGAGATATTGGTGCAATTTAAGCATCCAGGCTTCCTAGGTAGAATTTAGGTGGACACCTTCTATTTTTGTTGTGGTTTCTTTTAATGTCTAATTTGGAAGCTATCATTAAGAGCCACAATGTCCCATAGCATTTTGTAAAATAACTAGATGAATAACTGTCTGTCGAATGAAACCACGCTTTGAATGTAACAACGTTTCTTAGAATTCTGCGATAATGTCTGCTAAAAACTTCAGTCCCTGTGCTGCTACTGCAATACGCCCAATATTTAAAACCAGAAAAACACTCATTAATTTGCCAACTATATTACCTATGTCAGAAAATTTATATGATAAAACACGAAGTTTAAATTCATGAAATATTCCATTAAAAATTAATTAAATCTATTAATAAAAACATTAAATTGAAAGTTATTCTGCAGAATTTCTACATCTAGAAGTATACGGGCTTCTATGCACACCATTTTTTTTGTCTACTGCATATGGCTTTTCTAGCATGACAACTGTTTGCTTACCTTGTTAAAAAGCACATCTCCAGCTTTGGCTTCAGCTAAGCCTCTGAGCAACTCGTTAACCATTGGCATTTAGGTTGCAATGTCTAAATATCAACTGAAAGAAACTCAGATGTAGTAACCCTCCCCTTTTACTCTTCTGGGAGAAAGTTGGGCTAAACCAAAAACCTGATAAAATAGTCCCCAGAAAACTACTGCTAAGCTTCTTTATTTATGATGCTTTCATGCAGTATTCCTTGGCCAAAGAATGGAAATTGAACACATAAGGCCATTTCATGCCTTAAATGTATGGATCTGGGGAACGATGTGAAGAATGTCTCCATGGGGACTGGAGATTTAATATGTAACATTCTTCTGTACAAGGTGAAAAGGGAGTCTAGCTTTTACCGAGCTTTTCCTTATCCTTCTTTCTGTGAAGAGTGCTACCTCCATGCTTTCAAGCCCTGTTAAATCACTAACATAATCGTGCTGGTAAGAAAATGATACTTTCCTTTCTCTTCATTCTTAGTACTCATGCATAACCAAATACAATAGAGCATATATCCTTTGATATTGTTCATGAGACTTAGTCACAGTTCATTTGAGGGATTTTGATATCTGCTCAACCTACATCAGACTGTTTATTTCTTAATTGTTTGTAAGCAGTCATGGACACTTCCATGACACATTCCACTCTCATTCAAACCAATGAAAATCCATCTCTCAAATCTTTGCTTGAATCAATAATATCTTAGGCTAATAAAATGTTGTTTTATTGTCATTTGGGTAATGTTGCCTTGTGTACATTTTCTGTTCAACTTCACTCTGAAACAAAGAAACAAGATGAAGAAAATTTAATAATTTCCACATGGCGTGGCAGCCTACATTCATATATCTAAACTGTGACAGTAAACATTCTACAACTGGTAATGGACAATCCCAGGAATGGGGATGGAACATATTGATCTAAAGACTTTGCTTAAAGGACAGTTTCTAATAACCAAAGCTGGAGCAGTATTGGTGTATTGGACGATCCTCCAAATTCTGAGCAACGCCGAGACAGAATATTACTCAATAGGTTATAAAAGTGGGACTGCATTATATGATTTTAATTTTCATATGAACAAAGATAAAACTGTAAACTTGTAAAATTTTCAAATTGTGAGATTTTCTGTGATTTTTTTTCTGCAAATGCAAATTTCTGCAAATGTTTTAGGCATATTTCCAATAAAGTGCATACAAAAAAGATAACAACATGCAATTCTTGTTGCCTAAAAATTTTTTCTGCTTCATGTTTATTTGAAGGAATAAAATAAAAACCCCACAAGTCTTAAAAATAGTCACATTTTAAAAAGTTGATGTTTGAGATATAAACAGCTTCAATTTAGATGTGCATATTAAAATATTTAAGAATTACAATACCAAGCCCAACCAAACCTCTAATCATTTTTTTTATGATCAGGAACCTCCTGGGAACTCTCCAATCAGGAAATTTCAGAGCTTCTCAAAAACAAAAATTTAATTACAGAATTATGATGCCCATATTGATCACATGGTAAAAAAAAATAAAAAGGTTTGTTATTTATTCTATGTTCCTTTGATAAAAATCTAACATACCATCTAGAGATGTAGAATGGCATCAGATGTCTATACTATCAACAGAGCAAACCAAGGAGATAGTAGTATTTCCAAAGTTTTGATAACAGAGTATATCTGGTTTGTATCATACTTCTTATAGGAAGCGGACCAACTGAAGGAACCTTTGAAGATAGGGAAGGAAATAGTGATTAGAGGTTGAGAAAATATGACTAATGGTGAAATACTAAAGAACTAGGTTGCTTGGCATAGACAAGAGAAGAAGAAAGGGAGCCCATGTAGCTATCTACTAATTGGCAAAACTGATGTAAAGAGATAGATAGATACTAAACTGTTCATATTTGAGCTATAGAAGTAATTGTCTTCAATAAAATAATGACATTACAGCCAGTGAAGATGAATTTTGAACTCAAAGAAGAAAGAGAAGCAAGACTACAGGCTGGAAGGACTTACTAAATGATTAATTAGTCCATAACATTAAGATCACTCCGTCATTTCTTTTATGAGGAAAAGAAGTCATAAGAATTTTCTGATGAAGTTTCTTCTTTACCATGTTAACTATGTGTTTGCTAAGAAGCAAACTAAAAATGAGTGCAAGGAATAGGATGGAAGATTTATGATTTTACATATATAGGTATTTACCAGGTTGAAACTATAACTGATGAAAGTATCCAGCAATCACATTCAGGAGGAGTTTACTTCACAGTGTCAGCAGACATTGTGATAAAGAGTCTTTGCTGATGTAAAGAGTTGTGAAGATCTGGAGTAACCATGAATAATACGTGTGGAATTAATAACATTTTTATGTATTTTATAGTGTATAATTAAACAGAGATAAATCAGATCAAATTCTCTAAAAAATGTGGGCTACTTGTGAGTTGTGGAGACCTTCACTAATGAAACATTGTTAAATTCACATTTTAATTAGATTAGATACACATTTTAATTATGTTTTCTTTGATGAAGTAATATTTCGGTATAATTCCTTCATCCTTATATAAAGTGCCGTAGCAACACTTCTTGGTTAAGAAAATAACATAGGTCAAGAACAAGTGTCATTTAGGGATAATTTGACCCCTTGGGCAAAGATTCTAAAGGTATTCATTGTTAAAAGTACTATAGGTAAAAGCAGTACTGCAACAGTTAATTAGAAAAAAAAAAAAGGAGGTGGCAAATCATAGAGGAAGTAAAAATAGTTGTGCTACAAAGATGAAGCCCAACAACATAGGCACTGAGCAAAAAGTTTATATCCAGAATACTATTTTCCTGCCATTTTATCAAATTATCAGGTGAATCACTCATTAAAAAGCTGAAGAACTTTTGAGGAAGCGGTTATACCAGGTTATGGAACTACTTAAATAACTGATTAATAATCACAGCATTATAGCTATAAGAATCAGAGGAAACCCACTAAATCTGCTGTCTAAAGTGCTAACTACAGACAGAAACTGTCCCTGACAAAATACAGTTTGGTAGGTGGTTTCTCAAATGTGTTCTTATTTGCATATTGGCAAAGGCAATAGCCATTAACAGAAATAAATTTAAAAAAGGGGTTATGAAAGATGGGAATAAGACTACAATTTCTCAATTTTCCATTTCTGGATATTGTCTTATTTACTTATATGCTCCCAGTGAAATGCTTAAATAATTTGGTTTCCTTTTTTTGTACTCCACCATTTGGAATACCCTTCAAAGTATTTACTCCTCATGTCCTTAAGAACTTTGTTCTAATTTCAGATCTAAATTTACTCATGGCCAATATAGACTTATGTGAGTTTGTGCAGACATTACAATTTAACTTAAATAGTTTTCCTCCCTTTTGTATATTTACCTCAAAATTTATTTATAAAGAGTTCATTAAATCTCCCCTTAATTTTATGTTGGCTAAGCAGAACAAGCCAGGTTCTTTGGTACATACAGGAAAGTGCTGAGAGGGACTGTTGACACTAAACTATATTCATTCTGTCCTTCAGGGAAGATTATGTTTTTTTTCCCCTCTAATGCAGAATTTGAATTCAGAATGTAAATGGGGGTGGTGGTGGTGGGGTAATTTCCTCAAAAGCATTAGAGATTAGTCACATCTATCTATAGAAGTATCTCTCCTAAGATAGATTCTATCAGGTACCTCTGCCATGATGAATCATAGGATAACCATAACAATGTACATTGATTCTTCACGTTACAAATAATTGTTCATATGACTGCTGTGTGTTGTTAACAATTCCACCACTAAAGTGGTGGAAAGGTTTTGAGTCAGCAAGTAAGTATGACTATAAATCAGGTTAGCGGGCGCCATGAACTTGCCATTCTTCTCAGGATCCTCTTGGAGTTTTACTTAATTTGGTTAGCAAATAAACTCCATGATACTTGACCCTTTCAGTGCTCTTGACCTACTATACTATAGCTGTGACTCTTACTGGGTGTGTCTTTTGGTCTTTCATTACAGACGAAAGGCTATTATATATAAAGTCACCTATCATTTTTTTCATATATGAACAATCATTTGAAATTGGGCCTGAAGACCTATTTGGTCATCCCTATTTCTTTCGTACTGTGAACTGATGAGTTCCTTGCATATAACCACTAACATCTTTAGTAAATGTCATCAGTCAGGAGATAATAGTTCCAATAAAAGTAGTCCAAAAACTTTCCAGAACTCTAATTTATTCAGGTGAATTATTGTTGAGCACAGTACTATAAGGCCTGAGAAAATTCTTTAGCTAAAAATATCACACTATAATTCTCTTTTTTTACCACTTTTGACTTACAAAGGGCTGTGAAATTCAGAAAGTAAGTGTATTCAAAACATAGGAATACATATGGTTCTATAGGCTGTTGCTATTTCTCAAGGATTACTTTAAGTTATGCTGTCATAAACCAAACAAATATCTGGTCACAGTGAAGCTACAGCTTTCTATACAACATTTTCTACACAAAATAACAGCCAACCTAAAATGGGCAGAATTTGAGTTTTGTGTAGCTTTTGTCTACATAGCTATCCATGTTATATATTTGCCCTCTGCTCAACTCCCCCCTGAAAAAAAAAGAAACCTGCTACAGACATCTGGGCAAAACACAGAACAAGAAGAAATAATTCATAACACTGGCTGTTAAGTCATTGCCATGTAAGCATTTGCTGTCTTAAGCCATTGAAAAGCAGTGTTCTGTATTATATACAAATGTTAAGAGATCAGTAAGCAAATTAGCTAAGCTAAGAGAGTAGTTTTGAGGTTGCAAATGCAAAAGTTGTGTTTAAGAATTCCACCTGTAAAGAACACTTAGTTGATTATTGTATCAAGAAAAGGGCTTTTTTAAGTGGTGCATAAATATTCAGTTGATTAAAATACAAAATGCCTTTGAAGGACCTCCACATAACACATCTAAGACTTCCTGATTTTATTGTGGTATTTTTTTAGCTAATGCTGACACAGATATGCTCTTCAGCTTTTATGTTTTCCTCTGTGAAAACAATTGTAAAGCTAAAGAAATACGTTTAAATTGTCTCAGACAAGTGTGGACATATTTTGCTCTGATATTATTGGTAAATAAAAAAAATAAAACTTATTTGATTGAATTTATCTCACCTATTTTTAGATGTCTCCATAGTGAATCATCTTATGCTTGTTTTATACACAGTGAAAAGTGATGCTTTTTTGGACAGTTTTAAAAATCAACTTTGGGATGAGAAAAACTGAGCCAAATGGAGTATCTACATACTTATGTTTCATCAACTGTATCCTCCTTGTAACATCTGAAAAATATGCTTGAAAAAGAATGAAACTGTGCGTACATGCAAAAGATCTGCCAGGGATGTTCCTGTGCCTATTGTGTGACAAAAGCCACCTGGAAATGGTAACCACTAAGCCTGGGTATTCACAGCCAATGAAACTGTCATAACAAAAGGTTGTCCTGCTACCCTGTAACATGTAGCCAAACCCTGGGGCATAAAACAGAAAGAAAACTGGGTGAATGGTCTCTCTGGGAATTAAACTTATACACGTAAACTCATAACCAGTGAAAACAAAACACAAAGTGAACCCACATCCGAGGGTTAAGAGATGTTAGGAGTGATCAACTCTTCCTTTTTCTTAAGCTTTCTTCTTTTTTAAGCTTAAAGTGATGGTTAAACTACAGCATACATTTCTCTAGCTTCTCCACAGCCAATAGCCCTCAGCTGTCTTGTAATAAACTATTTTTATGGGTATAATCTCTCCTTGTGGTTTCTGCTCAGTTAGCTCACCTCAGTTGGCGAGCTGTGGCCTGTGTGGCATGTTACATCTGCTGTGTGATATTAACCATGTCACAAGCCAAATTTTCAAAATGTCAAATAATTTTTCACCCCTCATTTTTTTTAATTCCTTATTTACAGGTGTTGCGTTAAGGGGCAAACTAGTTTTGGCAGAAAATAAACCCCCTTGCATTCTAACACTCGTCACCGAAGTAGGAGGCTAGGTGCAGCTAGGTTTAAATTCTGAGTGATACCCAATTCACCATTATCAGTCCAGGTGCGTTAATATATACTAAATGATTACGGTTCTGGATACACTAATAGCAGACTGCACCTTCAGCCCAGTCGTGCTCATGAACTAGCACGGCCACTCTTTTGTCATGTTCAGTGAAAAACCCAAACGACTAACTGCCTACACAGTGCAGTTTATTTAAGCAACAGATGCACAAGTTCTTTTGGATTGCCTGTGATAGTGACTGTCTGCAAAGCACGTGCGAATACTAAAGATGTTAGTAATATAGCTCGGTTACAAATGCGCTAAGTTATAAAACAACTCTATAGAGATTTCTAAGTTCCCCGGGGAAGCACTTGGCATAGCCAAGTGTTCGAATCTTACCCACAAGCGTCCATATGGGGGGGAAGAGAGGCTCAGCCCGTTGACTGGTCCCAGAAGTCCACGATGGTGTCTTCCCTTGCATCCCCCTTTTCTTGGGCTATTTTTGTACTATTTTTTATCTTCAAGGTGGAGTTTGAGTGACTCTAGTCATAAATACTTTCATTATGATTGGTGTAAAACTTTCTCGCCTCTCACTTAAAGGTATAGTTTATGAAAAATTCAGGGCGCAGACTCAAGGAGGGGTGGTCACACTTTGGAGGCAGGTAGCCTCTAGGATGGACGTGTGTTTTGGTATTATAATGACATTATAATGAGCAAAGTTCACCCAAAGGACTGCATTTCATCAAAAAAATGACAGATTGTTGACTCAGGGTAACAAGTAGGAAGTTTATCAGTTCCTTAAGACCTTTGAGGGCTCCATTTGGTCCTCAAGTTCCCATTTTACAACAGAGTTTTAGCCACAGTGTCTCCACTCTGCTCCATCCTTCGCACTGTTTTTCTTCTGTGGTGCCATCTCGTTCTCATGTTTGCTGGATTATCACAGGCTTTGGCCTTGGAGCCTCCACCCCACTCCACTCCCCGTGTTACTTTGCAAGCAATATTGTACAGGGAATCGCAGATGTAGCGGATTCTTCACATACCAGCTGCAGCTGTATTCTACCCTAGAAAACTTTTGATTTTATGCCTTTCCTTAATGCATGACCAATGCTGTATTATTGATCATTTTTAGTAATCATTCCACAACAGGACACTAAGGACCTCTTCCACCCCAAAGGGGCTCTAGCTTTATTATCCACAAATTATAACAAGATTCAAGCCCCCTGAAAATGACTTAAGCTGGAAAAATATTTTTTTTTTTTAATTTGAAAATATTGTTCTCAATCACTGAGGTCTATGTCTCTATAAACAATACCTTTGTAACTATGAAGGATAGGACAAGAAAAAGGAAAAAAAAAACTGATAGTTTTGGGAAGTACCCAGATAACATGGTGATACATAAACATAATATTGAGGGCTGTTACAGGCAGCCACCACCTCCAGCAGCTCCAGGCCTGGGGATTCTTCTTTCCTGGCCACTGGAGCCGCATCCCTCAGCCTGGGGACCTGGGGTCTCTGCCCAGGCTGAGGGATGCGGCTGCTGTTGTCCCCTTTGCAAGTTCAACAAGCAGCAAAGCTGAGAACGTATCCCAGAGATACACAGGCACACTGAGGACACACACAGATGCTGAGAAGTCAGAAAAAAAGGTTTGTTTTGACCAATACATTGGCTTAAACCCTGGTTAATGTGACAAATTATCATAATGGACTGTTTTATCTACAACAAAATTTCCTGAGTAGAAAGGTAATGTCCAGGAACTGGAAAAAGAGAAATAGTATGGTCAAAATAATAAAGGGTGTTTAGTGTGACACATTTAATTTATTTCTCAGATTGCTCATATTCACTTTATTGACCAGAAAGGTGCAGCTGGTCAAGGGATTTAATAATTTTTTAGCTCTTCATATTGATTTTTTTTTAATGTAGAATTGAATTTTAGCCTAGATATTCTATTCCTTGATAGCTAAGAAAAAAAGGAAAAAAAATCTCTTTAAATATTACTCTTTTTCACACGGCTGTTAGTGATTGGTAATACAGAGATATGCATGAACAAAAGGGAAAATATTTAGTCACTTGCAATGCACACAATACACTGTTTAAAGGCAATTTAGAAAAGAGTGGCTTTTGTTGTTGTTGTTTTTTCCTCCTAATGGAACATTTAGATAAAGACTAAATAGTTTAGCAATTGCTGGATTTGTGGTGGCAAAAAGTTGCAATGCTCTGGGACCCAGAAAGGAAGATAGCAAATCTGGTCAATGAAAGAAGATAGAGGTAATTGGATTTTTTAAGGTAGAACAAAACAAAACAAAGAACCCAGATGATTTTGTCATGGTTGTAGATATTCTGTAGAAAGCCTTCCAAGCAGGTTATAAAGATCAGATATCTAACTACAGTTAACCTTTTGTAGTAATCTGTGAAAATTTGTGATTTTTTCATATGAAATTCTATAATTTTTAATATATTTGATATTTTTTTCATCTGCCAAAAGATGACCCAATGTATCAATGGTTGCTCAGCATTTGCAAATAAATGTGAGTGTTTTTTGGGAAGGGAGCTGATTTGGAGCAAGGGAGAAAGGAGGGGTAGGGAGGATGAGATTCTTGTAATGAAGTTATGGTGTTAACACTGAAAAGTTAAAGGTAAAATGTAACAGTTTGTCACAATTATGCTTCATATTGGCAGGTGTTCTGAACTTTCTGTTTGATAACTAGACATATAAATTTCAGTTCTTAAAGCTTTGCAGCCAATTTAAGGGCTCATTTATTTCCCTGACAGCAAGATATATATGCTGCCTGGCGTAGTGGATGTCTGGGGCCAAATCCACCACTTTGTTGCTTGTGTGTCTCGTGGGAAGTAAATAGTAGCAATTTTTCAGCATAGGCATACCGGCACAAGGTGTTTAGCAAATAAATGAGCATAAGATGACCCGTGGTGTCCTGAAATTACTAAAATTCATGAATAATAAAATGATCTATAGATTGTTAGCAGAGGGCTATAGCAAAGGCTAATTTGCAGTCACTGAAGCTTTACAGGATAATTTGTAACTTTTGAAAATTTAATGACTTCATCAGTTTTAACCTATTTTTTTACCAGTATAATTGTCTGAAAGCTACCTTCAGCAGAGATCTTCTGTCAAGATACAATCACAATCACCTATATCGTCATATTATGAGTATTTAACTGACTTTATCTAAAGACCTTTTCTTTCTTTCACTCTTGCATTAATGGTAACTACCAAAAATATGTCTTTATCCTATGAAGACATATTTCTTATTTTGTTAAATTTTGTTAAAACTTGTTAACATATGAAACAAGTATAAGAAAATAATCAATTGAATAATGCAAAGGGAAGGTGAATTTGAAAAAAAAAAAAGACCTAGTGAGCAAACTACTCATTGAAAATAAGTGAAAGCACCCTAAAACAAGTTCAAAGAAATCAGAAGGAAAATTAAAAGGCTCAGCACATAATATCATCCAAATTCTGTGGCATTTAGTTAAGGCTTTGAAAAGAAAAGAAAGGACCCATGAGTTCAGGTCCTTGATCACATTTCATTTTATTTATTTATTTAGATTATTCACCAACACATGCATACTGAAATAACCAAGAAAACAGGGACTGAAATCACAGTTTTTCCCTCCTTCACCTGAACGGCTGAGCAGTTAACACAGTTACTTTGTTTTCCCATTTTCAAACATTTTGAATTCTTTTCATTATATGACATCTTCACACTTGCTGTCTCCTACATACACTACAGTTGGAGACAGCTTTGCATTACTTTGGGTGTTATTGCAGGAAAATTGAATACAAGGCAATAATCAGGCATAGTTCAAACTCTGAAAACTCTGGTTATATTCAGCACTGCAGGAGTATGCTTACTCCTGCAGCTCATCACTTCTTTTCCAAACAATGTCACTGTTTTAGCTTATCTGAATTCTCTGGTTTAACTGTTTCATCTGTTTCCTTTACAAATTTAGAAAAACATAAAATCTTCACTACATTTGTGTATGCCCCCCTTTCTAAACATTGATGCCCACCCCTCAGTTGTATAAAGGTAATCATAAATTGATGGCATTTCAGCGAATGTCATATTTTTGAGAAAGCAAAGATCCACTTATTACTACTGAAGAAATAAACCCACACTTGGATTTAACGGGGACTAACACCTTTTAACACCAAATGTGTGTATCAGAGTGTGTGTGTTCCATCTGCAGTAACACACATTACTATCAGGAAACATTTGCACCTTCATCTAGAAAAGCAGAAGTAGAAAATGGGAGTATCCTCTTTGTAATCTCTGCTTTCTTTAAAACATTTTCTTAATTAAGGAAGATGAATTTTGAAACCATTTAAAAATGGAAGTTAATTAACATCATTCTGTCAATATAGAGAAATAGTGACATTTGGCAGACATTGAGAAGCACTTTAAGGGGATATTTGCAATGAGAATATTAGAGAAAGAGAAAATACAAATGAAATACAGCAATATCTGGAAAATACAATTTAAAGAAAAAAGTATTCAAAGGAGGAAAGGGAAAGATAAAATAAATTAAATGAACAGCTAGTCTGCTTATTTTACAATTTTAATTGCTTTTTAACCTTTACAATATATCTGAAGGGAAAAAATTGTAAAATATATTCATTTATACAATCTTCTTTGGTTTTGTTTTTTCTTTTTTTTTTTTAAAGTAGTTAGTTATTCTCTGACAATGCAGAAAAGATTTCTCTTTTTAAAATGTTCTTGAGTGATGATGGAAAATTTATGACTTAGTAAGTACCATTCCGTGGAATATTTATATTGCTCTTCAAGTTGTATTTTGAGGAAAAAGGAGAAAATCATACATTTGCAGCAATGAGTTTCTCTAGACAATGGGCTTCCCGGATGAGACTCCATGTAGGTAATCACAGTGACCTTGCTCTTTACAAAAGTTGTGCATAATGTTTATTGTAATCAGAGCATATGGACTGTCTAATTAGTCCCAAAGCTTCAGAGTTCGTGCTTAAAACACAGTAAGTGTGAATTGTTCCTTAAAAAGGTCAACACAAATAGAATATCTGGGGAGCTTTTGATTTTGTTTTTTTCCCCTTCTCAGTCAATGAGATAATATATTCTTCTGAGGTTTCTTGGGCAGACTGTCTAAAAGGAGGATAAATAAATAAATAAATAAATAAAGACTTGGGATCCTGATCATGCCACCTTTACTAATCTGCTACTAACCCCGCCCCCCGCATCTCACCCCCTCCACAATTTCATCTTAAAGTGATCATGCTTCTGAGCTGAAAGTAGTAGAAAAATGAAGCAAAAGTTAAATAGCATTTTCAACTTTCACTATTTTCCACTTTTCTCTCAATATAAATTTTTTGTTCTTTCATGCTATGAATAGGCAGACTGAGAGTTGTATCTTTTTTTTAGTAGTAACTTCATTAATAATTTCTTATAGCATTCTAACTACGTCATAGGTTAAAAGTAGCTGTGAATGCCCCAGAAAAGACCAGCCTCTTGCGGACACTATAAACCTGTCAGTGTGATATCAGGAAAAGACAGTGCACCTTAAATGCCTGCAAGCTTGAACATAGCACTGACAGACAGTGCTGGCTCTTCCTGTTTGGCGCCCAGAAGGCCGAAACTCAATAAACATATCAGGGTCTGGAAATTATCTTTTCAGATAATACTAAGCTATAACATTTCTATACTTCTGTAGTTACATAAAGTGTATTCTGAATTTGTCAGGCTGCTGGATAACTACATTCAGTCTAATGATCTGTAGGTAGAGAAAGAGAAGTTAAAATTATCTACAAGGATGAAGGAGAGACTCCTGCAACACTAAGTCAGTAGAATAAAGACATTCATTTTTTTTTGTCATCTTAACACCATGTGAAGTTCACCTGCCAATTCAATCTCCTTATCAAGGTCTAAAATTAAATAATCAGCTAAACAGTTGAAGGACAACGTAGCACAGACTTGGCTATGTGATACATAGAATCATGGAATGGTTTAGGTTGGAAGGGACCTTTAAAGGTCATCTAGTCCAACCTCCCTGCAATGAACAGGGATGTCTTCAACTAAATCAGGTTGCTCAAATCCCCATCCAGCCTAGCCTTGAACACTTTCAGGGATGGGGTATCCACAACTTCCCTGAGCAACCTGTTCCAGTGCCTCACCACCCTCATCATGAAAAATTTCTTCCTGATATCCAATCTAAATCTACCCTCTTCCAGTTTGAAGCCATTACCCCTCATCCTATCACTACATGCCTTTGTAAAAAGTCTCTCCCCATCTTTCCTGTCATCCCCCTTTAGGTACTGGAAGGCTGCTACAAGGTCTCCCCAGAGCCTTCTCTTCTCCAGGCTCAACAACCCCAGCTCTCTCAGCCTGCCTTCACAGGAGGCTCCAGCCTCATCTTTATGGCCCTCCTCTGGACCTGCTTCAACAGATCCATATCCTTATGTTGGGGGCCTTAGAGTTTGACACAGTAGTCCAGGTGGGTCTCATGAGAGCGGAGTAGAGGTACAGAATCACCCCTCTTAACCTGCTGGCCATGTTTCTTTTGATACAGCCCAGGATGCGGTTGGCTTTCTGGGCTGTGAGCACACATTGACGGCTCATGTTGAGCTTCTCATCAGCCAACACCCCCAAGTCCTTCTCCTCAGGGGTGCTCTCAATCCATTCTCCACCCAGCCTGTATTTCTGCTTGGCATTGCCCCAACCCCTATGCAGAACCTTGCACTTGGCCTTGTTGAACTTCATGAAGTTCTCATAGGCCCACTTCTCAAGCCTGTCAAGGTCCCTCTAGATGGCATCCCTTCCCTCCAGTGTGTCGACCGCACCTGTGATCTAAACCATTAAATCCATTTAGTCAATCACTGTGTTTAACTTGAGACCCTGATCTACGAGTGGTTTTTCTATTGGGGACTGTGGTATGTGCCTCTACTGGAATTTTATCAAGGGTTACCTCTGTACAGGTTGGCCTTAATTTCTTTCTTTGCACTAAGCAGACTTTGCACTAACACAGCACTTGCTTTGCACTACAGCAACATTGTACATGCCAGCACCACAGCTATCAAAAAAAAAAATAAAATACACTGTGCCTGCTCGATAACCTTCAGGTAGGGAGATGTGTGAACCTCACCAAACAGATACATTAGACCTATTAATTCTCTGGTCTGATAATTCTAATAGCCGGCATTCAAGTCAGTGAATTTAATGAGCTTAGTGCAGTAAGAGCAATTTCAGTTATTTTCACATATTTGAGTACTATATTTCCTTGTTTCACCTTTTTAGTAAATCTCATTAAAACCACACAGACTCAGTTAACTTTTTCAAATAGCCACTCTTTACAGAACTATAGGAAATAAATGAAATTAGCAAAGTATTCTGAGAACTGCTTGGCACTGCCCTTGAACTGAAACTTTTATCATTTATATATGTCTGAGTAGGGCACACTGGATCAGACCCTGAATTACACTGTAGTTATGCTTAAGGGTATTTTATATGTGCTTTATACACTGATTAATTTTAAAAAGTCCTTCTTTTTACATGTTTTTTTTTTTTTTTTTTAAGCAGAAAGTAACTGAAAATGTAATGCCACTTCTTGAATATCTGAATGTTGATGGATTTTTTCCCCTGTCACTGAAGACTCTAACTAAATGGTAAAGCTATAAATGCTAAGAACAGAGCCAGGAAGTCTGATTAAACTTTGCAAATGAAATTTTCCAGCATAACTATAGGTACTTGGAGGATTATTAATTTTAATAAGCTAAACTAAATTGGATAGATTAAGTGGGTGTTTGAAGATGGAAGCATTTTGTGCAAGCTTCCACATACAGTGTCTGTACAAATGAAACAAAAACCCTCTTATGTAGTATGGCACAACTACTTCTGAATAACAACCTTTGTCTGAGGAAGTCTAAGAACTTACGCAACAGAAGAGTTGCATGGATGTGATAGTTAAATGATGTAACAAAAAGTTGTGCAGAGAAATACCAAGATCATTAGCTTTTCATCTTCGCAGACTATAGAGAGATTCACAAAATAAAACAAAAATAGGCATAGATTTTAACATTTTCAAGACATGTTTTTCCAAATAAATGTTTTCTATTTTGATCCTCCATCACCAAAGTGACAAAAAATTTCGACTGATGTCTATGACTGACAGAAGATACCATATTGTTTTGGTAAGAAGGAGAAATATTGTCTAGTTGGTCCTAAAGGCCTTACCTATACTGGTGAATTTGCCAGCACTTCCCATATGCTGATTCTGAAGATGTATCTGCCCATCTTCCTATTTCAATCTCACTCTGTGAGATCCAAGAGCAACATTGCTGGAAGGACAGGTGCATGGGGTGGAAAAAATGGTGGTTCCGTAATAGTCATTGCTATTACACATGGCCAAAGATCATGGCCTTGGAGAAGGGGAAAAAGAGGGTTCCCTAATGTTTGGTGGAATGTCAACAGCTATACAGATATGGAAAACATTTATAGGAAACAAACAAAGTTCTCTTTTTTTTTTTCTTTTCCTTTTACCTTATTTTTTTCAGACATTGCATCACCTTCATGTTTGATCTATATTACAGTCATTTGCTTTCTGCTTTAGTAATAATTTCAGTGTATGTCTACACCATAGACATTGAAAGCACAGCATTAACATTGCAGAATAATGTTTTGTAAATTAAGTTATGTGACACCCACAGCCACGACACGTGCCTTAGGCTGCAAATCTTCCCAAGAGTCACGATATACACTTAAGAGGATTAATCCAAGCTAAACTCCATGTTACTTTGTGTAACATCCTACTACTACCACACTGTTGTGACTGCAAAAGGTAAGCAGGGCATACTTCATAAGTCACTGTGTTTGAACAGATAAAACAGGCAGGCAGATTACATTCAAACAAATAATACTTCCTGTAATTTTTCAGGACTATGTGAGCTATGACTTGGATTTAAAAAAATCAAGTATTTTTGATAGCTAGTAATATACAGTGTATAATAACACAGTAATGTAGATATTTATACTTCAGTAATTTGGGGGAACTCCTCCTTATAAAGAGTTATCTTATTTAAAACAAATACATTGTTTGCCATTATATTATTGAAATGCAATTTCTCACTCCTGTTATGGAATATTGTATTCTGAGTTACTTCTAATGGTGACTGCAAATAGTCTTTTAACACGTCTTTGGTTCTGTGCCTCTATCTGCAGTAATTAATGGCCACAAACCCCAGATAACTGTGCAAAAAGTGTTTGTACCAACACAGAGCGTATGGACATCTTTTGCCAGAACTGGCAGCTCCACTGGGAAGTCACAGTAGAATCGTGCTTCAGGATTACAGGTTTATATTTTGAATTGCACAGTACACCTTTTGGTTGCATTCATGGACTGCAGTTCATTGTACTACATAGTCTGCATAAGAGCTTTGAACCAAACAGACCAAGAAATAAGGAGAGGTGACTAAAGAGAAAGACACAGTTTTTAATTAAAATGAGAGGCAGCCAGTTTGGCAGCATTATGTGTTGCAGTAAGAACCACAGTGAGAATCACAGTCTATTTTTGTTCTGATGCTGACTGACTCCTCCTAAGATCTCAGCCAAATTAATTAGGGCCTAATTCTGTCAACTTTAGTCACAGTGATTAATTCGTTACTCAGTAAGTAATCCTATATATATCAGAAAGTTGGGAAGTACTCTAAATCTTTCACGAATATCAGGAGGCTGAAGTCAATCAAAAAATTATCAGTTTCAGTATGAAATGTATCTCACTAACTTCCCTCTAATCACCAAAAAAACTCTGTGTACAGTACTACAATGGAAGTTGAAAGAACCTTTTTTTTTTTTTGCTGAGTTTCAAAATTTGTTATGCCTGTCCAATAGTGTGGTACTTGCCTTGGAGTTAAGATATTTGTAAATTATATCACCCTACAGGTTTCATGACTGCAGAGTATAATTTGTGTTAGGGAGTTGTCAAATCTGGCAGCCTGATAGAAGCAACGTTACTGCAGCAGCCCCATACATCCAAATCCAACCAGTAGTGAGGCTGGGAATGTATTCCCAGCAGGCACGTGCACACAGAGCACAGATAGACACCACATCAAATACACAGCTGGCCACACAGATCAACACAAACAGAAAGATTCATCACTCACACAGACACAAACAGCACCAAAAGTGTAATCCTGTTCCCCTCTCTAGCTATATGTGTGTCTGTGTGTGTTTGTATACATATATATATGTGTATCTATGTATACATATACTTATGTACCTGGTAGGTCCCTCCAGCAGCTGAGCTTATCCAGTCTGCCTGGATCTGACCTCTCCAGCTGCTAGCACCTGGACATAACAGCCCCCAAGGGCACAGTCCCACTCCAGTTGCTGGTACAGACCATTGCACACACATACAAAAAGACACACATGCAAGCAGATATCCCAATCAACTCCCAGACCCCATGATTCCTCCAGCAGCTCTCTGGGACTCCCCTGGTCCTTTTGATAGCCATTTGCTGCTGTGATCTCACCCTTAGAAGCACACACATTTGCCTATGTCCCAGGTCACTTCACCTACTCAACTGGCTCATCTGGCTTGATCTTCACTAGTGGTCACACACCCACACCTGCCCTTGCCCCAGTTGTTGGCACCATGGACAGATGAGCCTCTGACCCCTGGTCTGACTCCAGTTGCTGGCACTCAGACCCCATACACTCATATGCACACAGAAGAGAGATCCTCTCACCCAGGAAACAGTTAGAAGGGAATTTAGCAAGGTAAGACAGACTGTGTTGATCAGGTGCAGGGTATGGCTGAAAACCGTACAGACCAGCAAACCATTTACATGCAAATGTCCCTTTTTATCCCCTTACCTCTCTATTTTCCCATGCTTGTTCCTCCCCAAATCACCTAGACCTATCCTTCTATCCCTTTCCCTGCCTTTGGTTCCTCCTCTAAACATTACATAATAAGTATTCTGTAATCCTAAATGCTCTTCTCTTGCATCCCATAATGTGTTGCGAATCCTCTAGGTAGTGACTCAGTCTCATTCTGTAAAATGATTGGAAAGATGTTCTCTTTGACTCATGAGATGGGTGTCATGTCCAGACCATGGGGCTGAGGTTCTCCTGTGACAGCCCTGGGAGTGACCTGGACAGAGCACCCCTTCCTCTGAGTCTTTAACTTGAGTTCCTACTTGCCATTGGGCTCCTGTGCTTCTCTGAGCTTGTGCAGATGGGCCTGTGATGGGCTGATGACTCCCATGGTGGGTCTGGATGTAGTCCAGCAGCTCTCCTTCCTGTTTCTGTTTCTCTAGGCTCCCTTGTGTGTGTGGAGATGAGCTTTTTAGCAGACAACTGAAAAATTGGTTCTTGAATGTAATGCTCTTCCCTACATAATTGTGGCAACCATTCTTTAATATTTAGTAAACACATCCTGAAAAGGCTGCAGAAAAAAAAAAAACAACAACCAACCAACCAAACAAAAAACACACAAAAAAACCCAAAACACAAAACCAGGACGAAAAGATAGAAAAGATATAAGTGAGTGAGGAACGCAAACTGTAAATGTAACACAGGAACCTTGAAAAGTGTAGTATACAAGTTAGTGTAGCCTTGGAAAACTCAAACTTTTGTATTTAGCATTTATATAGTCAATAACCTCAATTGACATTGACCTTGGGAGCAAAATGGGGCAATATTTTCACTTGGGTGAACTGTTATTGGAGAGTTTCTCTAGTGTATTAGGCACAAACATGCATTCCATCAACATCAAGTGCATGCTACCTTTTTCATCAATTTTCTTTTATTTTGTGCTAACATTGTTATTGTGGTCAGTACAGGGAAAAAAAATTACTTTGTCTGAGCATTGACTTCATCTCTGGCATAATACTATTGAAATCAACTGACTTTGCTATATTTTTTTCTTTGCAGGAATCTCTGGACATTTATTTTACCAGTAATAAAATAGACCATATCACTAAAAAAAAAAGGTTACTTTACTGCTATTCTTTTTAGATTATAAGATTAATTTATTTTTAATTTTCAGGGGTGAATCTCCAGTTTGAAAGCTTCTAAGTGCAGTCTGAAATGTTATTGATAAATGCAACTAAGACACATATCCAGCTGTTCTGCCAATGAGAAGGAGCACTGATGGAATGTCTGAACATACGTGACTTTTACTGTCAAAACAAGTGACTGACAGCAGTGGTACTGTGTGGTACATCCAAACAGCCACATGCATCAGTAGGTAGGAGTTAAGAGAGGCCAGACAAACCAGAAAGATGGTTGCTGTGTTGCAGATTACACAGCAACTGGATTTGCTCAGCCTGCTCTACCAGGAAGGACAGAAGTTTGTTTTGAGCCGGCTATTAGAACTTATCTCTAGAATATGTTGAAATTGCAAGACCAGACCTTTTGATTGCTCTTAAGACCTAAGATTTTATTTCAAGATTCTACTTCATTCCAGGAAAAAATATTTATGCCCGCAGAAATTAGTTCCCCTGCAGTGCTGGTTCAGCTACACATGGAAATGGCTGAGAATAAGCATTATCTGCTTCTTTTCTTCTGAAACATTTTATCTGCCCACCACCCTCCTTAAAGCCAGAAGAAATAAAAAAGGAAAATGGTGTTACTAAACTTACTGGAATTAAGGTAAAGGTAGATGCTGGTAAAGGGAAGAAAGAAAGGCCATGTCTAACTGGACCAGTTGTCCATGTTTTACTCAAATTAGGTTTACTAACTCCATCCTGTTTTGCATGTGGACAGATGCAACTGACCATATTCATTTAGGTTGTGTTTAAATATTTACCAGTAACATTTCAGGAAAGCACCACTCAAAAAGAAAGTAAAAACAGGTTAATATAGAATCAAATGTTTGTATATCTTGATGTAAAAAAAAAAAAAGAAATAGAAAATTAAAATAAAACAAAAAAGAAACTATGGGAAAGAGATATTGTGATCCTAAATAAGGCTATAGCTTTCCAGCATATATTATTGAATCTAGCAAGAGAAAGTCAATGTATGTCAAGTAATGGTAACAAATTTGTAGAGATTATGTTAATATTCTAATTTACTTTTTATATTTTGGAGACATCCACAGGCATCAAGAAAAGGCCCTTTCATTCTGTGTAGACTTATGCCTTGAAGCTGTCTCCCCCACAACTGCAAAATAGAATGGTATTCTTTATCTTGATCAGAATGAGCTTTATACTCATGGGAATGTTGTCAGCATGAGCTCTTTTTCTGATTTTAAGACTGATAACTGACCATTTATTTTCTGCAGCAGCTTCGGTATCTCCACAAAAGTAATTATATGCCTTTACATCTCCAAGAAAACTCTATTACAGGTTTTACTTTAGTGAAGCTAACTCAGAAACAATAAAAAATAGAAATACTAGCACACTTACAGGTCCCATAATGAATATAAGCCACCATAATTTGAAAACATTCATGCAGGTTTTAACACATTGGACGTTGGATAAGAAGAATTTGGGGTAAGGGGAGACAGAAACCATGCAATCCATAGATAACTGTGAGGGATAGAACAAGTGTGGGACAACTAGCAAACTAGCTATCTGGAAATTATAAGCATGACAAATTAAAAATGAAATTATATCCCTTACATGAAAAAAAAAAATAAATTATAATATCCTTGTATATCTCCTTCCTTCAGGTAGGTATTGCTTTATTTGACCAAGCAAGGGTTCTATTTGTCTCTTCTGAAGAACTTTCACATTTCCCATCTTTATCTTATGTGTCTTATTGTTAGTTTATGTCCATAATATGTCTACTAATGATCAGATCAATTTGATGTTACTTAGTGATTTAACTGTCACAAAGCTAGATACAAGAGGCATCGTGGTCCTGATACCCTTCTCAGGCAGTCACAGTATCTCAAGCATACTAAAGTTCCATGTTTTGTGGATTTGCTATGATGATATATATTGCTCCTGTGCTTTCTGATGAGCACCAAAGAGAAAAGCAAAAAAGAAAAAAAAAAAAGAATAGTTACTCTGTAATTTCCTTTCATATCAAGGAAGTAGAATATTTTGGTAAACATCTGTTCCACAGCCAAAGCTAACTTTATTAACCCTCTCTTTAAAACACTTGCCTCACAGTCTTTATATTTTGTGTACTCCTTCTCCAAGATATTTCTTCTTTTAATGTTGTCTCTTCCAGAACCCCCTCTACTCTTTTTCCTGTCTTTGGTCAACCTTTTTATTATTTTATTCTTGCTCTCCCTTTATTTCTCTGAATTTACTACTCACGAGCATATCACTGGGGGGAAAAAAAGAAACAAAAACCAAAACCAAAAAGAGAAGCCTTGGTGTTGCTGTTACCACTGCATAAGAAAAGAATAGGAGCAACAAAGAGATACAGTTTTCCTTTACTTTCTGTATTATTATTTTTACGTATTATTAGGATTTAATAGATTTTACCACCATCTACTCAAGCAACACATAGAACAATGTTTTTATTTTCTAATTCAGAAAGTAAGGACAAAAGCAAATAACAAAAAAGCTCAGTAGGAGCCTGGCAGGATTCAGGTGAGGTATGCACTTGCAGTTTTGAGAAGGGTTCCCAGATATTTGGACTTCTTATTTGCTTAGTTTATGCCCCAAGGCCAAGAGATTATGCCTATGTACACTGTTTGTATTGGATTTGCTGGGCGGCGGGGGGGAGTGGGCTACAGGGGTGGCTTCTGTGAGAAGCAACTAGAAGCTTCCCCTATGTCTGATAGAGCTAATACCAGCCAGCTCCAGGATGGACCCGCTGCTGGCCAAGGCTGAGCTTGTTAGAGACGGTGGTGACACCTCTGGGATAACATATTTAGGAAGGGAAAAAGTTGCTTCACAACAGCAATTGAAGCCAGAGAAAGAAGTGAGAATATGTGAGAGAAACAACTCTGCAGACACCAAGATCAGTGAAGAAGGAGGGGGAGGAGGTGCTCCAGGCGCCGGAGCAGAGATTCCCCTGCAGCCTGCGGTGAAGATCATGGTGAGGCAGGCTGTCCTCTGCAGCCCGTGGAGGTTAACGGTAGAGCAGATATCCACCTGCAGGCAGTGCAGGACCCCACACCAGAGCAGGTGGTTACTCGAGGGAGGCTGTGACCCCATGGGAAGCCAGTGCTGGAGCAGGCTGCTGGCAGGACCTGTGGACCTGGGGAGAAAGGAGTGCACGCTGGAGCAGGATTGCTGGCAGGACTTGTGAACCCGTGGGGGACCCATGCTGGAGCAGTTTGTTCCTGAAGGACTGCACCCCATGGAAAGGACCTACGCTGGAGCAGTTCATGAAGAACTGCAGCCCGTGGGAAGGACTCACATTGGAGAAGTTCATGAAGGACTGTCTCCTATGGGAGGGATCCCACACCAGAGCAGGGAAAGACTGTCAGGAGGAAGGAGTGGCAGAGACACCATGTGATGAAATGACTGCAACCCCCATTCTGCGTCCCCCTGCAGTGCTTGTGGGGAGGAGGTAGAGAAAATCAGGAGTGAAGTTGAGCCCAGAAAGAAGGAAGGGGTAGGGGAAAGGTGTTTTAAGATTTAATTTTTATTTCTCATTACCCTATTCTGATTTGATTGGTAATAAATTAAATTAATTTCCTCAAGTTGAGTCTGTTTTTCCCATGATAGTAATTGGTGAGTGATCTCTCCCTGTCCTTATCTCACCCTATGAGCCTTTGGTTATATATTCTCTCCCACATCCAGTTGAGGAAGGGGAGTGATAGTGCAGCTTTGGTGTCCACCTGACATCCAGCCAGGGTCAACCCACGACAACTCCCCTCTCCATCTTTCCCATCATTGTAAAACGTGACAGGAGCTGCAGCAATCAGTGATTTCCATTTCTTGGGTTCTCACTCCCTAATAACCTTAGACATGGCAAAAGCTTCTCAAGCAGAGAGATGAGCTCCATCCATGAGTTATCAGCAAGGGCTCCCAGACCTCACAAACTCTGGACTCACCCTGAGCCAGGGGTTCCTCATGGTTGCAGAACAAGGATCTCTCCTATCTATCTGCATTTTAACAGTAACAAAACAGACTGTATCAAATTTTCGTCCATTGGGTTAGGAAAAATTCTGTGGATATCCTAAAAAAATATCTGTTTACATATGTCTGTAGCCATACGGTACTGATCGCTCCTTACACTAGACTTTTTGCATCTGTGCTTTAGGAAACTGAAATAGTGTGCTGTGATTTAGCTGGCAAGGGATTTTTGAAGATAGCTGTGTGACTTGGGAACATAAAAATACCAGAGAAAATTATTCATATTAATACAACTAGAAGCCACAAAAGACTTCTGCTCCTAAAATGCACATTGCTTTTGAAAATTCCTGTGAAATACAGACATTAAAAGAAGGGGAGGAGAGTTTAATGTCTTGTTAAAACAAGCTTTGGTAGAATTGAAAAACTACTCTTAAAGAGAGACACAGAAAGAAGAGAGATGCTTCAGCTGATAATAACTAATTCCACTGGAACCACTGACATTCTAATAGTAAAAGGATTTGTTTTTTTAAAAAATTCTTTCCATTTTTTCTCTTTTCTGTCAGTCTGTTCATTAAAGTCTACACAATTCTCTTGTCTATACCAAACAATGTGGGGCACAGCAGCTTCAGTCCAAGCACTGAATCTTTAGACAGAAAGCATCTTGTTGGCATCACTGTGCATGCACAAAGCCCTGCACAATTTGGGCACATCCCTTAACTCAAGCTGTGACGTACTGCCACAGACTTGGTAAAAAGTGATGGCGTTCTGTGAAAAGCTGTAACTAAAAACTGCAAAGAGTTAATCTGGCAAATAAGCTCTTGTTACTAGCGCTTGACTTAGGGTGGATGTACATTTTTAGGACTGTGAACATAGTCCTTGGCATACGGCTTTCAAAGAAAAGCAAACAATTTAAAAAAACCTCCCTGATGGAATTAATTTTGCCTAACTCTTTATATCTGTATGGCAGACTGCAAATAAGTTTGCCTTTGGAGGTCCTGAACAGAAATAGATACTTTTAATATGTGTTTTATCACACCCTGAAGTCGACATCCAAATTGACTGTTTCCAGCTAATGTTTGCTTCTCTTCAACTGCTGCAATGGAGCATGTTACAGATCCTAAAGCTCGGTGAGATAAATCCCTCTTTCTAATTCCACTCTCGGACATATGGAAGGGCATGGAAAGGAATGTAAAGTATTTGTTCAAGTCACTACAAACAGCCATTATTCATTAATACATGTATAAAGCTTTTTTTTATTCCCTAAATATCTTAGTCTGGTTAAACTGTAACAGCCTTAGGTGACTGAAGTAGTGTTACCTAAATTAACTCCAAGCATATTGTAGCAAGAAAATCCAAGTGAATGAATTGTTTTCTATTATTCTGCAGAACCAGATATCCTCTATTGATTACTTATCTTAATGGAAATGAGGTTACTAGAGTACTGCAACACTACTTATTTCAAATTAAATATCTTTGGTACATTATATAACTCATTAGTCTTAAATGTTCTGTAGTTTCTCATTGTGATCAACATATGAGGAAAACAATCTCATAATATTTTGAATCTGCAGTATATGTGGTCAATATTAAAATACGGGAACATGTTTAGAGACATAGATGGATGAAGGATGGGAAACAGTCTAACTGTTTTAAACCAAACTTGTTAATACAGTGTGGTGAGTCATGCATGCTCCACATCATAGGAGCAGTGGAGGCCTGGTGGCTGTGCAGCCTTGACATCTGGACTGTGGTTTCATCCATCCCCGGATGCATTTTTTACAGATTTCAGTGTTTTTTTAGATCTCACATGCTAGTATTTAGTAGGAAGAGATACTTCTAAATAGCAAAACTCCCAATGCACAGATGGTATTAGAAACACATTAATATTTTAAGTAATGCACTCGTCCTAAAACTGAAGTAGTACAAAAAAAAATTCTCTGCAAACAGTTTTATTGCTTTCTTTTCCTGTTGCTTTTATGTTGTGGGAAACATATATTCCAAAGTAATTAGAAAATGGCAAAGTTTCAAAACTGTTATGAAATATGCTGGTAAACAGAACAGAAAATATAAGAGAAACCTGAATAATCTGAAAATAAATACAGTGAAACTACAGCAGATAATGCAAAGAGGTAAAAATACCAAGTATGCATTTGCCAGGGGATGTCATCCAAATGGGAAGAAAATCTTACCTTTTTGGCTCCATTTTCATTAATATATCTCTTTTGTATTTTACTTTCCTTCTGTTTCTTCAGGGTTTGTTTTGTTTTGTTTTGTTTTTCACAGAATGCTATAAGAAAGTATGCCACATTTCATGTAAATTAGGTTTTTGCTGATTTGCTGCTGTATGTTGTGTATTTTGTATATTACAGTCATTAGGTTTCCATGCTAATATGCTACCTATAAAGATTCTGTTACTTTTAAAATAAAGAGAATAAAGCATATTAGACAATAGTGCTGTATTTCATCGAGCGTATTTAACATGGTTATAACAAGAACTGCTGAATTAAAACAAAAGTAAAGCTGCTAGTACAAACTTCACATACACAAGTAGCATTTTAAATGCAGACATATGCAATTGCTTACAATTAAACCCACTCTTATGAGGAAGGGATTGTAAAATCAGCATGCTGTGCTGCAAGAATAGTGTTTGCCAGAGAATGCTCAAAGAGAAGGTACACATGGGGGAAGGTGCAGCACATAATTTCACCATGGCCACTTATCTCGTTGTCCTGTTGCATCCCTTTAGAAGTGGTTAACCACAGAAGATATTGGTAAATAATTGTCTCTGCATGAACAGGAATACAGTTTTGGAAAGTATATTGTCTTATTCCTTTCAGATCTTGCCTGTGGTTGTTCCTTTTCACAATGTATGCCCCTTCCTTGGTCCATAAATAGTCAGAAAAAGCCTGAAGATACTTGGGTGCATATTGGTTTCATACTGAAAAGCAGACAGGGTCTAATTCTCCCAGCTGGGTGATAGAGCTGCAAGGAGACTAACAGAGGAGGGAGGAACTGATCAGGCATTCAGCACTTGTTATCTGCCTCACTGGCATCTTTAGAGGCCTTATCTGAGCACACTGAAGTAATAGTAATTCCAAAGCTCTTCTGCTTGCACTGTCATTGCATTGGTCATCTGCTATTAAGCTTTCCAGCATCTGTTATCTAGTAGTGGATGGGGTGTTCATGAGGCTGGGTGAGAGCACATTCTTGTACTTACTCAGCTCAGATTTAACCATGCAGTTTCTCAGCTCAAAATGAGAAAAAGTCCTGGAATTTAGTGTCTGAGCCTTTTGAAATTGCCTTCCATATAAACTAAATATAAAGTAGACTGTTCCAGGACAAAATGATGCTGAGAATCTCAGCTGTTATGCACTGGGTGTCTGCTTTCTTGAATACCTATAGAAATTTTATAACCTCCTGTCAGACCTGCCACTGGAATAATCAAGAATTCCCATTCAGAAAGATTTGTTTGTCCTTAGTGGCTGGAGCACATTAGCTTCAAGGTCACCAGTTGTCTCCCATCCAGTTCTGTATTAGATGTTCTCTATTCTGATTTGTGGAGTAGAAATAAGGAAGTTAAAAATAAATCTGTGCTATGATTGCATTATTTACCACAGAAATAGAATACAGTTTTAATATTTTTTTTCTCATGTGTAGTAAATTGTTGACTCTGCTTCATTCAGCCCTCAGAGACTGATACACAAGTTCTAGGGTGTTCCAGGCATTTTCACCACTAAATAGAACATTAGACTCTTCTGCATCTTTCTTGGATATCCCCCCTGACTCCCAGTGCCACAAAGCACCAAATCTACAAGTCATTGTTACGCTTCAAGTAACAGAGAAACCTTCATGGAGCCATTAGACTCTAATTAGGAGTATGTAATAAACGATGCAGAACTAGGGAATTCTCATATATACTACCCCCCTGGAAAAAATAGCAGGATATCTTAAAAAATAGTGTCTCACACTGAAGAAAAATAGATGCACTGTTACAGAAGAAACCAATGACTTTCAGGAATAACTTTTGTCTGGTTTTAATTCAAAGAAAAGAAAGAATAAATGCATGTTAGATAACATGACAACAAGAACAAAGAAATATCTCAGAGAGAAAAGAAGAAACAGAAAGAAAATATGTCAGTTAATAAATGAAGGAGCTGAAATTAATGCTGAGTAAAAAATGTCCTGGATGCTGATCCTTTTTTCTTTTCCTTAAATAATCTGTCTTCAGCAGGGAAACTAAGCGAAATGTTGATATGATTAGGAATACCATGAAGATTTATTACAATGAAGATGGGAGATGTGAGCATAGGCAGCACTTGGGAAAGATTAGCATATAAACATCAATCTATCTGAAAAGAATCATGGACCAAACTTCTGTAGGAACCCACTATTTACAGTTGCCATTTACATGCCTGGACATTTAACAGACTATGACCCTATCAAAGCAGTTATGTGAATAACCAAGTATCTTGATGTTCAGCACACATGCGCACAATGAGATCAACTGCCTCAGATCACTGAAGTTCTCTGAAAAGATGAACACTTCATGCAGGTGAAAAAAATATGACTTTAGTTATCTTTGAAAATCTGGCTTTTGGAGGATAATTTGAAGTTTATGAATTGTGAATTAATACCCTTGTCAAGAATTTCAACTTTAAAACTAGATGATGAAGAGACAACAAAGAATGCATTTAAAATTTAACAAAGCATTTGTTTAAACGCTACAGCTGGAAACCTTGATTCTCTCTCTCATATGTGGCCAAGAAGTTTTGAAAAAAATTAAGTTTTTATGACAGGGATGTCCAAAGGTATGCTGACAGCTGTCCTAATGTTCTTGAACGCCACTGACAACTTAGGAACCAAAGTCAAGAGTTACAAAGAAAGATGGAGATATCTAAGCAGCTTGAGAAAACCTTAATAAACCTTGTTAACTCTGATATATTATAGAGCAAATGACAACATTGCATGTCCAGGTCTGTTAAATGCATGTATTCTGGAACATAGTTTCTGAACTGTACCAAATCTATCCTTTCATTCTGTCTCTTAATGCTTCGTTCAGTCCTTAAGTATGCATAACCACCATGCAAGTATGTATACATACACACATAGACATACACAGACATACACATACAGGCATGTATACATAAACATTTTCAGTGCATCTTTTACTCCTACGTATTGACAAACAGCAGTACTTCACAAATATTTTTGCAACTTGAAAAAGGGTAACAGAATGGATCCCTCAGATGTTGGGTTTGATGTTGCCTTTCAAACATTTGCAATTATGAATCTTAATGTCTCTCCAAAATGGCTGAAGGATGATAACAAAATAGTTCCAGTGTCCAGGAAACAATTTCAGAGGATTTATTAGCACAGGTCTGCACAGCTTTTACATGGCAGCACCATTTCCTTCCTGGTGTTTGCTGTTATCAAGCCCAATCAAAACATAGACAGAAAAAATGCATAATTATCCAAGGCCATTTATATTAGAGGTATATTTAGGTACCTCTGGAGGGCTTGTACCTGAGACAAACTGTGCTATGTCCTCAACTACCAGGAACAATGAAGTAGTAACCAAACGGCTGCTCAATAAACAATTTAGCCTTATTTTATGAATTTCTGAATCTTTCACTATCAGAGAAAAATGAAGGTGAACTGAAAAGAATTCACAAAATAACTGAAAAAGTTTTCAGAAGGCTAGATGGATTGATTCCCAAAAGGAGATTAAATAACCACAGCGAAACTAAATATGTATACAATTGCTTCAATAAGCAAAAAATAAGAGGGCATAATTACAATATTTAGATGTTTTTGTACCATTAACAGAAAAATTTAGAATAGTATTCCATAGTAAAAGAGAATATGTCTTAAAGAAATAGAGTGGATTAAGAAAAGGAAAAAAAAAAAAAAGAACAACAATATAAAGGAGATCTTCTGTTGCAATAAGGTCTATTAGCCAGGGCACTGTTTTTTAATGATAAAACTTCCATTACTTGCTAATACCAGGTAGACAAAGAAACGGAATACTGAATGGAATATATTAAACTAATTTGATGTTCAGTTGTGCCACGCTCAGTCATATTGCTGATTTAGTAACAGGCAGATGGACTGGATGACTGTTACAAATTTCAGGCACTTTAATAATTGCCACTTTGGCATTTGGTTATGAGATTATCTAATACTGTGTGGCTACTCATATGTTACAAGAACTTGAAAGGGCTTTCTGATATTTGTCTAGGGTTTTACTTTTTTATGATGAAAATCAAGCTGGTTACAGAGTATTTTGAACACGCCAAGATACTGAAATTTTGAGAAGAAAGTAAGGTGATCCATTCAATTGTCTTAAATGAAAATAAAAGAGAAAAAAAAATATTCATATTTTAGAGTATGATTAGCAGATACTAAATAACCATAGCGGAAAAGCAAAAAGCTTCTGGGAAAGGGAATATGGAGGTTCAGCTATAATAAGTATAATTATATACTTATATAAGTATATAATCACTTTCAGCTGAAACCATTCTAGGATACTGTTTTGATTCAGTTTTCCAGTGATATACCTATACTGCAGCAGTAACTTCAGCATAGAATATTAGAATTATAACAGAGAATATTTGAGATGCACTCACAATTCACTTGAAAATGACACCTACTGGAGAATTCAGCTTTTCATTTCCTAAATGGAGTGAAATATTGCATGCATTACACTTGGTTTCTTGTTTACTACTACACACATTTCATAGACTTCTGCTTCTGAAGTCCCACATGAAGTGACATGTGACTTCCAGATAGACTAATCCTCACTATTTTATTTACTGTTACCTCTGAGCAGCTTCCCAACATTCTTCATGTTTTCTCCAAAAATAATAATTCCAAGTGAATATGGATGAAAGTTCCTGATGCAAAAATTTTCTGAGATTATCACTGTATACCATTGTTTTTAGGTGCTGTATTCTGAAATTCACGTTTCACAGAACAGAAGTCTAGAGAATGGAAAATAGAAATGAAGCAGTGATGCTAATAGCAGAGTTTTATTTTGAACCACTTTTCCACCTCAAATATTTTTTGCATGTTGTTGTTTTTAGATAAGACAAAGGGCAGAAGCTGATTTTCACAGAATCACAGAATGACTGAGGTTGGAATAGACCTCTGAAGGTCACCACCTGGTCCAACACTACTTCTTAATCAGGGCCACCTATACCTAGTTGCCCAGGACCATGTCCATCCAGTCAGCTTTTGAACATCTTGAAGGACAGAGACTCCACAACCTCCCTGGGAAACTTGTGCCAGTGCTCAGTCATTCTCACAGCAAAAATGGGTTTCCTGAAATTCAGATGGAGCCTCCCGTGTTTCACTTTGTGCCCATTGCCTCTGGTTCTGTCACTGGGCATGACCAAGGAAAGCTTGGCTCTGTCCTCTTTGCACCCTCCCTTCAGGAAGGTAAGTATTTTCATAAGATTCCCCTGAGCCTTTTGTTTTCTAGGCTGAACAGTCCCAGCTCTCTCAGCCTTTTCTCATAGGAGAGATCATCCAGACCCTTAATCATCTTTGTGGCCCTTTGCTGGGCTGTCTCCAGTACACCCATGTCTGTATTTTTTTTTTCTAGAAGCCGTCTGTTTCTGTAGGTGACTTTGTGTCTTTGAAAGAGTTCACCTCTACAGTGATACTTATAAAAAAAAGAGAACTGCTAGATGAAGAGAGCTTTTGAAAACAGGGTCTCAACTGGTACTAAAAGACTACGACTCATCTATTTTATTCTATACCATATTTCCTGTCTTTTTTTTTGTGGTCTTTTTTTTGTTCTCCCCTTCCCCCCTCCCCAGTGAAAAAAAAGTATATGTATACTCTTTATTTGTCAAAATCACATCCACAAAGCTATTTAAGATCATTATTTGGTTAATGATTTAATGATTTCTTTATTTGGGAATTTAGTTCAGCAAGGAAGACAAAAAATGCACGAATCTGTGGATTTGTCACATCACCCAAGCAAGGGATAGTCTGTTGTTCTATTGTTCTTGAAGAATATTGTGGTTTTGGCCATTGCAGTCTCAGCTTTTAATTTACTCTGGCAGTAAATGATCACTTTGTGTCTACGCTTGTTCTCACAATTGACGCTGTCACATGCTCTCTACATTGTTCTTATCTGAGCCATGAAGCAAACATAATAGCCAACATTTTTCTTGATCTGTTTGCTTTTAATTTCAGAGGGCAAAAGCAGTGAATACTAATAACAACACAAAACCTTTATAGATAAAATAAATACTTCTTCACAGGTAAACTTTACAGGAAACAAAACGATAATTCACTGCAAATGCTATACAATTGTTTATAAGGCACAATGAGAAACTGTGCAGTTTAATGTGCCTTTGTAATTATGACTAGTCTGCACGTTCTGAAGTGAAATCACATGGAATTACAATACAAACTAAAATAACATCACCATTATTGAAGGTCAATGAAGACAGAAAGAAGGATTCATTTTTTGTTTGTTTGCTTGCTATCAGAAAACAAATTCTGAACAAAAATACTGCATGACTACAACAGACAATACAGCTACTTCCCAAGCTTTTAAATGTCTGCCATTTCATACCTGTAAGATAATTACAGTCTTAGACATCAGAAACTATTTTCTCTCATATGTGAATTAATAAAAGAGAGGATGGACTTCTTTATTATTGTAACTTTTTATGTCTAATTTATATGTTTTACTGCAGTTTGGTTTATATTATTTTTGTTAACCTTTCTATTACCATCACCGTTATTATTGTCAGTTTGGTGCTTTGAAACATATACCTCTTCTTACCACTAGATGGAACTAAAAAACCTTGTAATTTATCTTTTTTCTGTTACATAGATGCATACCAATTTCTTCGGGATAAAAGCTTGGACACAGTCCAGAACTGGCACTTACCAAGTTAGGGAAGGGGATCTGAAGCACAGTAATTGCTACTTGGTGTAGCACTACCTTTCTTGTTTGCAACTCTGCCAAAAAAGAAGATATTTCAAACATATTGTAAATGTTGCACATTTATAGCAATGAAGGTAAAAATAATACCAAGGGAAAAAAAACAAACAAACAAACAAAAAAACCCAGCCATTATAGCTTTCCAAACTGTAATAACTAAAAGTCAATACTGATTGATTTTTTTAGGAGATACTTTGGAGATAAACCAAGGCAGAAGTCTGTTCACTTTCAATATATCTGACATTTAACTGTAGAAAGGCACGTTAAAAAAATGAAAACTTTTTTTTTTCTTTTATTATATTTGTTTTATTCTGTGCATGTGGTGGACTTATTCCTTTACAGATCCTACAGAAACAAACATTTACTCTTCTTCTGAAAAGATGTAAGCATGCATCTAGTTGAAGATGTCCCTGCTCATTGCAGGGGAGTTGGACTAGACAACCTTTAAAGGTCCCTTCCCATCCAAACTATTCTATGATTCTATGCTTTTAAAACTATTACTTTCATAATGTATTCAAGTTAAAAAATGCATAGTATAATGTATTAGTTGCTTTTGGTTTCAAGATCTATCACTTATTCTTTTTCCTGAAACTTTATTACTGTAGCAAGATGGTATCAGTAGACTGATGTAGCAGTTCCTGCACTCAGTTCATCGGCATTTGAATCAGGTGTTAAAGTATTCTCCATGCTCAGCAAAAATTATTATTTTTTAAACCTTTTAATTAGCATGATTTGTTTGATATCCCTCTGTTCATTTGGATTGCTTTAACCTAATCACATTATCCCCATTTTAGACTAAACAGAAGAATTACTACTAATTAGAAACACTTCTTTCTCTCCTGACTAGTTGCTGACCTGTCAACCTTTCTGTTAAAATTTTCAAAGAAATATTTTCTTCCCATTCCCGTGCTGCATTATTCTATATGTATATTTTTTATACTAGGCAAAGCTGCAATAAATGCATAAGAAATGAAGGCTTTTTAGCATTGTTCTACAATTTCTGGGAACCAGAGTGTTTCTACCTTTCAACTTGATAGCTGGAAGCTCAGTCATATGAAGACCAACTAAATGTATTTTAATTATGTTGAGTGGTGTTTTCTTTGCTGACTTTTTTTTTTTTTAATGAGGTTGTATTAGGAATTTAGAAATTAGCATATTGAACACCAAATGACCAATACGCAAGCATTACAGACTATGCATGCCTGTTACCAATTTGGCCTACCTGTATCATATAAGCAAAGCCAGCAGAGAGTGTCAGTGAATGATATGCAAGTAAGCTTCTTGATATTTTTCACATTTATTTCACTGAAAACAGTTAAGAGTTGTGGGGTTTTTTTTCCCCTTTATCTGTATTGTTATCCATTTTTCTTATTCAATTCCTTGACCTTTTCCTTGATTTCTCTTTGGCATAACAGTCACTTTAATTCTCTCTGAAATTCTTCCCTTTCTGCAGTCTCCACCTAGATGTCCTGTCTTCTAGAAATATATCACATCCCTGGTGTTGCCAACATCTATACAGAAGGGCAAAACACTGTGATAATTAAGTATTACAAACAAAAAACTGTGACATATCATCAACTCCTACCTAGAAAAAAAAAAGGAGAGAAAGCAGCAGCTTTTTGTTCAACCTCGTTTTTTTCTTCTTAGTAAACTAGGATTCATGTTAAAGAAAAGATGAGCGAAATACACTTTGTGTACTGTGGAGTTCTGAGGAGGAAGGGTAATATTGAAAGGGTAGGTAATAGCTTATGTTTGTACCCTAACAGCCTTACATCAAGGTTTCTTTGACTGTACCTTTAAGCTACTAACTGCACAGAGCAGGTTCCTAGTTCCTTTTATTTTTTATAAAGCAGCCTGCATGTTGCCAGCCTTCTGCAGCACCAGATGACAGTCTGCTAAAGCCTGTAAAAGAGCTGAAGACAGTATGCATGTTCTGTGAAATCCCTGAAAAAGATTAAGACGAGAAAACAACTTCTTGTGGTTTCAGAAAGGATGCCGAAATAAAGTCTGTATGAGAAGGTGTGGTTTCTTCATTTAGTTCATGAATGCCCCACAGAGCTGGGAGGAGGCAAGGGGGCTCACGCGTTAAAGCTTCATGGCCTTCCTTCTTTTTTCTTTAGGAAGAGCTCCAGAAAGAGACTTTGTTGCTATAAAATAGTGGTGTAAAATAAGAACCCATTCCAAAAGTGAATATGTGAATTGCTCTATAATTTTGTTGATGGGTTAAGTTACAGTAGAATTACCCTCTTTTTCTGCCAAAATGGGAACTGCTCTTCAGAAGTGTCTCTATTAAACACTGCAGTGATTTTGTGTAGTATTTCATATTTTAGTACCTAAAAATACATCCAATTTTAGTACCTTAAAATACATCCACATGGTGCCCCAGAGGTTCTTGCTTTTGCTTTATACGATTTCATCTTCTAACTTCATATGGTATAACAGCATTATCTTATTATTACTAAGCTTCAGACTTCTCAGGGAAGTTGGCATACATCAGTATTGGATTATACAATTTACTAGTACAATTGTACTAGTGTGTAAGGTATTTCAAACACTCTGGATACATACTGTGAGCTTACCTGGTGTAAATCGAGTATCTTCATAGACTTAAAAGGGGCTAGTTATTTTTTCCCAGCTGAGGATAGGACAAAAAGCAAAGTAAATTTCATTTTTTGCCAAGACTTTTATTCAAATTGTGTTGTTTTAAATGTATTTTCCAAGTGAAAAGCTTTAATGTTGTATGTGATTATACATTATTTTCAAAGTTACTGCCTTAACAATGTTGCAGTTCATACTCTGAGAACGGACAAATGGACAAGAATGCAAAACTGAAGTAAATACCCAGTTCTGAATGCACATTAAATTGCTCTTTACTTGTTCATCACTGTTATTTCAGTATCTTAGATGCTAAACTTTTGTCAGAAGCTGATTAGGAAATATTCGAAGACCTACCTCAGAAATTCCAAACATTTGATGCTATATTTCCCATCCTTTTTTTTTTTTTTACTTTTTTCTTCATTCCAGCTTTTATTTAGTGACTGTCATTGTAGTAGTTGAAATACTACTCAAAGGGAGTACTTAATGACCAATTTTTGCAATTGTGTACCCTCTGCTTAAGTAGCCTAAACTCAGTCAGTGAAAATAGTCTAATAGGATGACTATGGTGAGTAAGTTTTTGAAAGTAAATTATCAAATTAGTTTATATCAGAAAATATTTTACTGGAAGATTAATGCACTGCTATATCATCATGGACAGTTTTATTTGTATACTGCAATTTTGCCTGACGCATCCATTTTAGAGACAATGTGATATAACTATAGAATGACCAGCCTGTGCTCCTTAGCTTTTTGTTAGATGCTTGGCTTCAGAATAGATCTTCTACCACTTAAAGATCAACAGAAAGCTTTGCCCTTATTTTCTTCTGCAAGTCTTGATTTGTTCTTTGCGCTCACAGTGCTAAAAGGGTGATGGAAGCTCTGACTCTGTGAAGGACACCGACAGCTGAGAATAATACAGAAGCTAGAAGTCAGCTTTTGGTTTACTGTTTCCTTTACTTGAATGACTTAAAAGTGATCTGTTGATATGGTTTTTAATATTGTCAATTTTCAGAAGAACTTCTAGGCTGAAATGTACCTCTTATTTCTACACAGTTTTGATGTCAATTTGTTTTTTTGGACGTTAATGGCAATTCCAGATTTGACATTAATTTAGCGCCCAGAGAATATTTAGAGAACTATTTAAATAGTTATAAAATATATACAGTTCCTGTATATGTAAAGAAACAGCAGCTTTCTCATAAAATCAAATGAATAATTTCTTGGGTTTGACTTTCCTGTATCCATACAGTATTTGATTTGATAGAGACAACAGTTGCCTGTGACCTCTTATGTTAATTCTATAATCACCAACCTAATCTCTCTAAATGGAACTTAAATCCTTTTACATAGAAACCATAGATTAGAGAAAAAAAACAACACTGAAGACAAAATCAGTTATGAAGAAAAATATATCTCCCCTGAGATCTTAATGAACTCAAATATGTAATTGATTAGCCAACACTAGGAAAGATATGAAAAGAGAAACAAAACATACGCATGACCCTATATCTCATCTAATATTGAAATATGATTTCGCTGATTTCCTGGGTTGCTTTAAGATTTTTATGTTGTGTGGCACAGAAGTACACCAGCCTCCTGGGTTGCCAGTAAGTAAAGGGAGGTGATCTTTCACCTCTGGTGAGGGCATACCTGGAATATTGTGTCCAGTTCTGAGCTCTTCAGTAAAAGAGAGACATGGACATACCAGAGTCAGTCCAGAGTAGGGCTGCAAAGACAATTTAGACACTGGAGAGTCTCTTGTATGGAGACAGGCTGAGACAGATAAGGCTGTTCAGCCCAGAGAAGGGAAAGCTCAGGGGGGATCTTATCAATGTGTATAAATACCTCATGGGAGGGAATGAAAAAGATGGAGCTAGACTCTTTTTAGTGGTGCCAACTGACAGGACAAGAATCAAGGGACACAAATTAAAACCTATGAAATTCCATCTAAACGCAACAAAACATTTTTTTCTCTCCCCCTCCCCTTCTTTTTTTTTTTTTTTTTTTTTCCCTTTTACTGTGAGCATGATCAAACACCAGCACAGGTTGCCCAGAGAGGCAGTGGAGTCTCCAACCCTGGAAATATTCCAAACTTTACTTTATACAGTTTTGGAAAACCTGGTTTAGCTGGCTCTGCTTTGTACAGGAACAGGTTTGACTAGGCAAACTCTAGAGGTCTCAATGATTCTGTGATTCTGTGTTTCTGTGAATTTTAAATCAAGTATAGACGATAGATTTTTCCACTTTATTTTTAAACCTCGATCACCAAAGTAAGACTTTGTATTTGTTGAAGAACTAAAAGGCAGTGAGGACCTGTCCTTTCTATTTTTAAAGCTAACAAGAATTTATTAGCCTGTTAACATTTTTGACTTAGCTTAATTACAGCAATTAAGAGATTACCTGCACTGAAGCACTTATCTGCAGCTGATCTAGCCTAGAGGTGAGAATCAAAGGGAAAGGAGAAAGGAAATAGTTCATTTATTCTTGGTTCAAGTTGACAACAGACTTTGAGGCATATTTCTCACCTTTCCATTGTTTTTAAAGCAAGTCTGTAACTGACTGAGCTATTTGGAGCAAGAAAATGCAATTAAAGGTCTCAAGGAACTTTCAGTTTACTTATAATTTTTCCTCTAGTGATGCATGGCTTTCCTGCATTACTCCTTGAATTTTGTTCAAAGTGTTGCCACATTTGAATGTCCTAGAAAGATGGAAGTTCTAAAAAGTGGAGAAATAGATGGTAATATCATAGAAATATGATTTGTGGTAGATAAACAAACATATCTATGTGAACAAATATGGATACATAGATGTGATTTTTTTTTTCTTTATTTAAAGACCGATGTCTTTTAATGACTTCTGGATGACAGAATCCACTACCGATTCTTCCAAAGCAATTTAAAATCTCAGAATTTTACATGAAAATTCTGCTCTAATTTGTCACAAATTACCCTTCTTATATGTTGCATTTGCATTACCTCCTGTAACCTCTATTTTATCTGCTCCTAAATATCTCAGTGGACTAAGTATTTTTCAAAACAGGTAAAAGAGGGGAGGTTGGTTTGTTTGTTTGTTTTTCCAGAACAGACAGCTAGTTCTTTGATTCCCTTCTGAATTAAAATTCTGGTAGACAGATTACCCTGTTTTCCAGTTATTCACCCTCACTACTTAACACAGTTTTTGTAGAATGAAGGAAGCTACATCCAAGGTCTTAACCAGAGTTGGCAACTTCTATTTCACTTTGTTTATTAAAAATGTCATCTTATGCTTGTTTTTTTGTCAACTTGATTTTTATTATTTTGTTTATTTTTTGTTTGCTTGTTGGCTTTTTTTTTTTTCCCAGAGTTAGTTACCATCCTTGTCTCAGTCTACAAGTAGCTAATAATCTCCTTTAATCCCAAAACTCATATCACTGACGGAAAGTGTTGCATGCATTTCTCTAGTCATTCGTCTCTGGATGCAATAGACTCTCGTCATTCTATAGTCTTAGAGACAAGTAGTGTATCTCCCGTGAATGGATATGAAAGCAATATATGTGAACAGAATGCATGAAATATGCCTGACTGGGGGCACATGCCATATGATACTCTCTCTTTATCTCCAAAGAGTGTTTTGTGCTGCAAATGGAAAAGCATGTTGGACCTAAAGGTAAGAGGATGAAGAGATGGTTCTGCTGGAATTTAGTAGGGAAAATATACACTGCATAATTCAGCATAGACATTTTTGAGATTTTATCTTGCCTTGCTGACTAGATTGGGCAGCAAAAACTATGTTCCTTCTGTCACCTTAGAGGAAAATAGAGGTGATATTACCTTGTGTAGTCTTCTGAGGGAATAAGTCCTACTCATAGATCACTATATTATTTGAATACAAACAGCTATTTAGCTGATATAAAGAAGTAAAGACATAGCTGTTCAGACTTTTGAAACAGGAAAAAAAATGGGTGTTGCTTTAAGCAAAAGGTCATCCATCTGTCTTAGAGTGCTCTCTAATGCATTTCTTGCTTGAATCTACTGCTTTGGTATTACGTTACTAGCTCATCAACCAATTCTGAATTGCAGTTCAGACGGAGCTATCAGCTCTCACAGTGATATAGTGGTATGCCCATGCTGTAGTTTAAACTTAAACATACAGTGAATCATATATACTGTACGTATGTAAATATGAATTTGCAGTACAAATGAGCTGCAGGGCCTTGAATACTGGAAAAGTGATTGAAGAATAAGTTTATTTGAAAAATCAGTTTTTCACTTTCTTAGTCTCCACAATCAAAGACATAACCATGATAAGAATATTTGCTTTGAGAACTTGCTTCTCACTTGTTACATTGAATGGATTCTGTGAAAATTCCTACAAGATTGATGGATACCATACTTCTGCTGGGTGGAACAATTTTTCTGGTCTTCTGGGCCAAACCAGGATTCAGTACCTCTGTTTATTTAATGATTAGAGAAATGGACTGATGAGAGGAATATACCATGCATACTTTGGGATTCTACACAAATAATCTGACGACATTTTACAAGGATGCTTTGATCTTGCAAGTAAAGACTTTCACATTCATATAAGGAAGGCAGATATTCATAGTCAAATATGTGGTATATGTCAGCACATATTTAGTTCTTTCTGTAATGCAGTAAAAAACAACACCATCATTTAGATTATTTAAAGGGAAAACACAAGACACACAATACTCTGTAAGAAGGATTATGAAAATAGGAGGAAAAAATGTAATATCACAGACTAAAAAAAATGCAATAGGAAAAAAGCATTCAACTATACATGACTAGATGTTTCTTAGGTAACAAGCTTTGAGGGTTTTTTTTTTGAAGTCTGATTTTTCTTAAGATCATATAAAAATCATTCACAGAATCACAGAACCACAAAATCACAGAAAAGCGTAAAATCACTGAGGTTGGAAGGGACTCCTGGAGTTTGTCTACTCCAACTAGCTCAGGGTCAGCTAAAGCAGGTTTTCCAGGACAGTGGACAGTCAGGTTTGGAATATCTCCAAGCTTGGAGACTTCACAGCCTCTCTGGGCAGCTTGTGCCAGTGTTTGAACATGCTCACAGTAAAAGAAAAAAAAAAAAGTGTTTTCTTGTGTTTGGATGGAATTTCATGTGTTTTAATTTGTGCTAATTGCCTCTTGTCCTGTCAGTGGGCACCACTGAGAAGAGTTTGGCTCCATCTTCTTCATTCCCTACTATCAGGTATTTATACACATTGCTAAGATCCCCCTGAGCCTTCTCTCCTCTGAGATGAAGTCGAGGAGCTGACTTTCCAGCTGAAAGTCACAGCTCTCTGAGCCTCTTTCTGTATGTCTGATGCTCCAGTGTCTGAATTGTCTTTGAAGCCCTACTTTGGACTCTTTCCAGTATGTCTCTTGGACTGGGAAGCCCGGAACTGGGCACAGTATGAGGTGCGGCCTCATCAGTGCTGAGCAGAGGTGAAAGATCACCTGCCTTGACTTAATGGCAACACTCCTCCAAATGCAACCCAGGAGGCTGGTGGACTTCTGTGTCACAAGGGTACACTGTTGGTATATGGTAAGCTTATTGTCCTCTCGGACCCCCAGGTCTTTCTCTGCAGAGCTCCTCCCCAGCCATTTGACCTCCAGCTTCTACTGGTGCATGGGGTTATTCCTTTCCAGGTGCCTGGCTTTTAATTATTTATTAATCAAATTAATCAAAACAGCCTAATTTAGCTTGCAAGGTGAAGAAAAATACAAACTTGATCCTAAGTATTTAGGATTAAAATCCCTAAACGGTCATTGATTGCTAGTTATTTAAAAAAAAAAGTGCAACAACATTAAAGAAGCAGAATTCAATATGAAAGGGAAAGAAATATGAAAAAAACAAGAGCTACTTTTACCTGAAAGATAAATATCAGTTCTTCTGTGAAATCAGGTATCCTGAAACTTTAAGGATTAGCATCTTTATTATCTTAAAACAATTTCTTTCATTTAGTAATTAAAATTAGAAAGAAAATAAACTTTAAAATCAGCATTATTCTGTTGTAATTAAAATCATTGTGATTGGCAAAAGTTTAAAGTGGGAGTTATCTTTCTTTTTTATTTCCAATTTTAAGTGAAAGATTCAAGTTTTTAATGATTCTTTTGTTAACTGTCTTATGATTTTGATGACTCTGGGATGTCTTCACCAGTTTTCAGGGATCATAAGACATTAGAAAACCTTTGCATTTCCTATTCTTATCTTGACTTTCTGATGATGACAAATATAAACCTTGACTTTTCAGAAATCTTGTTTTACTAAGAAACTGAGCATTAGTTGTACATAATATCTGATGCTTTACACTTGAAAACAACAAAACTTAATAAATTCCAGGGATAAGGGTTGAATTTGACAATAAAAACATATTATCCCTCCAGAAAGTACATTCTATTTTAAATGCATTTTGTATGACACTTTTGAAAAATACTCTGCATTCAGCTGTCTACTTGAAGCTGAAATTGCATAATTTCATGTTACTTCTTCACTGTACTATATGTGACACTTTTTGCACCAGAAATGCATCATGTTTGAAAACAAGTCAAAAATGCTGAGAAAAAAAGTCATTTCACCTTCACACAGATCTCCTTCTTATAAAAGAAAGGAAAAATAATAATACTTACATAAACCTGAATTCTGTACAAGGTCTAGAAATAAGTATCCTTTGTATGTCACCTCAATGCATAGCACTTTAAGAATATGAAATTATGATCAGATGTGTAAAGCTCAGATTATTCTGTTCTTGCAACAGAAACTTTCTTGTGCATTATATAGGACTTCTGTGCTAGACTTTGAAATTTGGGGGATTTAGAAGCTACAAACATTTCTAGACAGGAAAAAAGAACTCTAAAAAAAATGGGAAGGGAAAAGAAGGTGCTTACTTAGACTATTGCCCTGGAAAGAATACTTGGTACTGCTCCTTACTCCAATATCTTCACTGTTTATCTGTTTAGTTTTGGGTTGGGTTTTTTTTGTTTGTTTGTTTGTTTTTTAATTTCTCCTGACAATAAAGAGGAATGGTTAAAACAGAGGGGAAAAAAGTCCCATGTTTCCAGAAACTACAGTGTCTTTCATATTCTCCTTCAGTCCCATAAATCTTACATTTTTGCTACACTGAAATGTTACCTCTGCTCTTCTGGTTCAGTTTGTCAGAGCATAATTAGCCAGGTGCAAAGAGACTGCTGGCAGAACATACAGAATATAAAACAATTATTAACTGCCTACCATGCAAAAAGATGGCTAGGATTTAATAGACTATTAGGCTGAGCATTTGTGTACTTGCCTCCCCTGATAAGGTACACAAAAACCATTTCTTGGCCAGACAGGCCTCAGTCAGGAGGCAAGCCCCCACAGCTCCCTAAAATGATTCCTCACTACTGTTGAGTTGCCATACTCCCCTATCTCTGCCAAGAGCAAACACCCAGCTAGACCCCAACTAGTACTCCTATTTTGTTTTTTCTGTCCTTTAAGATTTGAATCCTTGAGCTAGTGACTGTCTCTGTCTCAACAGTCCTACCCCATCCATAATTTTAACTTTCTTATCCTTCTGTACTCTTTCCCACATCTCTCTTTCAGAGCTTTGCAATTTTCTTAGAAGTTGGCTTAAATGTTATGCTCCTGAACTACATCCAAACTGGTCCTTGGACCTTCAGTGCTCCGGCCAGTGAGGCTCAGGGGTAGGAGGTTTACAGCAGGGCTTGCAGAGAGAGAGGGTTACCGTGATGGCCAGGAAAGAGAAAACATCTGCCCCAGTACATGTACCTATGCATGCATGTTTGCATTTATGTAAAGTAGATATGATGGTATTCCCTCTAGGGAAAGACTGAGCTTACTCTGACTGAGATAGACAAATTTGCTGTTTCTGGTGCAAACGGCAAGGGGTGGTAGCACCAACCCTCCACCTTAAGAAGACTTCAGTGCTGCAGGTGTATGCTAGGTTTTACCACCATACCTCTACTAGATTGTGTACCACTGCTCTGAGAGAGACTGCCTCCAGCGCAGCTGCATGTGGGGAAGTGTAAGGTGAAGGAAACACTCTGAAAATATTTAGCAGGTCAATGCCCTAATTTTTCATTCATATCAACTGCTCTCCTACTGTTGACACATAGCTGAGACTTTGAAAAAAATCATAACTGAACAGCAGGCACCCAACTTAGATACCAGAGTATGATAAGATCCTCTAGAGGATGATTCAGAACTGCCTAAATTAGCAATCATTACATATAAACACCGCTTTTTTAATATTTTTCATGCTTTGGGCAGAATTTTTAATATTTGTAAAGCAGACTCGAGCTACATACCATCTAGATGATCATATTCATATTCAAATTTGACCATGTGTTTTACTCTCTTATTACCTTAGCTTAGTTTAAGAATTAACAACTGCAGTAAGCATTTTTAGTTAGCTTCCTTGGTTTTGGTGAGAGGGAGAAGAGGATCAAAATGGAAGAGGATTTTGTAGACGTCAGCTGGAGTTATGTAGGTTCTATTGGTAAATCTGACATGTGGTATATTCATCTACCTAAAGATGTATTTATAATCTTATCAGTCTTCTCCATTTTCTTTCCTGTCATTTTAGTTACCCCCTTTTTTTAACACTAGAAATAGCAAGTGAATCTAATACCGTCTTCGTAACTTTGGCATTGCTTTACTTCACAATCATCACATCTATGCATGAGAAAATAATTAACAGAAACAGATCATTTAAAAAGTTCAAAAACTTTATTGATTTTTGAAATCCCTAATTTATCTAGAGATGTGTTGATTGTTGTGTAATCTTCTGTTTCAATGCTATTTGAAAGGCATTCCCATGCTTTTTGTGCTTCTATTCACATTATCTTAAAAAAAATACATCTACCAACCACAGAAATCAGGGTTGTCCTCAAGATTCTAAACACATTTTTTGATCCTTTTGGGAGCCTTCCAAAAACCTCAGAACACAAAGTAAAATCAATAGTCAGGATACTCCTTTCTAGATTCACTCAAATATTATCTTATGAGACTCTATGAAGCAAACAGGTGAATTTCTGTCAACTTTTTTCATTCTGCCATCTGACAGGCTTGCATATTAGTTCAGTGAATATCAAGTTAAATATATTCTCTTTGACAGATTTGGCAGTTGCTTAATATAAAGATGCAGTATCACAAGATACAGACTAGCTGAAGGACATATGTAATAACTTCTAGTTACTCCACGGTACTTCTGGAAATCTGGGTAAACTGTTTTCTCTTCTGTTATATTCATTTTCAACAGTTAAGTAAAACACTGTCTTCTATTATCTCAAGAATGGAGTTCTGAAAGATGGTGTAAATTTAATTGTAAATTGTCTCAGCTTTATAATTTATTCCTTTTCAGAGAGACTTTTTCCTCGCAGATTTAAAGGGTGATTCTCTGAGATATATACTACTTCCTTTCAAATAACACAAGCAATACTGAGGCAAAATACGTCTGTTATAAATGGAAGAGCATATAGGCTTTTGAATCTAAATGAGACTATTTATTGTTTTCCAGTCACAAATCCGTATGTAAGAACTAAAAATCTATATTACTTTCCTGATAGATTTTTATATGTAAAGCTCTGTTTTGCCTGACAAATCTGAATTTCTGGCAACCATATATGTCATTAAGGTCTACAGTGTATACATGGTAATATTTTTCCATCAGTACTAATACTGTTTTAGATACTTCTTCCAGTGCTGGTTCAGTTGGCAGGTTTAGCGTATATGGGTATTGTTTGAATAAGCATTTTAAATACTATATTGAAAATTTCTGCTTGGAGCATGGCAATATTGTGTATTACTAACAAATTTCCCAAGAGGACCTATGTTCTAAGAATGAAAATCACTCTTCACTTCCCTCAGCTTCCGGAAGATTAAGGAAAGGGGAAAATGGGATTCACACACAGTTTAATTCAAGCTCTGACAACAGAATTTCAGTGCAGATTTTCTTTTCTTGATACTCCATTTCATATTATGGCTATACCTATTGTACATATATGTACATATATTGATGTATAATGTAGTATACATTTTAATGCTGCAGTACATTTTTTACATCTGCATTTTTAATATACCCTTCCTAAGGGATTAAAAAGCTCTTTTTCACATTTCTAGTGCTTTTATTTTCCCACTACTCTAATCTTACCACACATTCACTAATCTTTTCTACTCCATTTTTTATTGTGCATATATTCCCCTATGTGATCACTGTCCATTCATAACATTCTTGTAAGGCATAAATAGCATCAGACATTAAGGCCACAGAAGGCAGTGGAGCTAGCAGTCATTTTTTCAGCAGTTTATCAAGAATTTCCAATTTCTAGTATTCTAATATGTCTTTAAATTCTTAAGGTTTTTTTTTTTTACATTGTTCATATGTTTTGCATTTTTCATTACTGATTTTATCTAATTTCGTGGATAAAAAAAGAGGAGAAAGATTTTTTTTTTTTTTTCTTCTTTTGGAAATAGAACAAGTGATTCACAAGTAACAGGAAAAATTCCTTCTCAGACAAATTCTGCTTTTCTCACACTTCATCTTGGTACTTCGCCTTTTCATGTGAAATATATTCCAGCTCTCTTCTTCCAGCAACAAAGACCAGGGTCAGATGTTCACAGACTGGATGGCCTTTTATGATTTTATGATCAATCTCTCCCTAAATGTGAACAAGAGCCCATTCTCTCCCTCTTTGCATTTAACTTCCTGTACATGAAGAGTGCTGCTTGTCACAGTAGCTTCCTCTAATCTGAACTGCAATTATTTAAATCTGCTTGAGGTGACATTTCCTGCTTGCATGATTCTACTCATGGTTCTCCTTTATGCTTCACCTTTCCAGAAGCATGAGCCAATCTCTATCATTATTTGTGCAAAGGTTATGCTATAAAGTTGCATCAGTGAAATTCCAACTAGTAGATGTATTTTGTCTACTTTGTTAAATTATTCTTATGAACACTAGACTTTTAAGTCACAAGAGCCTGTAAGTGTTAACTTGTAAAAAGTGTTCAAGATGTTAAATATGGTAGGTATCTTCCAAAAGCATGACATTATTTCTGAAGATTTACAATAATTTTGTGACTTTTCATTAGTTGATTGTCTATAAGATCAACTACAAAATTTAGACTTTTCTTTTTCGTTTATATATAAAGTCCTTTTTTGGAAAAATATGCCAAGATTATAGTTTCTTAGTCACAAAGCAAATTTACAAAGTAAAAAATCTCACAAATACATATCATGTAAAAAATAGTTGAGAATTTTCAGAACTAAGAAACTGCAATTGATTCATAATTACCGGCTATCACAGAACTTAATATGACATTATTTTCAGTTTCTTCCCAACTTTGTTGTTACTTCATTTTAACACATTCAAGTGGAATGTTTGCTACATCTCTTAATATACACATATCACTGCTACACATGTACAGTCAGTTAGCAAACTTGGTGTCTGTGTGAAATAATCCTGTTCTGTATTCATTGCATGCGTATTTATAACCAAAAACTGGAACTGCAAAAAAGAATTTCACAGTGCTGCAAAGGGGTGTCATGAATTATTTACAGTAAATCAAATTTTATAACCCTCCTCAATCTTTCATAAACTGTATCTTCCTATTTTATTTGATATTTTATCCAGAGACTTAAAGCAGTGTAAGTCAGGGAAATCTCTTAAATTCCTGAAAGATTTGTAAGAGTACATGAAGAAACAGTTCTTACAGTAGCTTTTGCATTTGATGTAGTTGTAAGACTATTGATATCCTATAAGCATTTAATATTTAAGAGGAAAGGAGCTAGATTTTCTAAAATGTTCAACACACTGAGCCTCCTTTTATTCTGAATTAAGGACACTGGAAGTTGTTAGGAAATGTTAAAAACTTTTCTCAAACTCATTCATTGACTTGGGCTTATCATCCTCACTGTTTCTGCACACAGAGAACCAAATATGCAATAAAACTTGAAATGTATGAGTCAAAATGTAGGTCATAGTTGAGGAATAAGAAGTGCTGCTGCACTTACCAGAAGACGCTGAAAAATTGAGAAAAGTTCAGAGAGGAAATCCAAGAACAATTAAAATCCTTGAACATCACCTTTACAGTGAAATACCTAAAAAGTTTTATTTGTGTAGATAACTTAAGGGAACACATGTGACTTCATTATAGCTGTACATGTAGCTAAGAGATTTATTTGTTTGTTAGGTTTGACAGACAAAGGCATAACACAGAAAATGCAGTTCCTGGAAGGAGAACTTATATTTAAGAAAACAGGTAATAAGGTGTATGGACTTAAAATTATGTTCTGTCAGGACATATAAGGTCTCTTCATCACCTGAAATTATTGGAACAGGCTCCCCAGGGAAGTGGTCACATCACCAAGTCTGTCAGAGTTCAAGGAGCATCTGGAAGATGCTCTTAGTCATATGGTTTAGTTTCAGGTAGTCCTACAAGGAGCAGGGAATTGGACTTGATGATCCTTATGGGTCCCTTCCAACTAGAGATATTCTACGATTCAAAATTATGATCTCTCCGTTATAAATACCCTCAAAAAAACTCCACACATTTACAATATCACCAGAAAAAGGGAATGTAAAGAAGCCATAAGAAACAGGGGCCTTAGAGCCAAGTATTTTATTGAGACAAGAGCGTGCAGAAGCAATCGTTTCCTTCTATCTCTGGCTGAGAGCTGCAAGAAACTATCTTCAAGAAGAATCCCTCATACGTTTTCATCTTCATATCCCTCCAGGTTCTTCCGTGCTCAGAGCCAATTAAGCTTCCCACTTACCAAGACACAACCTGGAGTTATTGTATCTGTAATGATCCCCATGGTTTTCTGAAGAGAGTTTAATGTCAAGAATTACAGTGCAATTGTGACGTTAGCTTCCATCACATTTAAAGCCTGAATTATGTGTTTTATTTGTTTAAATCTGTTTTCCAAGTATATATAAGCATATTCCTTCAGGAAATATAAACCAATGTGAGTAAAAAAATATTTTCAGTCATACAGTTTTTATTATCTCTTATTTGCAATTGAAATATATTTTTTTTTTTAATGAGAAAAGAAAACATTCATGTAATATGTCGATTGCTAGGACCTATAATGTCTTGCTAGCTCTTGGAAATATTAACGCATGAAGAAATGCATTACACATGACACATGGCAAAGCATTCAACAAAGCAAAATGATTGCATGTAAAGTTAGTAAGAGTGTGTGCAGTAATGAAAAATCAGATTTTGTATTCACACTTTCAATATGTAGTTATTTATGAAACACTGAGTCAATTTTATGCAATGTTCTATGAATGCTTGAGTTTCAGTTTTTGTTTGATGTCTAATTTGACCTTTTAAAATGAAGCCTGAAATTTTAGTTTCTCTTTTTCTCATTTTTGAACCGTGTTTGAAGATGATGACAATCTCACATACTGTAACATATAAGATTGTGAAATAATACAGGACAATTCTAAATTATTTTGCAAAAATATTGCTGAGTGTTCAGAAATACCAGATGATATAATGTCCTAATTGCTGATACAGAAATGTTTTCTTTTCTAATAATACAAATATTAGGTTAATCATGCTCTTATTGAAATGAATGGTTACTTTTTCACTGATCACAGCAAAAGAAGTATTGGACCTTTATCCAAAAAATTGTTGGAAACTATTGAAATGCTTATCATCTGAAATATCACCTAAGAACATAATTTACATTTTTTTTTGTTTACTAAGAACTTTACGCTTCTTATTTTCTGTAAAATATACAGGAGAATAACGAATTCTATGGCAAATTGCAGCATATGTGACATTGACAATGTGTTTCTGTTCCCTTACAGAGCAGGCATTTTGGGGTCACAAACAATCTAGGAAACATCAATTGATGCTTAAATATCTGAATATTATTATAAAGTAAAGCCAGAACTAAAGGGATTTTAAAATAAGGTTTCTGATTTAAAACACAACTGTAGCCTTGATTATGCAATAATATTAATTAAATTAATGCATTGCTTAAATTGTAATTGATAAGCATTAATTAATTAATTAATGGGCACTTATTTGTGATATAGATTTTAAAGATACATAGCAGTGATGATATCATATAAGAAATTAACAAAAATATTAATTTTATGTTGCAATTCTGTTGCAATTAACTTTAAAAAAAAATTGGTAAAATTAAGAATAGACATGGCTCAGAACTACACCTCCAGTGAAGGACCATTATTTAGAATCAATAAAAGTAGTTATGGAAGAAGAAATTAACACTAAAACACTGTAATATGATATGTGAGGAAAAAAACTTCATCTGAACAGACATCTAAGTAGTGTAATTGCAATAGACACATGAATATATACACGTGTGTTTGTGTAAGTATTGCTCATTTGTTACAGTGTTTAAGCAAAATCTGAAAATTCCTCAGAATGAATTTCTGGGATGGCTAGTTTCCAAATTCTTTCTAGCATTTAGTATTGGAAATTATTTTTTTTCTTTTTCTTTATGGAACTCAGTCAAAAAGATGCTAAGAGTTTTTGAAAATTCAGGAGCTGGAGGAACTCTTCACTTGTCAGGAGGCACCAAACATAAGGCATGGGATGGAAATCCTCAGCATTTGTAAAAACAACTGATAAGGTTTGATCATTTTATGGATTTTTTTTCAAGTTTTCTTTCAAATGTTAGCATACCATAACGTGCTACAATATGATTAGATGGTTCCTTTTTTCTTCCCTGTTTTCATTAGTTCATTTTCACTTCTTGTTTTTCACAGGCCAATATTACTCTTAGAAAATTAAGACAAAATAATTATTAAGTGTTCCAAAAAACTGGATTACACCGAAGCTATTTAAAGGCGTTTTTTTCGTGTAGCATTTTGTGCTTTGTAAAGATGGCTCTAGCTTCCTGAGCAATCTAATGAGTTCAGGTCAGCATACCCCAATGGGAAAACTCACTTAAGATATTCCATAAATGACACTTTATGTTTCATAGTTCTGATTCCTAGCAATATTTATGTTTGCACATGCACATGAGTACCCTCATGGACAAGTTCTGACAGCTTTTTTGTTTTTTGAGAAAGTGATTAGCATACTTTCTGCTAATCATTATCTGTTGTTCACACAACTTTCATGAAGAAANACTTCCCTGAGTTTAACAATCAGTCACATACTACGTAAAAATTCAATTTAACTTTTTTTTTTTGTGTGTGTGGCAATAGAAGCCACTGTAAATTAGCTATTACTGAATATGAAACATTCAAAGATGGCTTAAGATTAATAAAAATATTTTGTAAATTTGGAGTTTGGCAATTAAGACACAATTAAGCATCATTAACAGATTGACAGGAAAAGTTAATTGTTTTGATTAGTTTTGTCTTTATGCTGAACAACTTAAATATCTTTGGAGAGCCACATTCGTCAATAACAGTTACAAATTCATTTAAGAGTAAGAATTGGCTTATGCCAGTCATTTGTGTGACTGAAAAGATTCAAACAGGTTGGCTAGTAAAAAATTTATGTCACAAACATTTTAGCAACATAGTAGTGGGAAAAAATCTGCCTTAGAGTTGACTCTCATTGGAATGAGAAAGATGCTGAACAGTTCTAATTTGAGCTTGTTTGTAAGTGAGCAGTAATGTTCTTGAGGACTTTGCTTGACACGAATTGTTTACAATGTTTTATGTAACAATGCTGAATTGTTGCCAAGGAAATAAAGCATAGGACTTTGCCTAAGGAAACAACATTTTTTAAAATTTTATTTTTATTTCTTTTTATATTCCAGAAAACTTGTTACATTGGCTATGTACAGAAATAGTTTAAGGACGTGATGTGACATTCCACTGCTAGGAAAGATTGTCAATTACTGAAATTTTTGTGGTTCGCCTATTTTTGTATCATAGAATGGAGTGCTAACGTTCATCAATTTCACCTACATGTACCTGGGGATATGTTTTAAAAACGCCTTACTCAATGAACCTTGGAAAAATAAAGTCAAATGTTTGGTCTACTGAAGAGCATTAAAAGTTGCATCACACAGAAATATTAAGTAGAGAAAATAAATTAGAAGACTTGAATAGTGTTAAATGAAAAATAAGCAAAAAACCCATAATCCCCTGAAATAACAAAAATAATGATAGAATATATATAATAATACATTAAGTCAAAATGCCATTTCATTTTTTTATATTAACAGTAAGATTTTGGAATTATGCTATGTCCTCCCTATAAGACAGTGAAACAAATAAACCAGATCCCCAGGGCTACAGATTAGTTCAATACTTCATAACAGACTCTGCACTTTTACAGAATATTGCATGAATCATTGAAGGATCAAGCAAAGAGCAGGGTTACACAGTTCAGGATAAAGTCTAATTATGACAGGAATCAGTGCATTTACAGAATCTACTATTAAGTGTATGTATTACTTTTATCCATTTAGTAAATTCAAAGCATTGCAAAGCCATATAAATACAATTTTTAAAATGCCTAAGCTGTTCGAAGATTAAAATACAAAGACTTTCAGCAGAACTATAAGTCTCAATATCTGATTTAAAGCTTACCTGCACAACACAATGCGCTACAGTGTCTTGGCTTTTCAATCAGCACAATGATCACTAATATATAAGCTTTGCATTCAAGAACCAATTTGTAGGAACTGTGGAAGGTGACATAGTTGAAAGTTTTCTTTCACCTTGATACCCAGAGGCAGAAACAGTAAAGTAGCTTTGATTTCTGATGATTGATCTAGCAATTAATTATAAAATCTAGTAGATGCTACTGCAGTTACTTGCCTCTATTGTTTACAAAATAGCCTAGTGTTTATGAAGCATGACATGCTTTAACATTTGATTGGAAAACATGGAACCTTAATATCATCACATTGTTCAACTAACATAAAGCATGCTTACATACTTCATGAAAAATAGTAAAAAAGAGAGGACACAAATTAAAGATTTGTTTAAGAATATCAGTGAAGCAAAATGCTTAAACAAGCCTTTCACAGAATCACAGAATGGTCAGGGTTGGAAGGGAACTCTGGAGATCATCTGGTCCAACCCCCCTGACAGAGCAGGGTCACCTACAGCAGGTTGCACAGGATGGCATCCAGGAGGGTTTTGAATGTCTCCAGAGTGGGAGACTCCACAACCTCTCTGGGCAGCCTGTTCCAGTGCTCTGTCACCCTCAAAGTAAAGAAGTTCCTCCTCATGTTTAGATGGAACTTCATATGTTTGTGTCTGTTACCTCTTGGCCTACCACTGGGCACTGCTAAAAAAAAAGACTGTTCCCATCCACCCGGCACCCTCCCTTTAAGTATTTATAAGTATTGATATGATCCCCCCTCAGTCTTCTTTTGTCTAGACTAAAAAGACCCAAGTCCCTCAGTCTTTCCTCATAAGAAAGATGCTCCAATCCCTTCATCATCTTCGTAGCTCTTTGCTGGACCCTCTCCAGCAGATCCCTGTCTTTCTTGAACTGTGGAGCCCAGAACTGGACACAATACTCCAGGTGTGGCCTCACCAGGGCAGAGTAGATGGGGAGGATAACCTCCCTCAACCTGCTGGCCACACTCTTTAGCTTTATCACACCATTTATCTTTCTCTAAGTACAGATTCTGGTCATTGATAATTTAACCCACAAGAAGGTTTCCTCCAGAAGCCTTTCCCCTCCCCTTTTATTGCTACCTCTTGCTTCACAGTTATTTGTGTTTGACAGAGCCGAGCACCCATTGGCCGAAAGTAGTCATCTTGCACAGCAGAAGTTCTGACTGCTGTCAGCTGATTTCTGGTAGCCAGTAATTATCTATTAAGTTCTGGGTTACTGTGGGTTGCTCTAACAACTAGTGACCTGGCATGATTCAGTATATTGAACTTCAGAGCAGCAAGGACTGTAGTGCAAACCAGGAATTCTCTTACTGAGAGGTTTGTGGTTGACTTTTTTAAAACTGTTTCCTTTCCAGTTGATACTAAAAGACATTTCTAGTCTTTCCAACAGTATATTGGAATACGATCTTTGAGTGAAAGTAAACATGAAGAAACTTTCTTCTTGAGAGCAAAATTAAATCTAAAAAATAGTATGTGTAGTCCTAACCTTGATGATTTTGTTGAAAAATAAATACAATAGATATAATCTCCAGATGTCTAAAACCTGGTATGTAAAAACATATCCCAAAAAAAAATCAGAAATATAATAATCTATTTTTCAGTCTGTTATCAATAAATATTTTATTAAAATATTTTTAACAATATTTTTTTCAGAAGATAAACCAAACTTGATTATGGTTAAAATTATGTGGAACTGCAAATGACTTAATAATAATATTAACCCATTTATTTTTAGGGCCTAGCTTTTGTTTTATTATAAGCAAAATTTTAGCAAAAATGTTATACTTAAGAATTGTTTTCACCTCATTTAGAAGCAGATATAACCACAGCTTGTTGCTGAGAAATGTAAACGAAGTGTCAACTTTTAATTTTGGTTGCAAAACCTTTTGCTGGAAACCTTAGAAATGTTAGCAGCCTGAAAAAGAGGCCGAAGTTGAACAATTATAGAAAACTGAATGTTTCTCTTCCCTGTGAATTTAGTTATAGCTTGTAATAGACCTCACTTTTTTCCAGTTAATATTTGAAAAAGCATCCTATTTCAGCTCAAGCTTTTCGAAGTATTGCATTGGAAACTGTGAATTTATTTGAAAACTGTCTATTTGGGAGAATTAGATTTAGAGATTATCTTAAAGTCTGTAAATATAATCAGAAAGTTAATTTTAAAATGCCCTGAAGCTGTTCTGACATATTGAAGATAATGTAATTATTGACATAGGCTTCACATAACAGAATGGAATAAAACTTTTCACAGTACAAAACATCCCAGACTGAAAACAACATAATTTTGTTCTATGAATGCATGTTAAGTTTATTGTCTCCATCTGTCTCAATTTAATGGAGCAACACCCTCTCAGAATAAAAATTCTGCTAGCACAAATTGGACATAATGAAACTATGAAGACATTTTACTGGGGAAAAAAAAATCCTTGATTTAAAATCTAGTTTGGTTAAGAAATAAAATGTCCTCATACCTTTACAAAGCAAAACAAATTACTCCCATAACCAGATTAACTTGGAACAATGAAAGGAGAAAGAAAATATGCCCAAATAGAAAAACTTAATTCAAATTTTGCTTTTTTCCATTTCTTAACATTTCCAAGATACAATTATTTTCTTACAATAAAATTTTCTTTCACATTTGACTCCTCATATATTATTTCAACATGGTCCTTTTTAATGCATATAACATTATTCCAAACATCCATTTTTCAAAATATAACACTGAAGACACCTTCATTGCATATTAATTTTGTTCTATCACTTATAATTTTGCAATAATTAGATGTGACCTAACACATGACAAACAAGTCTGTGCATCACGTTATTTTGCATAAACTTTTATAGCTCTATTTCTTATTTGTTAAATTAATTTTGCTAATTGTGATAATTTAAAATTAATTTCTTTTTTCCTTAATATTTATTTGCCAGATTATAAAATCTGCATCCTGCTTTGCCCTCTTACTCTTTTCAGATTCAGTTTTTTGAGAATAATTAAAGCATCTTAAAAGAACCACNACCAACATCAACAAAGAACAACTTTGGTACAAGGTATTTTATCTTAATATTTGATTCATCATATCACTGCCATCTGCATTTTACCTTGTTTTATAATCTTTTTGTGGCCTGCCATGCTCAATTACAGTCTTGGTTTTCCTTAAAGCACCAACTACAGATCCTTCACCTAACAATTCTTACTAAGACTATGTTCATTATATGTTGTCAAGCTCAAGGCCTTTAATTGCATCTTGTGTCACACATCTTCCCATCCAGCTTGGTCATATTTCAGTTCTGTGATGATTTTACAATACTCAATAACTCAGTAATCAAGTAAGACAATTAGATGTTTCAACTGTTAGTTCTGATTGTTCTTAATAGTGAAATACAAATTAACCATTTTGTCTGTGGCAACTGTAGGAATTGCATAACTAGTTGACCAAACACTAGTCCAGCTTTTTCAGTCCTGCTTTTTCAGTACTTAGCAATAGTCTTTCTTAGTAATAAAAAAGGTACACAAATCAGAAGCAGGTCAAAAATTGTATGGTAGTATCACATTGTGATCTCAGCTGGAGCTTTTATACAATAACAGAATTCCCCAATTAATCCAGGGGTGCCAGGTTAAGTTATTCAGAGATATCTCAAACATATAGATGAGGTTACAGCAAGGTTGAAACTTGATTTTTACTAAACTGCATTTATCTCCTTGAGATTCCAGGGCTGCATATGAATATTCATATCCTTGAAGACAGCAGTTGCATTAAAAACCCACAAATTTGTATTAAAGATGTAGACCAAGAAGAGTAGAGAGTGATTTTTAAAGAGGTAGCAGAGAAGTGATAAATGAGTGACAGATGCAGCAGAACATGGGCAAAATGAGCAGTGAGTGTGGAGATAACTTAAAAATAGTATGGGGGGAATAATTCCTTTTTAAGAAGTAATGTTAATTTCTCTCACAAACAAACAAAATAAGTTAATAAAACCCTAAAATAATGGGACTAACACTGGAGTTATTTTTTTCTTGCATATCTAATGAGCATGTATTTTGCAAGGTTAAAACTGCCTTAAAAATTTCTGAGGTCCATAAGTATCATGTGAACAAATCAATTGTGAGGGAATAAATTATATTAGTTTCATTACTAGACTGACTCTGAGTTAGCTGGATTGTTAAGTAGACCTTGCTGTACCTTTTCCTTACAGAGATCACCTCACACAAGCTCCCCCCTCACCCCCCATCAATAAACAAACAAAAATAATCTACAGCTATTCTTTATTTAAAATGTAAACTAAGACAACAGCAAATTCAGCATAAGAACAGAACGGACATAAAAGAGCTTATAAACAAATTTACCCTTTCAGGTTACATTGGAGGTCTGTCTGTGTTTCTGCTCTTCGTAAAAGTTTATCAGTTTCTGCATATGCTAAGATCACCTACTTGCTCTTTCTCTTTTTTTTGGTTTCCACCACCTTGCCCTCCAGCATGTTCCATCTCTGAACCATGGCCTCCTTCTTCCAGAAAACTCTACTACTACCATTGCAGTAGACCACACAAGTGAAAAAGAAACCTTAATTTATCCTGCAGTCAGTGCCTTTTTAAAGGGAGATAACATGCAGTACGTACACTTCAAATAAGTAGGTACCATCTGTTATGGTTGCTTCTGTAGAAGCAATGGCAATTTTCACAACTCCATATTCATTTATATGGAAGAGAAAATATGACCTCCATTTGCAAATGTGGTCTTAGATAAAACTGTGATAGTACAAAAGTGGTCAACTCTTTAAACTTATTGATAAAATATCTACCACTGTTTATATTAAGCCTAATCCAGCAAGATCCCACCATTTGTGTCTCTGGAAACTTTCAAGGGTTGCATATTTACTGATAACATACATATTTTCTGTAACATTCCAGAAGACCATAATGCTGCTATAAAGATACTCCCTTATGGAATTTCTGGAAAGCTGTGGAAATAGGTACTGGGAATGGGAGGAGACTGCAGTAAGAATATGTGAAAATTACAAATTATGCCCAACTCCAAGCCAAAGGACCAACTTTAGTCGGCAAAATAGTTTTACCTGACCTCAGTGAGTGCTGGCTGATAGCTGTAGTTTTATGCAAACATGGGCAATTCATCTGACTCCAGGTGAGTTGTCTTGGCACTCAGGGCCAATGAAGACTAGAGATAGCAAATAGCACTTAGGCTGGCTAAATAACATCAGCCTCATATTACTCCTTATCAGATACATCTTGGTCTCCTTTTGCCTCTTATGATGTTGTATGCTATAAGAGGCAGCTGGGGAAGAGGAAGGATGGTTGCATCATCCTTTTCTGAAGTTAATAAAATTGCACCTTCTATTTAATATATTTCTGTATCTTTCAACTCAAAGCTGCATTTTTTTTCTGAGGTTTTGCTCTTGGTGAATTCAACTCACGATTACTGTATTGAATAAGGTGATACGCTACAGAAAATATATATAAAATAAAACAAATACAGTTTCAGTTTTTTGAAGGACTTGTGCTATTCCTGAAAAAAATCACCACTTTATTAAAATAGTAGTCTTTTCAAAAGAATAAATAGCAAAGTTCATTTAATAGGGGATGTGTTGACACTGGTGATACTGTTTCATTAAATCTTAAACAACACTTTATTATTTTTGATAAAAATGATCCACTTTTGGCCTCCTACTTGTTCTTTAAAAAATTTAGATGTTAATTATACCACATGTGGAAAAAGCTCAAAGACATTATGTTACCTAACCTTGGAGGAAACCCATTTCAGTCTAAAGCACTATCAAGGGAACTGAAACAAGTGTGTGTCAGGATGTTTAATATTATAGCCTAGGGGGACATAACACTTTCTATATGTGGGAAGAAAACAGCAGGGATTTTCACTAAAAAATGAGACAGAGGAAAAACTTGTGATCACAAAACAGAAAACCATATTGTTGATCAGATATAAGAGCTTTTCCACAAACTCAAGCTGTGCCTTTCCCAACTAAAATCTCATATTAATTTTTGTGAGCCTGTTTTTTGTTGCATATCTAGTTTTTCTTTTCCCAGAGAGTCTCTTTGTGGCAAAACTCTTGTCATGTTTTTCACTTTAACTGAAACACTAGACTATGATTAGCTGATTCATCCTCTGTTATATTACTTAAATTAACAGAACAGAAAATGGAAGCCTTCAAAAATTCAACCCTTCTTCACAAAATTTAATTGAAATGATAATATTATTTGGAGAGTATTCTCATGATTCCTAAACTAAGAAACCAGATTTTTTTCAGATGCGATTTCTAGTCAAATTATATTTTTGTCTATTCATTATTTTTTGATTTAATTTTGAAATTATATTCTGAGCCAGACCACTAAAGGATTGTTATACTCCCACCTGAGACTTACATTATAATGAGTGGAATGTTCCAGAAGAAAATTTTCTAGAAAATAATTTCACACATGCATTTGCATTCATTCTTTTAGACAGTTATTAGGCCTTTTTTATTCAACAAATGTTGTCTTGACAATAAGGACAATAAGGTATGTTGGTATCCTCTTTTAATGAGTAAGAAAACAGGAATTCATACGTAAAACTTTTCAGGTGAAACATAATTGTAATTTATATTTGTGTGACAAATTGGTGAAAATGGTATAAAATGACAGTCCAAGGCAGATTAATATTCCTGATGTCAGATATTAACTTGCGGTCAATAAAAAAAAATCTGTGCATTTATATAATACAACTTCATAAATGTCCTCAGGAATTCCATTTCACCATGTTTTAAACAGTGTCAGCAGGGAAAAACTCAGAAGGTCTTATTCTCTAACAGAAGAGAATAGCCTTTCTCAAGCTACTCTTGTTCTCACTTCAGCCTAAGTGAATTAGATGCAAATGGCTTCAGTGATACAAAGGCTAGTAGCCAGTCACAGAAGCTAATAGTAATATATCTGAATTCTTAAAGAACCACACTTTTTCAGACCCTTGGCATTATCAAACTTCATTGTAGTCAAGAGGCAGTAGGGTGAAAGAAGGACTTTAACTATTTATGGTCTGCTCAGGTTTCTGAGTTGGCTTGGTTACTTAGAAGTGATAGCTAGTAATGAAAAGGAATTTTTTCACCAAATTTATTGAGATTTGAAAGGTCTCTCGTTATTCAAATCCTTTTTGATTAATCGTGATAATTTTTTAGGCCTGAGTCTTTTGTTTTAGTTTTTCAGTTGTATTCATAGCTAAGGAAGTACACAGGGAAAAAGACTGGGATGGAAATGTAGCCTGGACTTAAGTATCCTCTACATTCTTGAGGAAGAGAGAATTTAAAAATATATACCTGTCCTTAGCATATTACAGTTGGGTAACTCTAAGTCATTACTCAGTTGGTAGGTTTCATGAATTATATATCTAAACTTCAAATTTTTTCAGCTACTCTGGATTCTGGATTTCTTGGTGGGAGTTGAGAATATTGTTGTGGTAGTTCTTCAGTCACAGGTAACTAAGTCCCTTTCTGAATCTAGCTTGTCTGCAATGGACAAAACAATGGTATGTACCTCATGACATACAGGAGCAAATAAAAAAGTATAGCTTTAATGCCAAACATGTTCATTACACCCACTAAATACTGAGGAGAAAATTTTTGTTCCAGTAAGGGCTACCTTTCAGCCTGGGTGACAAAAAAGCCCTCATAAATCAAGTCTAAATAAATAAATAAATACAAAATCCATCTTTGTATTTGCAAAGACTTGGAAGTTGTAATTCAATATCTAAATTAACGAAACTGGTTGCAGTGGCATCTGGCTCTAGAAAATTGTTAAATCCTATGACACTTATTCCCTTGTAATAATTAGAGTGAAGGATTATGTTGTGTCTTGGAGTAGCAGGAAGAGCCTTGCTTATAGTAGAAACATTTGAGTGTTTTTTCCCACCAATTTTTCACTGTGAAAATAATTCACCTTTCTTTAAAATGATTCATTTTAATGGCTTTGATTCATTCTCCTTGTTTACTCTTTGTCTTTATTGTGATTAATTGTTCTTACTTTTTCTTTAAAATAAGTAGTATAGGAAACTACCTTAGGATGTAGATTCCCCATTCAGTTATAACTGCTTTGATAGCACAAAGTATCTGCAAATGATGCCAAATAGGACAATGCGGATGAGTGTCTGACTGCACTGAATTGCTTAATTTAGTGTAGACACCATAGAATACTACCAGAATAAATCCAGGATCATTAGTCCAGTCGCTCTATAGTGATAACTGCTTGAATGAACATTTCAGGCAAGGAACTGGATGTGTCTGCAATCTGAATTAAATAAGCTCCGCAGTCTCTAGAACACAAAGCAGTAAAAGTTAGTATACTTTTAAACTGAGATTTTGTTTATGGGTGAAGACTGGAAATAATAACTGAAAGCTTTTAACTTGTTTTTCTTTTCCTCGTCACTATACTGACATATCCTTTTCCATATTACTTCAATACCTGCAGACAGATGCTGAATAGGAATCAAACAAGGGAAGAAAGGCTGCATATGTTAGTTGTTGAAAATAGAAAGTGAACAAGCTAAGGACTTACACCTGTATCAGAAAAATAAAAGCTTGAAAAGTGTGTGTGTCTGTGTATATATACACATTTTGTATATTATATATATACATATATAATACTCCTTTTTCATATAACTGAATTGAAAAACAAGCATTTAGCTCCTGTAATGTATTGTGAAATATCTGACCTCCTAAATGGGTTCAAGTGTAACTTACTGTTTCCCATCACAAGGTCGCTGCTGTATTTAAGAGCCTTGAGAAAAAAGATAATTGATTGAGCTGATCTATGTGCCTTGCTCATCTCACTAGGCCTATTTCTCAGCTGCCCTGGGTTAATCATCAAGTCCACAACATGCTGATGTCCTCCATTACATCATAATTAGAATACAGCAGGCAGAGATGGGGAAAGCTGGTGAAATTATTCATATTTTCTTCTGAGGAGCCAGATGTTGCCAGATAGATTCCATTTAATTCTATGACAGCTGCAATAATGGTCTCTGTGTGCAGAGAGCTGATAGTGACATCGATAAAGGTGTAAGGAAAGTGAAGTGAGGCATGCTTCTTAGCTAGTTAATTATGATTATTCATTGTTGTGGATCATCTCATCTTATTTGACAATAATAGTAGATTGGGGAAGGACTTAAAATGTGCAAATAGAAACTACTTAAAATATAATTTTGCAAAAGTTAAATTATGTTCTCTAATGTAAAGGCTTTGTGGTGTGTTGCTTATAGGTAGTTAACAGGCTTGTTTTTCTTAGGACATAAAGATTCCTATGTGTTGACATATCTAAGAGATTATATATACATAAGTTCTGCATGACTCAGCTGAAGCTGAGACATCATTTCTCTTTAAAGTTTATATATTTAAAACTGTTACTGACTGTGATGAATATCAGGATTTCAGAGGAAGATTGCAGTTTCTAAAATGCATTTGCCTTTTGCATAAGCTAAAGTCAATTTTTAACTTTGAGGGATATTAAAATAACAAATACACGGATATGTGGAATGAATGAATAAATTCTACCTGTGAAGGTGGGGTAGCAGACAAAAAATCTATCTTGCTTTTGAATCCAATTATTATATATTCATTATTTTGAAATATGTATTTTTAAATATTTCTTGATATTTTAATATCAGGAAATGGTTTCCATAATATTCATATGTTGCAAAAAGTTTTACTTTGGGCTTCCAAACTAAAATAATAACAGTAAAATAAAAACAAAAGTCTGGCAGGATATTCTTGTCCTGTAAAAATTAATACATTTTATTGAATGTATAATTCAGAGTATTTGGACATATGAGCAGCTGTATTGAATTGTTATACATTTTATCATTCCTGTGTTAGAAACCAAATAAAAATGTATATACATACACATATGTACGTATATGAAATGTGAAGGCACAAACATTCATGCAAGTTAAAGGCAAAATATTTGTGAAATATTTTCTCCCTAAAATTATGAAAAATTACTGAAAGTTTTGATTGATCACATTGCATGCTAAAAAGTATTTTTGGGTTTGTCTGTATTAATCAGATTAAGACTACTCCTGAGTTCAAACAGTCTCAAAGCACATTTTAGTGTTCCTTTAGTTCTGACTGCACTCTGTCTCTGCTATGAATACTACAGAAAAAAAAATACTTTGTTCATGTAAGTGATTAAAATAGATAAATAATTAGGTGTCTTTTTTTGAAAATTTGAAGGGGGTTTGGCATATTTTTTGTTGTTGTGGTCATCATTGTTTTTTTCCTTGTCATTGGTTAAAGAAGAAGCCTATGCTGTCTAGCTGAGGTACAATTGTCTCATTTAGTGAGATGACTCCTGCTCAGCTTTTTCGAGAAGACTCCTTGCTTAATTTATTTACAATAATACTTCAGTAAACAAATATCAGTAGCTGAAAGAAAGAAAAAAACTATGACATAGAATTTTCATTCAAGAATATTTTTCTAGAGTTCTGTTGCTTCACTTTTTCTTAACAAAGGTTTCTGCCTGGGTATATACTACATTCAGGTGTAAACAAATAAAGCTATGACCCCATCTTTCATCTCATTCTGTTCATTCTTTTCTCAGGTCACAGTGTTATCTGCCACCACCTGACCACCTGTGAGTCCTTATTAATAAATTAGCTTCACAATAGTATGTAGTGGCCTTGGTAAAATAAAACACACCATACTACAGTCCCATAGCATAAAGCAGTGTAGAAATATAAAACAAAAATACATTTTATAACTTATGCTGCTAAAATTAATGACTGCAGGTATTTGCTGAGTGTGCACAGTGTAGTGCATAAAATCAATAAGACAATTCTGCTGAACTAACAGAATTGTTTGTGATCAATAGAGGACTTCTCCAATCCATTTAGACATATGTATGTAAACTGTATGTAAAATAACTGTTGATTATTTGTTGTGGAATATTTTACATATGTCATTCGTGTTTGTTATTTCCACCATAAACACAAGTGTACAAATCAGTTTCATAAAAATATAGTTAGATTATAATATAAATTCTGACATAATTCCCAGGGAAATACCAAGGAAACTTGGTAGCTAATCAAAAGTTTCTCTTGAATAATGAGGTCAGTAATCTTCATGAAAATAAAACTGTTTACCAGTTGGTACTATCCTAATGATGACAGATATCAGATCACCTTGAGAGACCCTGTAGTTACTATCCACAGAGGCAAATACCTGACAACAGAGAAAAATGTATAATCACTTTTCAATTACCTTATGTATGTGATATGACATGTTAAGCAAAACAATGACAGACAGAAGACCTTTAACTGTGTTATCAATATGTGTGCAGATAGTTCCTTACTGTGCTCCAGTGTTGTTTTATTCATTAGCAAACAGTTCAAGTGTACGATTTTTTTCATCATCACTACCATTTTGTATAGTGTGATTTCAAATACTTCCATATTTTAGCTGATTATCAAATTATAAACAGAATATTGTAATTGTGAATTTGACCAGGAAACTAAAATCACAGCCTCTTTCTAAACTAGCCATTTTGCTGTAGCACAGGATCATGACTTGGAGATGCTGAGCCACTTGATGCTCACTCAAGACAGCAGTAGGACAGTCAAAACACAGCTGAATTGAATATCTTATTTGAAATTCCTTCTATACAAAGAGGTTGCCATTTAGCCAATCCACAGATACCCATGTGAAATGTTCATCTTCAGCTGAATTTTTTATGGATAAATATTATAAGTATAATTACTGGTCATTTATTCATGTAGAAATACTCCTGCAAGAGTGTCAAAGTTTTGTATATGTAAGTTTGATGTTATATCATGTTCTGTCCATTCAAACAAAGGTAACAGGACAGGTAGTCATTATATGTCAGAAGTACAAAAAAAGTTTAACTGCAGAGAAATGATCCACGGGAAATACAAAGCTTGAGATTGATGATTTTAAGCATAGCCGTATGTTAAATCTGTTCTCACTCTAAAATCATTACCAGTCGAAACATTAAAACAACAGGTGATTTTATAGTAATATCTGTATCTAAAGAACAAATTTGAAATTTATATCCTTTTTAACACTATATGGAATTCATTTGAGCTAATGGTACTGACCTTCATTTTAAGTTGTTTCTCACTGAAATTTAATGCTGGTTTAAGTGTAAATAATAGAATCATAGAATCATAGAATGGTTTAGGTTGGAAAGGACCTTGAAGATCATCGAGTTCCAACCCTCCTGCCATAGGCAGGGACACCTCCCACTAGACCAGGTTGCCCAAGGCCACGTCCAGCCTGGCCTTGAATAGATTATGTAATTATTATTCAATGTTTGCGTGTTTATGTATGTGTAAATAAATGCATCAGTGAAATATTTCCTACATAGAGCTTACCAGTTATAGTACCATATGAAGAAATACAAATTAGTTCTTTACTCTTTATTTACTCTTTATTCTCCCAGTCCCTGCCTGTGCCTTCGGAAACTTGGACAGTGTGGCTAGAGCACTTGCTGGCAAAGACTGAGGCAAAAATGTCATTGAGTACCTCAGCCTTCTTCACATTCCAGGTAATCCCGTCTCCCATCTCCTTCTGCCGAGGGCCCACATTTTCCTTAGTCTTCCTTTTATCACTGATGTACCTGTAGAAGATTTTCTCATTGCCCTTCATGTCCCTGGCCAGATTCAATTCTATCAGGGTTTTAGCTTTCCTAACCTGATCCCTGGCTGCTCTGAAAATTTCTCTGTATTCCTCCCAGGCTACCTGTCCTTGCTTCCACCCTCTGTAGGCTTCCTTTTCTGAGTTTGAGTTTGCCCAAGAGCTCCTTGTTCATCTATACAGGCTGCCTGGTGTTTTTGCCTGACTTCCTCTTTGTTGGGATCCATCGCTCCTGAGCTTGGAGAAGGTAATCCTTGAATATTAAACAGCTTTCTTGGGCCCCTTTTCCCTCCCGGGCTCTATCCTATAGTAACCTACCAAGGAGATCCCTGAAGAGGCCAAAGTCTGTTGTCCTGAAGTCCAGGGTAGTGAGCTTGCTGGATCCCTCCTCGCTGCTCTAAGGATCCTGAACTCCACCTTTTTATGTTCACTGCAGCCAAGGCTGCCCTTGAGCTTTGCATTCTCCACCCGCCCCTCCTTGTTGGTGAGAACAAGGTCCAGCATGGCACCTCTCCTCGTTGGCTCCTCTATGACTTGTAGCAGGAAGTTGTCACCAATGCATTCCAGGAACTTCTTGGAACTGTTGTACTGTCCCTCCAACAGATGTTGGGTTGGTTGAACTCATCATCTTGGGATTCTCAGCAGAAGACAGCAAACCTCAAATGTTTCTAACATTTCACTCCACATTCAGAAAAGCAGTTTATTTTGTATTTTATATATTCTTTAATCACTTTTTAATTCCAGTCCATGCATTATCTAGTATAAATGCTATGAGGAAGGTTTGACAAAAATTTCAGATGCTTTATTAAAATGGAAATGCAAATGTGGAGTGAGAAAAACAGAAAGAAAAGTCTAACATTAAAACATCCCCTCCAAAAAAGGAGCTTGCTTATGTTATACTGAAATTTACACTGTTTTAAACAATCATCAGACCTCTGACATGTTGAATCTTAGGAAACTGGAGTGTGAAGCAGCAAAACTTAGCAATGATTTATTGTCTTTCAGCTTTCACATTACTTCCTGCACTTCTTTTTTCCTTCACTGCCTATCCTAAACATCCATCATATCACAGAATCACAGAATGGAGGAAGCTGGAAGAATAGAATAGAATAGAATAGAATAGAATAGAATAGAATAGAATAGAATAATTTCATTTGTAAGGGACCTACAGTGATCATCTAGTCCAACTGTCCAACCAATTGACCAATTCAGGGCTGACCAGAAGTTAAAGCATGTTATTAAGGGCATTGTCCAAATGCCTCTTAAACTCTGACAGGCATGGGGCATTGACCACCTCTCTAGAAAGCCTGTTCCAGTGTTTGACCACCCTTTTGGTAAAGAAAGGCTTCCTACTGTCCAGTCTGAACCTCCCCTGGCACATCTTTGAAGCATTACCATGCGTCCTGTCACTGGATACCAGGGAGAAGAAATCAGCACCACCCTCTCCACTTCCCTTCCTCAGGAAGCTGCAGAGAGCAATAAGGTTGCCCCTCAGCCTCCTTTTCTCCAAACTAGACAAACCCAGAGTCCTTAGCCGCTACTCATAGGACGTTCCTTCCAGCCCTTTCACCAGCATCTCTGCCCTCCTCTGGACGCATTCAAACACCTTCACATCCTTTTAAATTGTGGGGCCCAGAACTGCACACAGTACTCAAGGTGAGGTTGCACCAACGCTGAATACAGCAGAATAATCTCCTCTTTTGACTGGCTGGTGATACTGTTTGATGCACCTTTGCCCTCTTGTCTGCCAGGGCACACTGCTGACTCATATTGAGTCTGCTGTCAACCAGCACCTCCAGATCCCTTTCTGCAGGGCTGCTCTGCAGTCACTCGTCTCCCAATTTATACTTATGCCTGGCGTTACTCTGTCCCTGCTGCAGAATCCAGCATTTTTGCTTTTTAGATTTCATCCCATTAATCAATCCCCAATGCTCCAATCTACCTAGATCTCTCTGCAAGGCATCTTCTCCCTCAAGAGAGTCAACAGCACATCCCAGTTTGGTGCCATCAGCAAATTTGCTAATGGTGTATTCAACTGGTTGATAAGTATATTGAACAAAACTGGCCCTAGAATTGAACGCTGAGGAACACCACTGGTGACCAGTTGCCAGCCAGATGTAGCCCCATTCACTACAACCCTTTGAGCCCTGGCCTTCAGCCAGTTCTTCACCCAGTGCACCATGAACCTGCTCATCCCACAGTTGGACAACTTGTCAAGAAGGATGCTGTGAAAGACTGTGTCAAAAGCCGTACTAAAATCTAGAACAAATACATCCACTGCCTTCCCTTCACCCACCAGGTGGGTGACCTTATCACAGAAGGAGAAGGATATCAAATTAGTTAAACAGGACTTTCCCTTTACGAACCCATGTTGACTCTGCCTGATGCTTGCATTATTCTTTAAATATGTTTCAATAGTACCCAGAATAATCTCCACATTTTTTCAAGGAATGAGGTTATAATAACAGGTCTGTAGTATCCTGGGTCTTCCCTCATGCTCTTTTTGTAAAGTGGAATAACATTGGCTAGCTTCCAGTCAGCAATGACCTCCCAAGACTTCCAAGACCTTTCATAAGTGATTGAGAGGGATCTTGCCGTAACATCTGCTAGCTTCTTCAGTACTCTGGGATGAATCCCATCAGGTCCCACAGACTTGTGAACTTTCAACTGATACAACCATTCCCTTACAATTTCAGTGTCTACAAATGGAAAGCCACTGTTCCCACACTCGTGGTCCTCTGACTTAGGCGACCAGACAGCCCAAGGTCTGTCAGTATTATGAAAGACAGGCAAAAAAGCATTGAATGTTTCTGCTTTTTCTTCATCCCTATTAGTCACGTGACCACCTTTAACAAGGAGCAGTCCAATGTTTTCTTTAGACCTCTTCTTGCTTAACAGGTCTTAAAAAAGAATTTATTATCTGACACAACACGAGCCTGTTTCAATTCTAATTGAGATTTGGCCTTTTGTGTCTTCTCCCTGCGTATATGAACCACAGCTCTGTGATCTTCCTGTGAAGTCTGACATTTCTTCTGAATATAATAGAATTTATTTTTCCTCTTGAGCTCCATGAGCAGTTCCCTGTTCAGCCAAGCTGGTCTTCTGCCCCGAGTGTTTGACTTACAACACATGGACATGCTGGAGCGTGTCCAGAGGAGGGCCACGAGGATGATCCGAGGGCTGGAGCACCTCTCCTATGAGGAGAGGCTGAAGGAGTTGGGGCTGTTCAGCCTGGAGAAGAGAAGGCTCCGGGGAGATCTTATTGCGGCCTTCCAGTACCTAAAGGGGGCCTACAGGAGAGCTGGGGAAGGACTTTTTACTAGGGCATGTAGTGACAGGACGAGGGGGAATGGCTTCAAACTGGAAGAGGGCAGGTTTAGATTGAACATTAAGAAGAAGTTTTTCACTTTGAGGGTGGTGAGGCACTGGAACAGGTTGCCCAGAGAGGTTGTTGAGGCCCCATCCCTGGAGGTGTTCAAGGCCAGGCTGGACGTGGCCTTGGGCAACCTGGTCTAGTGGGAGGTGTCCCTGCCTATGGCAGGGGGGTTGGAACTCGATGATCTTACAGGTCCTTTCCAACCTAAAGCATTCTATGATTCTGTGATTCTATGAACACAGTTGAATTGCCTGCTTCTGTGCTTCTAAAAGGGCGTTCTTAAAAACTGACCAGCATTCATGGACTCCTAAGCCCTCAAAAACGGATTCCCATGGTACGCTGCTAAACAGCTCCTGGAATAGCTTAAAATTTGCTCTCTTGAAGTCCAGGGTGGCAACTCTGCTGTTCTTTTTTCTCATTACACTGAAAATTTTAAATTCAACCATTTCATGATCACTGTGGAAAGGCAGCCAACTACCATGACATCTCCCACAGGTCTTTCTCTATTCACAAATAACAAGTTTAGGAGGGCATCTTTCCTAGTTGTCTGAGTACTGTGACAAGAAGTTATCTGCCACAAACATCAAGAATTTCCAAGACCTGTTTGTCACAGCAGTATGATATTCCCAGTTGATGCCTGAAAACTTGAAATCTCCCATAAGGACAAGGGCTACCAATCCAGAAATTTCTCCTAATTGCCTGTAGAATAACTCATTAGTGCTTACATCCTGGCTGAGTGATCGCTAATAGACACTACAACATCCCCTTTGTTTTCTTTCCCCCTAATCCTCACCCAGAAGCTCTCAACCACATCATCACTAAATGCAAGGGCTGTACAGCCAAACCTCTCCCTTACATATACTGTGACACCTTAACCTCACCTGCCCTGCCTGTCCCTCCTGAACAGCCTGTAGCCCTTCATCCCAGCACTCCAAGCGTGGGACTCATTCCATCAAGTCTCACTAATACCAATGATATCTTGACTCTGGGAACTGACCAATGCTTCCAGTTCATCCTGGTTTTTTGTTCATACTGTGTGTGTTGGCATGTAAGCATCTCAGATACGCTCCTGAGCCCTCTGTGCTCCCAGAAGCAGTGTAAATGCTCCCACTAGCATTACGACCTCATTGTTCCCACTAGCATTATGACCTGGGATGCCATGCACCCCAGTGGCTTACCTTCTGCTATCCTGTTGGTATTCCTTTCTGCCATCGATTCTAGCATCAAGCTCTCTCAATCAGTCCCACCAGCTTACACCGAAAGACACATTTTCCTCATTGGGACAGGTGGATCCCATGAGGCCCCAGCATACCTTGTGCCTTGAAGGTTCTCCCATGGTTTAAAACCCCATAGGTTTGGTGAAGGCACCTGTGAGAGATGAACTCAGGGATTGTTTTGCTTCAGCCATTTTGTACGTCAACAACAGAGCAGGGCTATGTAACTTAGAAAAACAACTCCTTAAAAGGAGAAAAATGTGAATCGAGTTTGTGATAGGCTAACTGGTCGTGAAAGAATGTGTGCCCTAAAAAAACCAATGGGAAAAGGGGACAGGATCTCGGGCAATTGAGGGAGGGCATAAATACCTGAAGTTTTGTAACTAAGTGTGCTCTTTTTGAGATGCAGCCAACTCAGCTGACTCGTTTATTTTGTTCTTGAACAAATTTTTATCTTTCCTTCGAAGACTTTGTCCTCTTTACATTTTTATCCATGAGTGAGTGTTTCTCACAGACCTCTGGAGGTCATCTTGTCCAACCCCCTTGCTCAAGCAGGGCCATTTATAGCTGATTGCCCAAGACCATGTTCAGATGGCTTTTGAATATGTCCCAAAGATGGAGACTCCACAACCTCCCTGGGCAACATTTGCTAGTGCTTAGACACCCTCACAGTAAAAAAGTTTTTCCTGTGTTCAGATGGAGCCTCCTTTGTTTCAGTTTGCGCCCATTGCCTCTGGTCCTGTCATTGGGTGGCACTGAAAACAGTCTGGCTCATACATCCAGCTCATACATCAACAGCTTCTCCATGAGGATCTTATGTGAGACAGTTTAAAGTCCTTACTGAAGTCCACATAAACAATATTCTCTACTCTCCCCTCATCTACCAAACCAGTCATTTCATAACAGAAGGTTATCACCCCTTGGTGAAGCCATGCTGTCTCCTCCTGATGATTTTCTTCTCCTTAATGTGACTGTAAATGCTTTCCAGGACTAGCTGATACATCACCTTCCTGGGGATCCAGGTGAGGCTGACCATTTTGTAGTTCCCTGGGTTGCCCTTCTTTCCATTCTTGAAGATGGCAATGACATTTGCTTTCCTCCAGTCTTTGGACGCTTCTCCCAGTTGCCATGATTGATCAAAGACTATCAAGAGTGGCCTTGCAATGACATCTGTCAGCTCCCTCAGCACTCTTGGGTGTGTTCTCTCAGCGACCATGGACCTACATATGTCCAGTTTGCTTTAATATTCCTTGAACTGGTCTTCATCCACCAAGGGTACATTTTCCTTGCTCCAACCTTTCCCCTTCATTTCCTGAATCTGGGATTCTTGAAGGCCACACTGTCTAGTAAAGACTGAGGCAAAGTCTGCATTCAGTACCTCAGACTTTTCCATATTCTGCATACCCAGGTTCCCCCTCTCATTGAGCAATGAGCCCACATTTCCCATAGTCTTTCTTTTGTAGCCTATATACTTATAGAAGCCTTTTTTTGGAGTTTTTGATGTCCCTGGTGAGATTAAATTCCATTTAGTCTTTATTTTTCCTAACTTCATCCCTAAATTCTTAGACGATGCTTCTATATCCCTCTCAGGTTACCCATCCTTGCTTCCGCCCTCTGTATGATTCCTTTGGTGTCTCAGCTTGGCTAAGAGCTCTTTGTTCACACACAGAAGCCTCATGGAATTTTTGCCTGACTTCATATTTATAGGGGTGGAGCTCTTTTTTGCCCGGAGGAGTTGATCCTTGAATATCAACCAGATTTCCTGGGCCCCTCTTCCTTCCAGGGCTTTATCCCACGGGACTTTTCCAAGCAGATCTTTGTAGAAGCCAAAGTCTGCTCTCTTGAAGTCCAGGGTTGTGAGCTTGCTCTTCACCCTCCTTCCTGTTGTCAGGATCCTGAACTCCACCATCTTAAGGCCGCTGCAGCCAAGGCTGCCTTTGGTCTTCATATCCCAAAAAAGCCTCTCCTTGTTGGTGAGTATGAGGTTCAGCAGAGCACCTCTCCTCATTGGCTCATCTATCACTTGAAAGAGGAAGCTATCATCAGTGCACTCCAGGAACCTCCAGCAGATATCAGGGTGTTTGAAGTCCCCCATGAAGATTAGGGCCACAAAGAGTGAGGCTGCTCCTACCTGTCTGTAGAGAGCCTGATCCTCTTATTCTTCCTGGTCATGTGACCTGCAGCAGAAACCTACTATAATGTCACCTTTTCTTGTTCTTTCTTTAATCCTAATCCATAAACTCTCATTTGGCCCCTCATCCACCCCCACGCAGAGCTCCATGCACTCAGCTCCAGCCACTCCAGCTGTTCTCTCATATAAAGGGCAACTCCCCATCCTCATCTTCCCATCCTGTCCTTCCTAAAGAGCCTGCATCATGCTTGTAGTCTTGTCAGTTCTTTGCAGCACATACAGCTTGGCCCTATGCACCATTCATTTGATCTTCCCTTAACTTTGGGACCAAACTGTGCAGCTCTATTCTGAGTGCCTATACAGTTTGCAGAATGGAATTTTGTGACAGCTAATAGAAATTTCTTTATTTGTATCTCAGTTTTCCTTTAAAGACAATTTCACAACCCACGCACAGGAAGCACAATTTGCTGTTGGATCATGCTGTGCCATAAGGAGAACTCTGCTGTATCCCACCGATAATGTGACAATAATCTCTAGGCAAATTTTAGATTCACTTTCTTTGCTACTTATGTGACAATATTTTATTTAAGAGCTTTGAGAGAAATGGCCTTGTTTGTTTAATCATTTGCATGCTACAGCATTTACTCCTTGATCCGTAGCAACAAGAAAGGCTTTTCATCTGCTTATAGCACAATGATGGCCTCATATCCACAGAAGCAGGACTCAGTTCTTTCTCAGTTTCTGCTTTTTCTTGTCTAGATATTTTCTCCCTTCCCTCCCCCAATGCACACGCGCTGTAGCTCTATTTGGAATAGATTTTATGCCACTTTTTCTTTGAGGGCACAGCAAATATAATACTTATGTAGCTGGCATTTTGTTCTTTTCTATCTTCTGTACTAAGAATCTTTCCAAGTAGAGCACAGCAGTGTGACAACAGACCTTAATATTGTAAATGTGAGAAGAGAGCACATATTCACTTACAGTGAGACGATTTATTGAGAGGTTTCAATGAACTAACTTATTTTCCATAGGTTTGGGTCTTATTATCCTAGGTTACAGATTGGTTTGGAAGATCTCCAGTAACTGTCAAGGCATTGCAGTTCTATCAAAGACTCTGGAATGTAACCTTCTAACTTTATGAATGTCTCAGTGGAGCAACAGTTAAAGAAGCTTGAAATTTTATGAAGCAATATTTCAAGGGTTTGCCAGGTTGAAATGCTGGGCTTGATTTTTTTTCCACGTTCTTACCCTCTGAACAGTATGATATAAAATACTGATTTGAAAAGGTAGAGCTCTAGACATGTTTTGTAGATGCAAATGATTACACAAGCTGTTCAATGACTAGGAATTAAACCCTGCTGTCTTGCAGAGAATCAGTAGTCAGCCTTGGTAAAGACAGCTAACCTATATCCCTATCTTAAATCAATATGGGGTCACATAGATGATCTGTGTCTGTTTCAGTTTTCTTTCTGTGAAACAGACAATATTATCTGAATTTGTGAAGCATTGGTATTAAATAACTGACAAGCCAAAAAAACCCAACCCTACAAACCAACAAACCAACCAAATTACAGTATTATTTTTTCTTTGGAGAAGGTTTTTTATATTGAAATTATGAATAAAACAAAAAAGCCACAACCCTATAGCTTAATAACTAAGAAATAATAAAAAAAACCAACTAGGTAATTATTCATGATCTGACTGAGTCTGCAAGGGGGGTGTTATATTCTATATCATGCTGAAGAATGGTTCAATTTTAGCTTTGCTTTATTCCTGCCAGAAAAATGGCTTACTTTCACAAAACACTATTTTGTAATAGTGAAAAATGATTAGTAAATTCAGATCAAATTTTTGTAGAATAAGGATAGAAAAATAAATAAATTAGTAATAACAACAATGATAACAACAAAAATTATAGTGATAATGATAGTAATTATAACTATAAATGTCCTTGTTTGAGGTAAAACAAAACTAATTTTCAGTATTTTTACTTTTCAGTTAAGTCTCTTCTAACTAACTGCACATATAATAATAATAGCAACAATAGCTGAAGGAATAAAGGAAAAACATTTTCAGGTGTATTGAAGAGGGTTTGATTTTGAGGCATAGGACATACTGGAAAGATTTGTATGGTATGGTACTTGGAGACAGAGGTTTTCAAATGTTTGTTTGAACTCGTTTTTAAACGGCTGGGAGCATATGCATACTAGCAATAAACATTTTGAGAGCTCTAAAGCTAACATCCTACAAGTGCTTTCCAAAATTAATAGGACAATATTCTTACAAAGATTTTTACCTGAACGTTGTTCCACAGTTATCTTTATTTCTCTGTCTAGAAAACCGCAGTGTTGTGACAGGCCTCTCTCTTTATCATGTAGTACTGTCTAACTCAGATGACTCCCTATTCAGCATCCCAGAAGCAGAATATTGTATAATCAGCCTGATCTAAGGTAATACAGAAGGATATTACATGTAAAGTTTCATACTTCACATGTGCAGCCATTCTATTTTAATGTGAAGCAAATAAAATTACTATCAAATTTTCATTTTGTCAAACTACAAAGCTGAATTGGACAAATACATCCTAGCCTTAATCCATGTAATTAAATATAGTAGACAAATATCTTATTTTTCAATTTTACATATGGTCAGACTCTTAAATTTTCTAGGCTTTTATGCATGTAGACCAATGTAGATAACAGTTTTTTCTTTACAACTTAGCAGTATATCTAATGTATTAGGTACTACATCCAGCTTATATACCTACTGCATATGAAATTGCAGGTTTTATTGTGTCTGCTACCTATACTTTAACATATTTATGTATGCACTTTCTTATGTATTATTTGACATACATGCCAAGAAGAAGAACAGTAAACAAATCTAGCTTGTCAGAGATCTGGGTCACCATATTGCTACAGACAAACAAGCTGTTGCAGCTACCATATTTGTTTATGCATTTTTGAAAGTTAGTTACTTTCATAATGTCATAATTTGCGTAGGGCACAGATGTTCACCTCTAATCACTCTTAAGGAGAACAGAAATATAAAATAATTTGCTAGAAAACTCTACAAAAACAGTCTGTATATAAAACAGCTCCAAGCACTAAATGAAAAATTAACTGCAGGGAGAACTCCTACAGCAAGACACGATATATTTGAGGTTGAAATATGCTCCTCGTTATCTCAGCTTTAGTTCCACTGACCTTAAAGGGCATTTCTCAGGCATCATTCTGCTTTATTGACTTTAATCAAGAGATTCCTTGACCCCTCTCTGAAAACATTTATCACAGGGCTTATTCACATAAAGCACCTGTTATTTATCAATGTCTTTCAGAGTAGACATTTTTATAATCTGTTGGTACTTTTTTGATCTTCTCTTAGAAAACCCATTTAAAAATATTTCTTAGCGTTAGGACTTTGGATTAGCCAGTAGAAACTAAAGTTGTGATACAGAAAGTTGTATTCAATAGACAGAAAGAGGCTAACATATCTGGAAAATGCAGATGTAAGGCCATATTTAAAAGAAATCCAAAGGTAACCAGATACAGGTATAAACAGATCAAGTACCTTAAACAACATCTCCTTGCAGAAAAGTTATCTGAAGGCATGTGTTTATGGGATAAATACATGGGATTAGATTAAACACAGGATAAATACAAATTTACTTACTTTTGAAGTCAGTGGCCAAAGAGTTTCATCTTACATCTACAAGGAATATTTGTAGAAAAGGTACAGTCCAATCAACAGAACATTTTCATATCTTTGAAAGTGTCTATTTTTTTAAAGTATTGTTAATTCATTAACTGATTTTTTTTTAAATACTCAAAAATAATTCCACATTGAAAAAGGAAATTTCTAATTTGCAGAAATAAATGCTACCCAGGATATGAGACAAAGACAGAGAGGGTGTTATACATTAAAAATGTAATTTGCTGAAAAATGAAAATCATGTTTAATTATAGATTATGGCCACTGACTCCATTTATATCAATTACATAAATGATCTAAAATAACTTCATATCTAGTGATCCTACTTTTATGCATTTTAACCAGTTTTTCATAATTCATCAATATGTTATTTCTATAATTGGTAATACAGATGATATTATCATAATTCCCAAAAAAAACTTTTTACAGAAAGGAACAGTTACAGTTTCTAAAGTTTTATACATTTTATTTCGAAGTCTGAAGGTCTGTCCTGAACAAACAAACAAACAAACAAAAAAAAAGCAAATCAGGGAACTTCAGTCAATTTAATTGCCAGTTAGCAAACTTTTGGTTACTGGTCTGGTACTGAAAAAAAAAAAAAAAAAGAAACAAATTTACAAACACCTAGGAAAAACACCTTTCCTCCCCACTTCCTGGTCTCCCATTCCCCTGCACCATGTTGTACTGAGTTCCTTTGGCAAGCTGATGGGCAGTGCAGAAGTTAGAGGTCAGCACACTGTGGGTTCTACTCCATTGCTCTGGTGTGGGTTCCTTCATCAGCTGCAGTCCCTTTGCAGTTGTACCTTCTCTTCAACCTCCTCGCTGTCGCTGCTCAGGGTGGCAGCTTTTGTTCCTGCCCTGCTCTGGGTAGCTATTCTGCTTTTCTTCAGTGTTTCTTCTTCTCTGGCATCCCTCCTGCCCTGGCATCTCTCTTGCACCTCTGCCTATGTTTGTCCTCCTGCATAACTGTGCATATGTCTCTTGAAGAATCAAATCTGAATAAATATTAACTTATTTAGTAAAATAAGTTCATATTTTTTAAATTATAAATAAGTATGGAGCTCATGAAACATCTGGGCATCTGTCCAAACATACATATCTGTAACTGCATATTGCAGTTATCCTAGACCTAGGGAATTATGCGTCCTAAACCGTTTGAAAGGTTACTGTGGCCAGGTGTCATGAATTGGCACAGGAATAAGGAGAAGAGCATGGACAGTCACCAAGCAGGAATGCTAATGAGGGAAGAGCAGAAATCAGCCTGAAGGACAAATGTCATGACATTTGTGAAAAGAACATCATACCACAACGCTGTGCCTAAAATCGTATATTTTATGAATGTGAAAGAGGAACACAAGGTTAAGTAATGTAAATACGAAAACAGTAAGCTGATCATAGAATCGTAGAATACCTCAAGTTGGAAGGGACCCATAAGGATCATGGAGTTCAACTCCCTGCTCCTTGCAGGGCTACCTAAAACTAAATCATATGACTAAAACAATTAGTGAGGACACAAGAATTATCTTTGTATTTACCTTATCTATTTATTTATTTGCCTTACATTTTCAATCATGAGTAGTGACTTTCAAAGCTCTGGTTTTGGTGGCCTAAGCTAAGATGCTAGAAAAATAGCCAGATTCAAAGAATAATATTCACTGACTAAGTAGTGAATACTGCTTTGAAATCTGGGACTGCTCAAAGTCCCTTAAATAACACTTTCTTTCTGGTTTAATTTATCATACCTGCCTACTTGTAATTAGGATATTCAGAAACTTTACTTCTTATTCCCTTTTTGTATGCCAAAATGCTAAACATACCTTTATTTTCATATTCTGTTTCAGAATTAAAATATTAAAACTTTTAAATTAATAACAAGTCAACTATTTTACCTCTTGTTGTAGTCTATATAGTCCCTGCTGTTGCAATTGGTAGGTTCCTATGCTTAAATAAAGCAGGTCTCATAGAAAAGTCAGAAAACAGTTACTAGAAATGACAAGAAATGTTAAACTGAATAGTTTTATGATTTTTTTTTTTTTGTTCTCCAAAATTGCTTTTTCAGTCTCCTTTTTTAATTAAATTCTCAATCAATCTCCTTGGAGACTACAGTTCTCGTCAAAGCCACATCTTGTGTTGTTGTTAAACATCAATAAACAAAGTTCATCTTTTCAAGAAAAGTTAAGTAAAAAGGCTGACCAATTACCACTTTTCTAGATTCAAGTTGCTGAAAACATTAGACATTCATGAGGTTTTTCCATGTGTCTAATGGTGCTAATACTAGTGATTTGTGGAAAGAGCTTTTTTCACTGGGTTTCACAGCCTGTTGAGTCAAAATAGCAGTAAAAAAAGTCATGAATTTAATGGATTGAAGTTTTTTCTACAATAATGGACATCATGGAATTTTGTCTTATAATTTTATTTTGGCAAAGTAGAGGAAGACAAACAACTGTCTCCTTGCTCAACATTTCCAGTCACAGACCATAAAAATGTTTTCTGTGTTGTTAAACTCCTATTTTTCTCCATATAACTAATATTTTTATATGTGGATTTAGCCTCAATTTGAGATTTTTTTTGTCAGATCACACCTAGGAAATATTTTTTGTACAGAGTAAAGATATTACACATATAGTCCTACCCAGTCGTGAGTACAGGAGAGAGCCTACTAGCAGCAATTGCCTCAAGCGAAGTGCTGTCACAAACTCCAAAGCTTTGATGTGCTCAGAAAGGGTGGAAAGCATAAGGCGCAGAGTGAGAGGCGGGTATGAAAGGGAGCAGCTGAGTCCCACTCTTGTTTCTATGTTAGTCAGCAGAACAGAGAATGACAGGGTGTTAGGGGAATGCATTCTGTAACCTTTCAAAAGGAGTCACAGCAATTGCTTTCACATATGTTCCTTAGCTCCCCTGAGGATTTACTCATTGCCGTGGATGTGGAGTGAACACCATTCTCTCCCAGCATCTTGTAAAAGCCAGGATAGACTTCAGAGGAAAGAGAGCAGGCAAAGAACAATAGCACTTCCTTCTAAAGTGCCTTGTACCAGTTTGTTGTTAGGCACTCCAAGACTTTCTCCACAACTGCCAGTCACACACTTAGAGCTTAAAATAGATTTTACACAGAAACCCTGATGTACCTGTCTTATAGATTTCATCTGTTTAAAAAAAAAAAAAATCCACAAAAAACCTGCTTTGTTTCCTGCTGTCCTTGGAGTTTTCAAACTGTAGATACTGCTCCCACCTGCCTCACACAAGGACAAAAGATTCCCTGCAAGTAGTTCAGTCACAGCTGGTGGATAGGCTAAGCAGCAACATGCCACACCATGTGATAGAGAAAGCTTAGGTTAAAATAGGTACCTTACTTACTCAAATAAATGGTTCCCACTGACACTAGTAGGACCTGCTTTAATATGGCATTCATGCCTTTCCACTTCTTTCAGTATTATATTTTCTGTAGAGTTACATTTTAGCAGCCAGTACTGGGGTATCATTCTACCCTCTGGTGTGCTAAAGCACTCAGAATCTTGTTAGAAGCAAATATGTGGAACTAAAAAGTTATTGTTTAACAGCCTAATAAAAATAAATTTTTTCACTATTACTATTAATTACTATTACTATTACTATTAACTATTACTACTAATAATATAAGGATATAAACACAATAATACACATATTAATACACAAACTCTACAATAGCTATCTTTTTTTCTCTGTTCACCTTTCCAGTGCCTTTCTGGGCCTAAGGAACAAGAGTGGCAGAGCATCCTAACTTCTTTGACAGGAAGAATGTGAGATTGTTGGGGGAGTTTTTACTTCCTCAGTTTTGGGTCCATTGGGAGAAATATTTATATTTCTTACAGGTGTAGCAAAAAAAATAGATGATAAATGTAGAAAAGAGGAAGACAAGGCTAAGGAGTGCACAAAGCGTATACAGCATTTTCATTGGTATAAACATTACATATACCAACACCTACTTTTTGACACAGTTCTCTGTTATTTTAGCAGCTTTCTGCCTGATCGGTACTTTTCTTATTGTTGTCTTTATGTATTTATATAATTGTGAATCAGCTCAGCCTTATATACTGAGCATGACATTACATGGTATGGAATATTCCTTTGATCAGCTGCGGTCAGCTGTCCTGGCTGTATCTCCTCTCAACTTTCTGTGCACTTCCAGCCTACTCACTAGCAGGGCGGTATGAGAAGCAGAAAAGGCCTTGACTGCTTAGCAACAACTGAAAACATCAGTGCACTATCAACACCACTGTCATCCTTGATCCAAAACATAGCCCCAGCTGCTACTAAGAAAGTTAACTCCATCAGCTGAAACCATGACACTTCAGCATGAAGCTAGGATATATGTCATATTGAAGAACTTAAGTACGATGGTGCAAAAAAGGAGACTGAAGTAATACATAGTTTATGACTTGTTAATTTAATTTTTTAAACAATTGGATTTCAAAATATTGTTAATTATCTTTTGTTAGATCAGAAAACAAATTCTAAGGCATCTTCTTTGTTTTTTTCATGAGTCATATGGTGGATAATTTCATAATTTATGTATCCCAGGGAAGGTGGTGTTTAGAAGAACAACAGAATGGCTGATGTTGGAAGGCACCTTTGGAGATCATCTAGTCCTGCCTCCATTGACCCAAAGCTAGGTCAACTACAGCATGTTGCCCAGGGCCATGTCAAGTCAGGTTTTGAATATCATCAAAGATGGAGAACCCACAACTTCTTTGGGCAACCTGTTCCAGTATTTTACCACCTTCACATGGTAAAAGTTCTTAGTTATGTTTAAATGGCCTTTTCTGTATTTTGTGTCCTATTCAGAGGATTGCCATCAAAGCAGAATACTAAGCAACTGTCAGAGATGTCCAAAGTTCCTGCTAGAAAAAACAGAGAAAGCTGGAGCCTTCCCTCATCTCTTAACTTTAATGTAGGAGTGGATACATGTCACAAATCCTAATTCCCAAATGCACTATTGTTTTAAACAGAATGCAAAATCTAAGAGGATGCTTAACAATTTTCATTTATTGTCTCTCTTGTGGAAAGGGCTTACAGATGAAGACAAATACTTCCTCTTGTCGTTGATAAGTTCTTCTGTATCTTGTTATTGCTACGTCTTGCTATTGCTAAGTCAATAAGTTAAATTCTCTTTCATTGAAAGAGTGGTATTAGGCAGCTAAAAATGAAAATCACAACAACCAGCACAAGAAATAAAGAGACTTTTAAGCTTAGTCAATAGGAAATGCCTAAAAAAAGAATGAAGTTTTATGTTTCTTATTTGTGATATTGGCTCTCAAACATTATGTGCTTGTTTTATTTTCTTTCAAATCCTATGATAGTCTAATATAAACTTCTTACATAATCTGGAGAACAAAGACATGCTTTAGTGTTTCCCCAAATCAGTTAATTGCCTTAACTAATAATATAGCTCTGCCCCTTTTTTCTACCTGTATTTTACACCGCCTTATAAAATCAAGATTTCCACTTGAAAACGTTGTACCCAAGATTCAGCAGAAACAAAGAATCATGTCTACCTTAGAATAAGCTCAGGAGTTAGTGCATAGTTCTGGGGAATGGAGAATGTGGAATCATTCAAGATGAAAAAGTGAATTCAATGCAGGAACCTTCTACCTGGTAAAGAGTGAAGCCACTGTATATTATTATTCAGGAGCTAGTGCCATCTGATCTTCTATGAGAAAGAATTATAAAGGAAAAATGTTATTGTTTTAGGTAAAGATAGGTTCTGACTGAATAACTTATTTTTAAGATGTATTCAAAGCAAAAAACTAACTGACAAACAAACGTACCAACCCTCTGTATTAACTTTGTACCATACTTCAACTAATTAAAGTGAACTTGTGGTGATGAAAATTCATCTTCCTGTGAGTTCTCTTACCTTTCAGTTAACTTTTTTTCCTACCTTCCTTAATGAAATTATCTTATATGGTACCTCCTATGAGTGACACAAAGTAGCATTTCCACATATCTACTTGATACATTGATTTGCTACTGCAAACAGTATGCAATCAATTGTTAAAGGTTTCACAACATCTGTTTTAAATGGACTGTCTACATTGCCCTAAGGGAACGGTACGAAGTGACTTTTTCTTTCCACATTAATATTTCCAAAAGTAATGTTACGTACAAGAAAGATACTGAGACTCTGGAGCATGTCCAGAAGGGCAACAAAGCTGGTGACGGGTCTAGAGCACAAGTCTTACGAGGAGCAGCTGAGGGAACTGTCGTTGTTTAGCCTGGAGAAAAGGAGGCTGAGGGGAGACCTTATTGCTCTCTACAACTACCTGAAAGGAGGTTGTAGCAAGGTGGGGGTCGATCTCTTCTGCCGAGTAACAAGGCATGGGACAAGAGGAAACAGCCTCAAGTTTGCCAGGGGAGGTTTAGATTGGATAGCAGGAAAAATTTCATCACGGAAAGAGTTATCAAGCACTGGAACAGGCTGCCCAGGGAAGTGGTTGAGTCACCATCTCTGGAGGTATTTAAAAGACGGGTAGCCATGGTTCTTAGGGACATGGTTTAGTGGTGGCTTTGGCAGTGTTAGGTTGATGTCTGGACTTGATGATCTTCAAGATCCCTTCCAACCTAGACGATTCTATGATTCTATATTCTTCAATGTGAAGGTTAAAAGGTAAATTACTCATACAGTAGTTACATCATTTACTTCTTAGTGGCTTTGTCCTTTTTCAGATATTGGGCCCCTCCTTAAGAGGTAAAGTTTGAAACATCTTTTGTTTAGTACTATTCGGCACTCAGTCTCAAAGAGTGCCTTTAGATTGCTTGCACCTTTATATAACGATCTCCAGGTCAAAGAAAATATAAATCTTCTGTATGACCTTTGGCCTTCTAAAAATGCAGGGCTACCACTGAAGATCAGAGGCCTTGAACTTCATCTGGGACTGTGCAGATGTGAAAAAATAATTAAGTTACATGCTGATCATGCTTCATTGCTGAGGTTTGGACAGAATGGGCCACTGGGCAAATGACAGATGCTCTCTCCTACCTCTCTTCAAAGAGAGAGGCAAGGTAGAGGGAGATATGAGTTTAGAAGGAACTAAACTACTTTAATGAAATATTAATAATAAAATAAAAAGGAAATAATGAAATATATACAAAACCATATCAAGCTCCCAGGATGATTATCACATCACTGGCTGGCACTGGGGAAGTCCCAGGCTGGACTCAGTGATGGATGGGAACTGGATTCTGGATCTGCATTCAGGATCGTGATCAAAGGCAGATGAACAGACAGAATCCTCCTTGGACACAAGCCATTGAAGAAAGAGACCATTGACCCTTTGATCCCTCAGCTTTTATACTGAGCATGAGGCAGATGGGATGGAATACCCTGTTAGTCAGTTTTGGGTCACATGTCCTGTCCGCTCCTCCCCACAGGTTTGACCCCTCTATGCTTTCCTCCTTCTGACCCTCCAATGGGGTAAATAGCAAAGTTGGTTGGCCTTGGGTGTTGTAGCAATAAGTATAAGCAAGAGCCTCTCTGTACACCATTCCTTGGCATCAACTATAAACATAGGTCTTAACACTGAGAATGAACAGTGTCTCCACAATACGCTGTTAAATTCAGGAGTTAGAAGAGGCCTAGCTAAAAAGTGAAGTTACTTAACAAAATTGGTCCTGTTTTGCCTCTAACCAGGACATTAATTTGTGTCATTTAGGCAACACAATGAGTTACAAAGCTTGCCAGTAATTGCCCTGTCCAGTCCTCTCCACTCTGAAGTCTAGGACTAATGCAGACTTAGTGTTAAATGGCTTGTGAATAGATACTACGTATCAGCTGAATACTTGTTCTTTTAATTGTGTATAGTCCTTTTAATGATCTGTTCCCATATTTCTTCCACTTTACAAAGATTGCCAGGTAGATCTGTTTATTATTAAAAGCAGAATTAACAGTGAAGGAAAAGGGACTCTTCCTCCCACTTAATGTCTGCTGTCTGATCAACTTTCATACTTGATGTTTTAAAATATTTAGGAATAGCTTAAAATATTAAAAAAAATATGGCCTGGAACTTTCATTATGTGGGTAATTTCCAGATATTTTCCAAAACTTACATCAAACCAAAACTTGCTTTATTTGAGTTTTCTGAAAAAATAAAATAACATAAAACAGAGAGGGTCCTTTTATTTCTCAGAGGCTCTGTTCCTCTTCTGGTTGTTAATTTGTGAAGGAAAGGACTAGCTTTTAATGTATTTTAATGTTTTACAAGAACCATAGTAAGACCCTATCTACTTCCATTCTTTGAGAAATTACTAAGACTATAAAAGATGTCCATCATACTATTTCTCCTCCAAAAGAAACCGTGGGTTGCTTATAAACAAAAGTGACCATTTAGACAAGAAAACTAAATAATTGTCCTTTCTAACAAATTCAGAAAGGTGTCCCATCTTTTTGGCCACATATGCAATCTTATTTGAAGTCTGAACTAGAGATTTACCTATCATATATCAATTTCCAGAGATGTATCATTAAAGATTGAATTTTTAAAAAAACTGAGGAAGTAGGATGCTTCTTGGAAAAGAAAGGGTCTAGTTATGACCCTATACATAATTATTAATCAAGATTCCATCTCACCTTTTTGCGTACAGGGTATTTATTAATTAAAAAAAAATATTCTTAAATCTTGGGCTAATCAAGGTTTTAGACTTCAAGCATTTTCATAAAGCAAATGTCATGAGCGGACCTATTATGTATTCAAATTTCTCTAAAACTCCACTGGCCACTTGGAATTTGCATGTAGTTTGAATTCAAGGTATCCTGTAACCTTGAATTTTTGAACATCTGCCAATCTGCTCAGAGGATATTTAGAGTTTCCAAACATCCAGAAATCCTGGGCATACAAAGGTCCACTGACTGTATGGAACAGATCTGATGCAGATGTACTGTAATGAGCTTGCTGTGGAGATGCCCTATATATTTCCAGAAAATAAGATACAAATATTTATTCATTAGGTTTACAGTTTATGTACAAGCTTTCTAAGTAGCATATGTACAGGAGATATACAACAACTGGAACACAATAGGTTTGCTATCCATGAGTTTATATGGTATTTTATATGAGAAATTAGAGATATGTATTATCTGCGAACAGGGCTTACACACTAATTCTAAAGGACATTACGGAAATGTATGCTATTTTTTTTTAAAACATTGAAATGGCCCAATCTTTTGCTAGTGAAACTTACAAAAAACAAACAAGTCTCCCCCTCCCACTCAAAGGAACCTCCAAAACAATGCAGTCTTAATACTCTTACAGGATGAAGCTGAATCACAGTTCATAATAAGTAGTAAAAGAATATTCAGAAGAAAATCCATGTGCTCTAGATACCACAGGTTGCAAACACAGATATTTTATACTTACGAATTCTACCATGGATCTTGCTTATGTTTTCAAAGTCATCATTCTTCCTAAGCTTCCATATTTCTCTGAATTTTGCAAGTAAATCAATGATGCGTTGAGTCCCTTCTCCATCTATTTACTGTTGAAAATCAAGTTACTTTTCTTTCTAGACTGAATAGTTTTAACAAAGTAGAGTCATAAAAAATAGTTTTTATCTTTGGAATAAGTACCTTTTTAAAATTATTTTAACATGTGTGGCAAAAGCAATAAATAGGATTTTATTCCATGATTATGGTGGCTCAGGGAAGTAAGTTATCCTTGATTTGCTTGCAATCCAATATGTCTAGGCTGTAAAAGTTTGTAATTAAAAATGTATGCATATAACCTTTTTTAGATTTGCCTTGTGTCTCTGGGAAATTAGCTGCAATGCAAACCAGTCTGTTACTTATTTTATCCCATTTGTACCCTTGAGTGACTCATAGGTATTTCTGGGATATCTATGATGAGCACCGTGGGCAAAAAAATATCTGAATAAAAGTCTGTGTTCTCTGAAGCAAATCTCTGGCATAGATAGACCATTTCTCAGCAAGTTAGTTCTACAGATATACTCTATTAGTTTCCTTACTCCTCTGGGCAAAGTTACACTGAGTATTGGCACCAATGGGCCTGAAAAACAGGAACATCTGTTTGAATCTTAAGACACTTGTTGATGGAGCTTAGCAACACAACAGTATTTAATTTGTCTCAGAATACAGGAAGTTATTTGTAGGAACAGGGGCTAGAAATTTCATCTGCAATGCATTCTTTTCTACCCTCTTTATATGCTTTTTAGTTAGATATGAAATCCAAGACATTTATAGTAATGTTTTATCTAGATTTTATATGTGTACTGTGTGCATAGCCACTTCCTTTATATTCTTCTAAATTTTATGCAATTTGTATTCTTTTTGTCTTTAAAGACTTACAGCTCTTTTCAGTATTATACTTTCTCCATTAAAGTGTACTTCTGCTTCCTCATGATTCAGGTCTTTCTTTTAAATGCTCCTCCACTGTGAAATCATAGAATCATAGAATGGTTTAGGTTGGAAAGGACCTTGAAGATCATCGAGTTCCAACCCCCCTGCCATAGGCAGGGACACCTCCCACTAGACCAGGTTGCCCAAGGCCACGTCCAGCCTGGCCTTGAAC